>JARHVA010000807.1:1832500-2187500 GCA_037957365.1 Torreya grandis | reverse complement strand
TATCTTCTAAATCCATGAAGACCCTTAACAAAACTAGCATGTGCCCTACTTTCTTAAAGAAGATCTAAGAACATTTTTCCTCTAGAAAAAAGGCCTCCATTGCCACTTTTAACCCATCTCAAACCCATGTGAAGATGAGCCTAAAATCCACTACCACTATCATTTCCTTCTCCTTGGAGTCCAAAATCAAGTTTCCCATAAACGTTTGATACAACTAAGGAGTTTACCTTAACCCTAAAACATATCTCCAAGAACACCGTACTAATCACCTCGATAGCATGAAGGACACTACCCTCTTGGATGATGAAAATATGCTTCAGCCTATTATCTAATACCCTTCACTCAAAATTTGTTTATCATTTACTTGCCTTGACATGGAAGAAAGATTCATTGAGTACAACCTACAACATAAGCTCTAGAATTTACACTACCACTACCTCACACTTGTTATTTCCACTCAAAAAAATTCTCAAGAGATTTGTTACCCTTAGGATAAAAAAAACTCATCCACTAAATCAATGCATTAAAAAATCATGGGATACAACCTAATAAACATGGGATAAAACACTTCCCATACTTCTATAGGCCACCAACCATTAATGTCACCAAATTCATATCCCATCCAAGTTCAAGATACTAATGAAGTGTCATAATCCCATTCATAACCCATGCCTCCCAATCATTTTTGGTTATTATATCCTTAGATTAAGTTATGCCTCTGTTGGACAACCATTCACCACCTTATTTACTTCTTGAAAGCAATGATTATCCTCCCAATAATTTATAAGTGCAAGAACATCCCAAGCACAAATAAGAATGTTATCAACATTCCAAGATATTTCCTTCTCAATCTTAAGTGCCTAAATAATGACCATCAAGTCACCCATGATAATAATTCTATCAATCCCACACTAGATCACCAACTCAAGTCCAATGACTAAGGCTTGGGCCTCTACTTCCTTATTCTTCCCATCCACAATTTTTTTTTAATTTGCTTAGATAAGTGAGCCAACACAATCTCAAATAACACATCCATCCCCTGATACCCTTGGGTTTCCCCTCATAGTTCCATCAAAATTTAATTTCAACATCCTAGGGGATGGCACCCAATCCATCTTCCCTACTCATTTTGCATCCTTTGGTAACATGACTACCCCATTAGTTAGGGGAAATTAAACTATTATTACAAAAAAAATTCTAAACTTTTATAAGATAAACTATAATTCAATTTAAACATATGAATTGTTGAAAACAACATGCATACAATCTACCAAAAATATTTTTTTCACATGTACAACCCAATTTTGTATTACATTGAATATATTATAATAGAGGTTAATTATGACTAACATATTATTACATAATTTAAATATTATAATATAATTTTATAATATAAACTTGTAATAATAATTTATATTTAATATTGTAATAATATATTATACTAAAATCTTATAATGAATTATGTATTATAAAAATAATATTTAAAAAGTTAATTATGTCTAATTTATTATAAAATTTAATATATTATAATAAAAACTTATAATAAAAATTTATATTTAATATTTTAATAAAATTTTATATTAAAATATATTATTTGTTTTTTTAATTGGAACTATAGTAGTTTATAATTAATATTGTAATACAACCTTATAATATAAACTTTCAATAATAGTTTACATAAAATTATTACATTTAATATAAAATTTTATAATATAAGATTTTGATAATTTTTATTTGATAGGTTAATAAATGGGTTGACGGGTCCCATACCCATACAAAGAGAAGGTCAAATATATTTAGGAATGTTTGGTAAAATAGATTGAGATAATACTTAGAAATTAAACAAAAACTCCAACTTCAACCTAAAAGACACCAAAAACCAAAAAAAACCTAAAGGAAACCTAAACCACTAACCAGCTAGTCCAACTCCTCAAACTTAGTTAAAAGACCAATTTTTTGGTCTCTATATTCTCCACTATCTTGTCTTTGCCTCTAGTCTGATTCATAATCCCCTACACATTTTTCATGTCTGGCCTCTTCTGCTTCATCCTAGTGGACTTGAAATCCTCCATCAACTGCTTAGTTTCCTTCCTAGTTTCATCACCACCACCACTGTATGTGGTTCTAATCACATGGGGTTTATTTAGTCATACCATTTTCCTCCTTCTCCTTACCTAGAGTAGATTTACTATGAACCAAAAGACTTTTCAACTTCTCAAACTCGTTCATTATTTCCATACACATAAGCTTTATAGATAGTCACTTTGGTTTATAATTTTTTAAAAGGTTGCTCAATATCATCTTTCATCTTAAGATTAAAGAAGGCATGACCCCTATTGGTAATTTGAGTCACAATTTTTGGATCCCCCTTTTGACTATCGCTTGATTTGAAATCCCCCTACATGAAGTCATCACTATCAAGTTTGTTTTGGTCCCCTACATGCTCAATTTCAAGATTTGAGAAGAATTAATCCTCTTTGCCTGAATCTTCATGCTCTCTTATGATATTGATGGCCCCTATAACTAATTTATACTAGATGGGTTTTCCCTTTTTACCAAGAGCATAATGAGCCCTTGGTGGATTAGGTCTGCCAAGGGGTTGCTTTTAAAATTTGTGATTGATGCTTTGAGTGACGTAAGAAGAAAAAAGGGTAAGATAATTGTATGGCTCCTAAAATGGTTAAGGAGAAGGAAATGGTGAGATAAAATCACCATGTTCTTCCCTTCTAGTGTAATGTATCTCATTATCTGCAAACACATGTCCAACCATTTTCTAGGTAAATTCACCCTCATGAACCCTTTATAGTTTGAAGCTTTTAGATTTTGTCTCCTTGCTATAAAAAATGTTGAACATCTCTTCCTTCCTCTTATTTTATTTAAACACCTTTATTCCTAATAATTCCATGCTAGTGATTTCCCCTTTATTATAATATTTTGATAATAATTCACTTTTAATATTTTAATAAAATATTACACTAAAAGCATTTAATAAGTATTAATTAATAGAAACTATCGTGATGCAGGAAGTGCCCCCTCTAATGTCCTTAATGATATCGATAATGAAATTACCAATGTGGGTTAAAAAAATCATCTCTCCACACGTGAATGATCTAACCTTGATGGGGTGGACCTTAATCAAGCTGATTTGTAATCATTTCAAAAAGAAGGGGTCTTAATTATTTTTATGAGCCCTCAGTGGGACTTCCCACCCATTTATGTCTCTACCCCATCTAGAAGCTTCATCTCTCCTAATTTGACTCTACATTCTTAGTCCCCATGAGTGGAAACAAGGATCAACTAAAACCAACATCTTACACGGAGGTCCATGAGAAAAATAAAGTTTGGAAGAAGCTCAAGAAGGAGGGATCATAAAATTTATGGAATGGGTCACTAAGCATAATGTTGAGATTTCCCAAGACTTCATGGTAGCTTAGACAGAGTATAAGGTTTCCATGTGTGGAATCGCCATTAATGTCTTAGTGGAGTTCATTGACAATGACACTAGCATGTCATGCATAGGTGCTAAGGAATTCAAAGACTAGTAAAATATTCAAGAGTCCCTATAACAGTTCTTTAGAACAAATGATTTCATGTAAATGGACAAAAAAGGTTTCCCACAGGTTGACCTCCCATGCTACTGGCCATAAATTACCTTTAGATCATGTGATATATCATGCTAGAAGGTAAATATACACTAATCTTCTCCCACCATTTTCTACTTCTCAATCATTTCATTTGGTAGAAAATCAATCTTCCCTATTTCTTTCTTAAGTCCCTTGAGAACACTGTCCTACTTCACCAAATAAATGATACCAATCCCATTCTGCATCAAGGCCTAATCTTCCTCCTTGTTAAGCATGACCAGTCCATTTTAGGTCAAGAGGTCCCCCTAGGGGTTCCTCTTTCAGAGAGGACTCCCTAATAGAAGATCCTACCGAGAGATCCCACCAACCTTCTGATTACACGCCCTAGAATAGCTTATCATAGTCCCCCCAGATGACCTCCCTCTCAAATTGTTGTTTATTTCCAAACTAAAACCTTTTGAAATAGGAACCCCTATAAAATTAGCTTGGAAAGGGAAATCCATGGTTATAAAGGAGATGGAAATAAATAAAAAACTACTAGAAAACTTTAACTCAAAGGTTCAACAATATGGTTTTGGCTTAGCCAAACTCATCCAAGATTGGAATGCATTACACATACAGGGTGAAGCAATTATTTAGGCCTTTATTCACTCTAATCAACTCCCATAGTCCCCTGGTATGATTTCACCTAAGGTTTTAAAATCCCCCCTAGGGCTCCCCCAAACAATCTCCCATGCAGGTAAAACATAAAAAGTGATCCAGAATGGTCCTCCCTAGTGAAGTGGTTGAAGGCCTTGAAAACCACACTCAGGATAAAGTTTTAAAGGATAAATTAAACATTTTGACAGACACTGTTAAAGCTGATGACCCTCAGGAGGGACCTTCCTCCTAGTTCGGCTATAGTTTTCTATTTTTACTTCCATTTTAAGTATAAATTTTTTAGCTTTTTGGCTTCTCGACCCTAGTTGACCTATTTAAACTTCTATAATGCATTCTTGTGATTCCAAGTCCCTGTAAAACCTAGATTTACCATATCAAATAAAAAATAGAAACTATTATAATGTATATCTAATATTAAAACTATAGTAGTTTATATCTTGTAATAATAATTTATATTTAACATTGTAATAATATATTATACTAAAATCTTGTAATAAATTATAAAATTAAATGTAAATGAATTATGTATTATAAAACTACTATTTGGAAAGTTAATTATGTCTGATTTATTATTAAATTTGATATATTGTAATAAAAACTTGCAATAATAGTTTATATTTAGTATTTTATTAAAATTGTGTACTAAAATATCTTATTAAGTTTTTTTCATTGGAACTATAGTAGTTTATAATTAATAATATAATAAAGCCTTATAATATAAACTTTTTATAATAGTTTACATATAATTATTACATTTAATATAAAATTTTATAATACAAGATTTTAATAATAATTCACTTTTAATACTTTAATAAAAGCTTATAATAAAATCTTGTAATAAGTATTAATTAATAGAAACTATTGTAATTTATATATAATATTAGAATTATAGTAGTTTACATTTAATATTGTAATAAAAAGTTATAATATAAGCTATAGTAATAGTTTATATTTAATATTGTAAAAAAATTATAATATAATAATTTAATAATAGTTTACATTTGATATTATAATAAAAGCTTATATTAAGTTAAAATTATGATTTTAAAAAAATATATATATATTTTGATAAAATAAGATTTATTCATTTGAAATTATAATAATTTACATTTAATATTGAAATAAAGGCTTATAATACAAATTTTATAATAATAGTTTATATTTAATATTTTAATAAAATCTTATAATAATAGTTTATAAATTTACCAGATTAAATTTAGAATAATTTTTCACTATGAAATTAATATTTAAAAGATTTAGTGTCTAGAACATAAGTTTTTAAATTTCATATTTGCTCTACATAGTGTTCAAATTTTTGAAAATGTTGCATTTTGAATACAAGGAAAAGTTCGATGTGGCCAAAAAATCTCAATGTGACTAACAAATCTTAACATGTCATATTTAAATTTTGAAAATTATGTATTTTGAATTGAATGATAAATTTTAATAAGGCTTGTTGAAATTTTCAAAATTCTACCAACTGAATTTATTTGCAAATCTTCATAGAAGAATATATTATATTTTTTTGTAATCAAATCTTTTAGGTTTTGATTCATTTATTTATTTTAAAAATAGAAAAAGTTGAGAGAAAAATATTAAAACAATCAATTGACTTCCATTTTTTTAAACTTAATGAAATAAGAACATAGGTTTTGTTTACGAGAAGGAATCAATATCACTATTGTAAAAAAATAAATAATGTCAAAAGTCACTCACAAGGGAGGAAAATATTATAGCTAGTTGCATGAAACAATAATATGATATTCATTTGTAGGAATGAAGAAATATTAGGAGCATGTGCATGAAAATAACAATAACAACAACAAAAAATAAATCTAAAAATTTTCAATTAAGAATATTTATAATTCTACAACTATTTATGTGCATGCAATTCTTAGTAAATAAAATTAATTTTTGAAGGCTTAAGTGGTGGATGATTGACACAAACAAGTTTTCTATCTTATATATGTCTAATTTACGATAATTTTTTGTATTTCTAACTATTTATTGTAATTTTAATTAAATATTTCATTGTATATATGAGTACCTATACTCTATAAAAATATATTTTTTAAAATATTTTCTCTTTTCTTTTTTAATCATTTTTTTCATCATTAATTTTGCTTGAAATTTCTGAATATTTATTTTTTACAATTAAAACTTTGTGGGAAAAATATTTAATATCTTATTTTATTTCACATCCATGTTTTTCCTTGTTTAATCAACCTAATGTACAAAAATTAATTTTTTTTATCTAAAACACTATCAAAATTTTCCTACCTCATTAACTTTAGATATAATTTTTTTTTAATAATTTAAAACACTGTCCATAAAAAAGCAAACCATTAATTTTATTTTATTTTTTTATTTCCCCTCAAAAATATTTTATTTTATTTGACTATGATACATAAATTAAAAATTATATCTACATAAATATATTCAAATATACATAATTTAAACTGATTATTTTCATTTTTTTTAAAATCTTGTTTGTTGTACAATAACTTAAATGCCATAAAAAAAGGATATACGTTCTCATTTATTTTTATTTAAATTTATTAAAAAATACTAAAATTCTATTCTAAAATGTTTTTTTAAACCACATTTTATTTTAAAAGGTATAATTAAATCATATTTTAAAATATATTTTTTAAACTATTATCTTTTTAAATATTTAAATTATATTATATTTTATTTCAAATGATTTATTTTGAACCATATCATATTTTAAAATATTTAAATTAAAACATATTTACATATTAACATACATATCTTAGATAAATCTATATAAAATACATTGATGTGTGTGTGTGTGTGTGTGTGTGTGTGTGTGTGTGATTCTTTAGGCATCTATATCATAGTGAATTGTGAGTGCCTCAAGAATGATATCTATCAGTGTATTTTACATGGATTTATCTAAGATATGTATACTAGTATCACTTGTCTCCATTTAAAGTAAAGATAAATATTTATTGTTTATAAAAAATAGTTAATATAAATATTTAATGCAATTTTAAAATGGGAAATGGAGAGAAACACAGTATTTATTTATCATTATGTATGTGGTAAAATCTATATATTACCTATAAATTAGTTATGATTATATGTATATTATTTATTTATCTTGATGTGGTAATATTTTTTATGATAATTTATTTCAATAATTTCATTGTTATAATTATTTATAAATATGATGTGGTAAAATCTATATATTACATATAAATTAGTTATGATTATATATATGTATTATTTATTTATTATCATGTGGTGATATTTTTTATGATAATTTATTTTTAAAATTTCATTGTTATGATTATTTATAAATATGTTATCGTAAAATCTATATATTACCTATAATTTAATTATGATTATCTATATATTATTTATGTGAATGATATTTTTTATGATCTGATTATTTTTTATGACAATTTATTTTCACAATTCATTATTATGATATGATTATTTATAAATATAATGCTTGTCTAATTATTTATAAATATAATGCAGTAAAATTTATATATTACCTATAAATAAATTATGATTTTTTATAAATATGATGTGGTAAAATCTATATATTATCTATAAATTAGTTATGATTATCTGATTATTTATAAATATAATGCAGTAAAATATATATTATACATAAATTAATTATGATTATCTATATTTTATCTATTTATTTATTATGATGATGTTATATTTTTATGATAATTTTTTTATAATTTCATTGTTATAATTATTAATAAATATGATGTGATAATAAATATGATGTGGCAATATGATTATTTATTTATTAATTATGATGTGGTAAATTAATATGAAAAGAAGTAATATTTAAAATATTAAATGTAAAAAGTTTGTATTTATTATTCATACATTTTAAAAAAAAAAAAAAAAACCCATCTCATTCATACATTTAAAAAAAACTCATTCTTGATATGTGCTTCCAAATATTTCATACATTTACTTTAGATTGGGTAGCCACACATTCTAAAAAGTACTATAGGTTCAATCCTTTGAATATAAAATTTAAAGCTACCAACAATGAAGTTGAACTATACATATGATCCATTATAGGCATATGGAAAATAAGTGGCAATCATCCTATTGAAGTATTTATATCCCTCATCCACTTCACTTGCATGGATATTTGAAATAGAACACAAAAATATATCCTATAATCATTATATTTCTTGAGACCACATCACATTCATACATTTTGTCAAACAATTCATGTGTTTGTTTTAGACTTACACATTTTTTATACATTTATTTTAGAGTGGGTAGGTGCCCACTCTAAACTATTTATAAGGGGTGGCTACCCACTCTAAAATCTACCATAGGTTTAAGTAAGTTTGACTATGAATTTTATAGATACCAATAAATTATTTGAAGCATACATGTGATCCATAAACTATTTATAAGGGGCGGCCACCCACTCTAAAAGCTACCATAGGTTTAAGTAATTTTGACTATGAATTTTATAGATACCAATAAATAATCTGAAGCATACATGTGATCCATTGTAGGCATAGTGAAAATAAGTGCCAATCAACCTATTGGGGTATTTTAATATCTCATCCTTTATTGATATATCAATGTTTATGAATATAAGACAAAAATATATATTTAAATTATTTTATTTCATGAGATCACATATAGTTCATAAAATTTTCAAATAATTCACATGCTTACTATATGGTTTAATATTTTGTATATTTACATTAGAGTGGGTAGCTTCCCACTTTAAAATATTTAGAGTTGGTGGATACCCTATCCAAAAATTACCATAGGGTTAATTCATTCTGAATATGAATTTATAGATACCATTGAATAAGTTGAACCATACATGTGATCCATAGTATGAATAGTGAAAGTAGGTTTCAGCCATCATGTTGAATTATTTACAACCTTCATCCACTATAGTTGGATGACTGGATGAAAATAGAACACAAAAAATTGTCCTAAAATCATTGCATTCTATGAGACCCTATTTCATTCATACATTTTGTAAAATAATTCATGTTTCTATTATATGCTTCAACATTTTACATAGATTTAGTTTAGAGTGGGTGATTTCCAACTAAAAACTATTTAGAGTGAGTGGTCACCCACTCCAAAAAGTACCATAGGTTTAAGTAGATTTGAATATAAATTTTATAGCTACCAAAAAAAATTGAACCATACATGTAATCTATTATAGGTATATTACAAATAAGTGTCAAATGTCGTATTGACGTATTTACATCCCTCATCCACTACAACTGCATGGCTACTTAAAAATAGAACACATAAGATGTCTTGAAATCATTGTATTCCATGAGACCACATCTCATTAATACATTTAAAAAAATCATGTCCTGATGTATGTTTCCACATTTTACATACATTTATTTTAGAGTGTGTGTTTGCCCACTCTAAATTATTTAGAGTGAGAAACTGCCCAATATTAAAACTACCACAAGTTTAAGTCATTTTGAATGAAATTTTAGAGATACCAACAAATAAGTTGAACTATACATGTGATCCATTTTAGGTATAGTGAAAATAAGTGTTAATTGTCTTATAGAATTATTTACATCTTTCAATCACTATAGTTTCATGGATACTTTCAAATAGAACACAAAAATCTATCATGCAATCATTTAATTTCATAAGACCACATATCATTCATAAAAAATTTCAAACAATTCATGTGACTACTATATGCTTCCACATTTTACATACATTTACTTTAGAGTGGGTGTCCCCCAACTCTAAACTATGTATACTAGGTAACTACCCATTCTAAAAACTACCATGGGTTTAAGTCACTTTGAATATGAAGTTTATAAATACCAAGAAATAAGTTGAGCCATACATGTAATCCATTGTATGCATAGCGAAAATAAGTGTCAATATCCTATTGAAATATTTGCATCCAACATCCAATATAGCTACATGAGTGATTTTAAATAGAACACAAGAATAAATATTGTAATCATTACATTCCATGAGATAAAATCTCATTCATACATGTTTTTAAATAATTTATGTACCTATTGTATGCTTCCACATTTTGCATAAATTTATTTTAAAAGGGGTGGCTATCTACTCCAAACTATTTAAAGTGGGTGGCTTCCCACTTTAAAAAATATCATAGGTTTAAGTCACTTTGAATATGAAGTTTAGAGCTAGAAACAAAGAATTTAAACCATACATATGATCTATTGTATGCATAGTGACAATAAGTTTCAATCATCTATTGAACTATTTATATTCATCATTCACTACAATTGCATGGCTTCTTATAAATATAACACAAAAAATAACCTTAGATTTTTACATTCTATGAGATCGCATCCCATTCATATATTTTTTTAAACAATTCACATGTTAATTTAGAGCGGGTAGCCACCCACTCTAAATTTTTTAGAGTGGTAGTTATAAACTTCATATTCAAAGTGACTTAAACATGTATTTTTTTGAGTCGATAGCCACCTAGTATAAAAATTAAATGTATGAAAAATTTAGAAGAATATAGCATGTACGTGAATTATTTGATAAAATGTATGAATGAGATGTTATCTCATGGAATCTAATGATTGTAGGATATATTTTTATGTTCTATTTTTAAGAAACCATGTATCTATAGTTGATGAGGGATGGAAATACTTGAATAGGATGATTGAAACTTATTTTTACTAGACCTACAATGGATAATATATATGGTTTAAATTTTTTTTGGTAGATCTAAGCTTCATCATTGAAAATGACTTAAACTTGTGGTAATTTTTAGAGTGGATAGTTTCCCACTCTAAAATGTTTAGAGTCAGAAATCATCCACTCTAAATAGTACCATAGGTTTAATTCAGTTTCAATATTACTTTTAGAGATATCAATAGATAAGTTGAATCATACATATGATCCATACATTTTTTCAAGCAATTCATGTGCCTTTTATATCTATCATGGTTTACATAATTGATGAGTATATAAGTACTCGCCCTATTTTTTGGAAATTAAGTAATTTTCATATATACTCATAAGTCTTAGATGGAAGATTCCAAAAGAAAAAATTACACTGAACCAGAGAGTATATATATAAAATAAACTCTTAAGTATAATTTTATATACTTTAAGTCATATTTTACATACACAAACACACAAACTTTTAGGATGTTTTAGAATTATTTCGAACCTCTAGGATTTATAATTCAAATTTTAGGTTTTAGAGGAACATATCATATTTTAGACTTAGTCAAACTCTATGGTTTTAGGTTTTTAGACTTAGCCATATTTCAGGGATGTAGGTATTATAGAATAGTATGAGAACATCTCTCAAAAAGTGTTAGGAGATGATCCTCCCCATTATTGGTACACCCTTTAAGGCATGCACTCAAGTAAATTTGATTCAAATAAGCATCTATCATCCTATTAAAGTATTTACATGGAGTCACATATAGAATATCTGGTTGATGTAGAACCTTAAACCATTTGAATTAGAAAAATCTTATCCTATCTAGCTTGGAGCCATTTATGTAGAAAATAAGAAGGTTATATTCTACTTAAGGTTGACATAAATTTATCTTAATGAAAAAGTGGTTATTAATGATTTGACTAGTAAGCACAAAAAAAATTTGGTTAATGGAATAAATTTTTCTCTCCACCCTGTATTGGCCAATGTTTTTAGAAATGTGATCAAACACACTTTTCATGTTCCTTCTTAGGTATAGTTGGAACAGATAACATGAAACTAAGTATAATCAACCATGAAAATTAAACCAATGAATAAATGACATAAAAAAAAAGGTGGGAGACAAGTACTCTTATGAAGTTATTAAAGATCCACTTTTATGGTTTTTACTATCCATTTGAGGATTTTTGCTAATTTTCACCTATGATATTTACTAATGCTTCAAGTGTAGGATTTCCAAGTGGGTATAAGGTCTAATTTAAATCATATTTGTATTGATGTTTTAATTTTAATGTGTAATGGTAAGCCCAAAATAAAATATCAAATGTTTTATCATCTAAAAATTAGATTTTTAAATCCACATAAAAAACTATTTCTTCACACTATAGACACCAAAATCCTACACATTTGGATACCAACTGCCAAACCTCATAACAAATCCTTAAATCCTGTAAACAAACAAAAACCCATTTTGGTTTAACTAATCAACTAGTCAGACTTAAAATCACCCTTTTTGGCTACTTTTAACTGATGGTCTCAACCATTGATGGTCAGGATAACCATCGATGATCACCTAATTGTCAACAATTAGGCCCCACCATCTGGGCTTTTACATGTAAACACTAGCAAACAACCGCTTACCTTTTCTAAATATAAGTTGTGCAAAACCTCTCATGAGACCTTACATGAGCAATTAATAATTAGAAGTACCTCTTAAGCTTCTACTCGAGCCTCTGGCCCTTTCCTATAAGAACAAGAGAGAAGTAAGAGATCAATCCATCTGTAACTATTATCAAGAGCTTAGGTACTCAAAGTTTCTTATTATAGGTCATCCATCATTATCAAGCATCATCAACAATCTATTTGGGAGAGCCAATCTACCATTGCCTCTCAGATTAAGTTTCTAGGCATCGTCATTCTACTGAAATCAAACTAGATTCCACCTATGAATCAACAACATCTACCAATCAATCAATCCATTTCTAGTGAGTCAAATATTTGATTACTATCATTTATCTATTTTTATCCCTTTTTTAATTAACGAACCCTATACCAAAACTCTCATAATTCATTTTCTAAATCTTGTTACCAGTTGTTGATAAGTCTAAAATTGGGTAATCAACCATCGATGATCATCCTAACCATCAATGGTTAGACCTAACCACTGATGGTCACCCCAACCTTTGATGGTCACTTGTGGTAGGTTAAAAAATAGCAATCTAAAATTCCCTTTCTTTTCCAACTAGATCCTTATTGATCTTTTACTTGTTCTCTGAACTCTACTAGATTCCCTTAATCACACCTCCACCCAATAGTACTAATCAGTTTCTCACTAATTAGATCCTTTATAGTCTATCTACTTTATCAAGTAGATCCTTATTATTAATTTTCAAATATATTTTGATTAATTATGTAACTACCTTCTATTCAACTTTATAATCTTAATATTTTTAAAATAGTGGATTAATATCCCCTAAGGAAGCCCATGCTTTTAGGATCTAGCCAGCACTAGGCAATCCGCCCAACTACTTGTCTAACAAATAAATTTGCTTTAATACTATCTTATCTATAGGTTTTTCCTCCCCAACCAAAGAGGATTTCTTCACAAT
The DNA here is from genome assembly GCA_037957365.1 of Torreya grandis. NCBI lineage: Eukaryota > Viridiplantae > Streptophyta > Pinopsida > Cupressales > Taxaceae > Torreya > Torreya grandis. The sequence goes on along the minus strand of JARHVA010000807.1, from coordinate 2,173,971 downwards.
CTTCTAATTCAACATGCACACCATTTATCAAGCATTTCTACCATAACTCATATTTCTACCATAACTCATATTTCTAGTTTTACTATATTCTTATAAATAATAGTGAAATTTGAGTGAAACATTCTGGCACACCCAGTGGGACCCTGGTCTTTAGTTGGGTTTTTCATTTTTATTTGTATCTATCTATCTCTATCTATGTGCTCATAATTGAAATCTAAAATTTTCATTTGGGTTTAAAACTTACTGCATACATTGATTGCATGTTTCTTATAAGTTCACCTAGTTTAATTAAATAGCATCAAGATTAAGAATAGTCCACTTATGTTACATAACCAAATCATGAAATCAAGAAAACATCATAACATACTTAAGAATAAGCTTGACTGGGATTTTACCACTCATTATATTACATTACCCTACCTAGTGATCCTACTTGGATTTCATCACTAAGGGGAGGACCAACTCAGCTCTCTAGTTGAGTATAAACTTTGGATATCAATATATATTGGCTAAGCACCTGATACCCTTATCACTACAAGACTTTGAATTGAGGGGGTAGGCCCCAATACCAAGTCATGTATTGATTCTAATATAAATTTTTTTTAGTACCAAAATTAACCCAAAACCATCTTTAGGCTATTTATCTAGTACCTGATCTACAAACCAATATACTACACATTATTCACATTAAAGAATAAGCCAAACAACAAGATAATTAATCAATCACAAGATTTTAATTACCTTAATTTATGCTAACTTTTCATTGGGTTTTTATTTTGTTTTCTCTGTGTTGAATTCTAAAATCATCTATTTGTACTTATCTTATAGCCTTATATGGAACTTACCCGATAACAACAAAGAGAATTTTCAAGTCAAGACCCATTTATAGATTACCCAATTTCTTCCACCTCCTCTTCCATGGATGACTATCAATCAGACATAGAGAGTTCATCTCACCCTTTTGAATCTTCCCATATCCCTAAGACTGTTCCTTAGGGGGATTTTAACTTTGCTTCCCTTTTGGATAACCACCCAATCACCTTACAACATTATCTTAATACTTTGCATCATATCACCCCTATCTCAACCCCACCTATAGAGCCTCTTTATGACATGCCATCCCACATGATGCCAAATCCATTGGTAGCTTCTATTACTACCCAACCTTTAGCTTCCCAAACATCTATATCCACCAACCCCTTTGAAACCATGGGGGAAAATCAACCCATCCAACCAACTATTGCCCTTATCATTTCTACCCCTACCATTAACTCCTCTACCTTGGGAGTACCTACCATTAGTAGGTTAAACCCTCCTTTTACATACCTTGATCTATTAATCATTACCCCTCTTTAGAATCTAACAATGACCATACCTACCACTACACCTCCTACATGTACCAAAGTCACTACCTCACCCTTGATTGTTAACCCAACCAAAATTCCTACCCAACCTACAATAACCTCTCAGTGATTACCATCCATATCCAAACTAGGTTATGTCCCTAACCTACAAGGGCATCTCCATGTTACCCAACCACCAACCACCCCTTACCCTTATATATATTCTACCCAACCTATAATCACCTCTCAATAATTTCCAACCATACCCAATCCTGGATATATCTCTAAACCACAAGGACAATCCCACATCACTCAACCACCAATAATTACCTATCCCCATATACCTTCAACCCAACCATCTATACCTACTTATCAATATGGGATAATCTCCCAACCACCAATGAATTACCAATATATTATCCCCTCTTAGCCATAATTTGTGACCTACAATCCTCCAAATCCATCACCACAAATGGATCTAATGAAAATGATCATGGATAAGATGAAAAACCTAGAGTCATCCATTTTTGGACCCTATAAACTCTTGTCCTAAAATCAAATCTATAATGAACCAATTCATCCTTTGATCCCTATCAGGCCATATCCATCCAATGGGAACTTCTTAAATTTACTAAACTCAATAGTAAATAAGATCCCCAGTAGTATCTAAGAGCATTTAGGCATTCTTGTTACATGATAACTTAGGATGATGCTCTTATTTTGTGTACATTTCCCATGTCAATTTCTAGCCCAGCCTTGGACTGGTATAATGCCATTACCAAATATTTTATCTTTTCTTTCAACCAACTAGCTCAAATGTTTTTAGACCATTTCTCCATCAATATATCCAAGAAGGTCTCAATTACTAATCTTTATTCCATCCACCAATTTGATGATGAGTCTTTAGATAATTTCATAGCTCATTGGAGAAGTCTCATCAACCAATTATCATTCATTTTCACTCAACTAAAACTGATCAAACTATTTGCTCATGTTTGTGTAAAGCACATCTCTTCCACCTTACGTGTCTAGAGTTTTAGAAATTTTGATGAAGCCTTTACCATGGCATGAAAATTATAAAATAGATCCATGATGAAGGTAAATTGAAGTTACGTAACAAAAATTCCACCCTCAAAACCAATGAGACTTCTTCTTCCAAACCTGGTAACCAAACTAGTATGAGAACCAAGGGCAAGGCAACTATGAATACAATTGTCCTTAAAATAGCCCCTCCACTAAATATCAGTCAACAAAACTCTTCTAATATTACAAACTAAAACATGCAAAACCCAAACTAAAATAATCCAAATCAATTTACCCCATTGGGAGAGTCTTATCCCTCAGTTTTGGACAAATTATTGAAGGCCAATCTCATACAACTTCCACCAATTAAACCCCCATAGTAATTTAATTCTTCTCATCCTCCCCCAAACTAGTAAAATGAGAATGATATTTTTTATTTACACCATGTATTTGGGTATGATGTTAGTAGGTGCAATACCTTTAAAGGCATTGTCCAATCCCTTATTGATAAGGGGGAACTTGTCTTTGACAATCCCAATGTACCTCAGAACCAGGTTCTTGATATCTTTAGGAAATGTTTTTCAAATCACCCTCCATATAAAAAAGAAAGAAACCAAGTATATTTCTCCCATGACACTCATATATTTAATATGGTTCTTGATATTCCAATTATGGACAAACCAACTACCTTTCCAACAACTTCACCTGCTCCTTTGAGTGAGGAAAAATAGCCACCTTCCGTAGAGTCAAAAATTGACATTGAAGAGCTACCATTTACCATGGATTCATTCATAAAGTTCATGGCATCCTTGAGACCCCCATCAATATATTTACCTGATGAGACAATTGTAGTCACACCACCTCTAACCAATCAACCAATCATTCCTCCTATGAAGGTGGTGCCTAGAGAATAAGCATCAACCCATACCCTCCACCCACTAAAAATCTCCCCTTTACATGAAGAGAAGGATGGGGTTACCCCTCTTTCTTCTCCCTCTCCTATTAAATTTTTTTCTAAACCAACTACCCAAGATATAAAACCAATATATAAACTTTTTTCTCAATTAGTTCAAAAATTGGACTTTCTCTCTTAGCCTAACATGGATAGAGCCACTTCTTGGCATCATCTAGGTCAACCTAACCAAGGAAAATATCCAAATATATCTATATCCATTACATATCCATCAATGTCCTCTCTCAAAGAAGCCATGATAGGGCCATTTCACCCACCTCCACCCAAATCATCCTATGCCCTCCTCATGAAAACTACCTAGACTTTAAGAATCCTTCATATGCCTAGTATTAGACACCCACCTTTAAAATTGGATCTTTTACCATCTACCTTGACCAACAAATTACCAAATAAATCACCTATGAGTACAAAAGTATCCAAGACCAGACCATGTACTAGGTCTAGACAACTCCCTTCCTAGTTACCTTCTATTTTTGGACCCCATCCCTCCACCCTCCTAGTTTCCTATTCTTTATCTATAAAACCTACCCCCTTTTCTATAACAACATCCACCAATACCTCTACTAATCCCTCTTTCCTAGATAACCTAGTTTCTTCCACCCTCCTGTATATGCCAAAAAATTCTTCTATGCCTTCTACCTCCCAACCATCTATCTCCAACAGGGCATCTACCCACCAACCTCACCTAAGACCAACTACCAAAACTAACCAAAAACCTACTCCCCCCATAATGAGGCATACTTTTGTAAAACCTTCCCCTCTGAGTATGTCATCACCTTATGCCAAATCCTATTCAACCATTTTTCATAGGTTATTGCAATACTCTACCTTAATCCTTCCACCCATTAGACCTTTTAACCCCTCTCAACCCAAACCAACCTAGTTTGATGACAGTTAAATGTTCCTACCATCTAACCCCAGGACTTGAAATAGAGAACTATAGGGATCTCCAACATATTGTCCATCATCTTTATTAGGAAGATGATCTATTATCAGACAAAATTTTGGTTACCATCTTGTCACTTCAGCAACCAACCATAGCCCAACTTTCACCCACCTCCTCACTATCACCTAAAAGTGATGAACAACCAAACCAATAATATACCATCCCCCCTTCCCACACAATTAATGTTATTCTATGAGTATAACAAAAGGATAAGGGCAAAGCTAAAGTGTCCACTCCTTAGACATACCCAGCTTCCACCTCTCAACTTGGCCAAACCCATGCCTTTTTACTATTACCCTAACCTACAATAACTATCTTGGGTACCACCAAATCAAACCCTTCTGAATCAATTAGGTGATTGGTCCTTAAGCAGATGCACCAAAACCCTACCAACATGAGTTTGTATGAACTCATTTCCACCTCACTTCATCATTGCCAAGCACTAATTGAGGCCTTACAAGCCATTAAAGTTTAGCCTGGTGATACCCAACCTATTGAGACCTTTATCGGCATTCTACAACTCTCCACTCTTGTTACCTTTAAAGACTCAGAGATACATTCTACCCATCTTGAGGATCCTGATCCTCTCCTCTTTATCATTAAATACATTGACCAAACCCACATTAAGTGAGTAATGATTGATGGTGGGGCCAGTATCAATATAATCTCATCCCATGCCTATTACCAAATTAAGCTACCTACCAACACCATGTCTAATACCTTTGTTGTGCATCAGTATTTCAATGACACCATGGCCACTAACTTAGGAACTACTATCCTCCACATTCATTTAGGACTACGTACGCTCCCTAAACTTTTTTATGTAGACGAGGGAGAATTTTAGTATAATTTCCTACTCGAGAAACCTTATATCTAAGCCATGGCTTGTGTTCCCTTTACCCTACATCATTATGTTAAATTTGAACATGAGGGCTAAGTGATTACTATACAAGATGACTCAAGCCCTTTTATGGCATGTAATGTGATGTATCAACCTAATGACATTCTTTTTCCATCCTCTACTAAATACTCATCCAAGTTAGATTTGTTCCCATCACCTATTAGAGAAACCATTTCTTCCTATTCTCATGAGGCATCTACCATGACATCTCTATCCTCTAAGCAAATACCAATAACTAAATCCTTAGAATTAACCTTCTAGCATCTTTCTTTAAGAGAATACCACCTCTTGGATCTTGATGCTTTCCCTATCCCTCATGAGTATGGGTAGCTTACCAATCAACTAGGGTATGATCCCAATCTAGGATCAATCACATCCCTAGGATCTCCCTCTTGTCACACCCATTTTATCTATGCAAGAGTTTACAAGCACCATTTACACCTTCTATCCTCACCTATATACTATTGGCTTTTCTTATTTATACAAACCCTCCTTCACCAAGACATACCTTCATAGGTGTGCCTAGAAGGGGTTCAATTTGAGAAAATACAAACATGGTCCCCATGAGATCACCTCAATTAAAACTTGAAAACCACAAAAGAAGCATGGGCTCAGATTTATCTTTCCAAAGAATAAAACCATGCAATCTCCCCCTACCATTGAGGGAGAAGTAGTTTCTCCCACATCTTTTTTACCTCCACCTTTAGGTGAGGATGATGATAGCATCCCACCTAACTTTTTTTTCATCTTAATGATTAGCCTAGGATGTCTAACCTATCAAAAATTTGGAGCTACTATAACTCTTCCTCTCACAATCCTAAAATCATCACAAAGGACTCCCTTACCATTCACACCATCTAGTGTCAAGATGATCATTCTATCCTCACCTACCTCAGTACAGAGGATCATTGCATCCATAAATATCTCCCTCCTAAAACTTCCATAATGCTAAATAAATCTATAATGGATATCAATTTGCGTACCGATGAGAGCCCATGTATCATTAAAATTGGGCAATCCTTGGATTCTATAAAAAACAAGATGTTTATACCTTTTTCATGACCATAACATCACATTTACTTGGTCATATGTTAACATGCTTGGGATTAACCCTACTATTACCACCCATAACATTATCACTCATCACAATGTTAAGCCCATTCGATAGAAGCTTCAATGAATGTGCCCTCACATAAATATCCTTGTAAAGGAGAAGCTCTAATGGCTCCTCTCTATCAATTTTATCCAGCCTATCGATTATCCCCAATGGGTTTCCAATATCATCCTAGTTACCAAAGCCACTGAGGGACTTCACATTTGCATTGACTTCTGAGATCTTAACATCGCTTGCCCAAAGGATGACTTTACTCTACCTATCATTGACAAACTCATTGATCTTATAGTCAATAATGAAATACTTTCACTCATAGATAGATTCCCAAGCTATAACCAAATATTGATTACCCTTGAAGATTAGTACAAAATAGCTTTTATCACCCCTTGGGGAAATTTTTACTATAAGGTTATGCCTTTTGGTCTGAAGAACACTAGTGCTCCTACCAATGAGAAATGACCTACATCTTTCATGACCTTATCCACAAAATTGTGGAAGACTATGTTGATGACCTTCTCAGCAAACCAAATCTTTAAAAGGATCACCTAGATATTCTTAAAATCATCTTTGAGCACCTTATCCACTACCATGTTTGCCTAAACCCCAAGAAGTGTATCTTAGGGGTCTTATCAGGTAAACTCCTAGGTTTTATCATCTCTCTTCATGGAATCAGTGTCAACCCAGCCAAAGTTAAAGTAATATTTGAAATGCCTCCCCCTATTAACCTTAAACAAATCTATATCCTTCAGGATAAACTTCAATCTATTTAGTATTTCATTTCTCAACTATCTAACCATTGCCAACCTTTTCATTACCTCCTTAAGAAGGACACCTCTTTTAGGTGGGGGTAGGATTGTCAAAAGGCTTTTGATTCAATTAAATACTATCTCCTTTCCCCACTAGTTCTTATTCCTCCACGAGAGGATAAACCTTTCACCTATATATTTTTGTCACTAACCACTCCCTAGGAGCAATGCTTGTACATCTAGATGACCAACATAAAGAGCAAGCCATGTATTACATCAGTTGAACACTTATCAACTATGTAACTCAGTATACCCATATCGATAAAATTTTTCTAGTACTATTCTTTGTAGCTACCAAGCTTCATCATTACCTCCTTAACCATAAAACTTTTGTCACTACTAATACTAATCCACTCAAGTATATACACTCTCATCCTTAGCAAAACCAATGAATGGCTAAGTGGCTTATGCTTTTGGCTAAATTCAATATTGAGTTTCTTCAAAAAAAATCAATAAAGGGATAGGTGATAGTCGATCAATTGATTGATGCCCCTCTATCCAATAAGTAGTCTCTTCCTTCAGAATTCCTTGATGAGAATATTGTTACCCTCCCTTAAGAAGATTTTACCTACTAAGTTACCATGTTCTTTGATGGATCCAAATGCCAACACAGTGGAGGGGAAAGAATTATCCTAATTCCCTTTGACAATGATCCCTTACCTCTATATTTTAAGCTTGACTTTGAATGTACCAATAACATGGCTAAATATGAAGCCCTAGTAATAGGTCTCCAAACTACCTTAGCCCTAGTAGTTAAAATAATCAACATCTTTGGCAATTCCCAACTTATGGTTAACCAAATCAATGACATATACTAGTGAAAAAATGATGTTTTTTATTAATACAAACACCTAGCCAATGTATTATTGATGTCATTTGAACACTACTTGATCCAAACTACCCCTTGATCCATGAACAAGTTTGATAATACAATGGCTTCCCTTACTTCCCAGATCCCATCCATAACTTTGGACTCTAAATTATCCATTATTATCCACCACCTCATCGAGCTATCCTTCATTAAATCCATCTCTCTTACCATCTTTAATATGATATATATCCTCACTAACCATTGGTACCAACAAAATTTTGACTATATTAATAGTGTCACCATTCCCCCTAATATTTCTAGAAATGCTCAAAAGCATTTATTCAAGGCACTTCTCATTACATGATACTCAAGGCATCCTTTACAAGCATGGCTTTAATGGCCTTCTTTTTTTTGCTTACAAATTCATGAAGCCTCCCATGCTATTAAATAAATGCATGATGGAGTTTGTGGAGGGCACTTTAGTGGTCTTACTGTCACTAAGTGTATCATTCACCTTAGATATTATTGGTCTTCTCTCAACCAAGATTGTTGTGATTATGTAAAAAAGTGTATCAAATGTCAACAACATGCTAACCTTCATCATGCACCAAGCAATAGTCTTCAATTATCTAAGGACTTTTGGCCTTTGTCATAATGGGGCTTGGACCTTATTGGGGAAATTAATCCCCATTCTTCACAGTGGCATTAATCCATCATCACCGCCACTGAATATTTTACTAGGTAGGTAGAAGTATCCCCTCTTATCTCAACTAAATATGATAAAATAATTAATTTCATCAATCACCATATCATTTTTTGCTTCAGTGTTCCCCATAAAATTATCACTGATAATAATAAATATTTCAAAAACAAGTAGGTCCAAGCTCTTTGTGACTCTTTTGGCATCAAACTTAGTCTTTCATCACCTTATTATCCACAAGCAAATGGAAAAGTTGAGGCCTCAAATAAAACCCTTAACAATAAGCTCAATAAAATGGTCAATGCCTCAGGATGGGATTAGCACTTGCATATTCCCTTCACTTTATGGACTTATCGTACTAGTATTTTCACTCCTATGGGTGCTACGCCTTTCTCTCTAGTCTTTGGAGTGGAGGTTGTACTCCCTCTTGAGGTCCAAATCCAATATTTCTATATATATCTATGAGACATCATCTTTGAAGATGATAACCCAATATAAGTAGGAAACATTATATTTAGACTTTATTGTATAATAAATAAGAAAAAGGGAAAACGTCATAGGTTTAGGCCCAATTAGTTGTGCCCATATATGGATTTTTAAGACTTAAATAATAAAGCTTATTAGTTATGTAATTTAATGGGTAAGGAGTTCAATGAATCTATGAACTCTTTACAACTTGAACATTTTTACATATAGTCATTGAATTTCACATTGGTCTCTTTGAGTTTTCATTATTTATATGTGTTGTATTGAATTTGTATGATAAAGAGAGAGTAAGGAAGAACCACTTTAAATTTTTGAAACATTAAATGATCCAAATAAATCAAATGAGAATAAAATTCTACTTTTATTACTTTTGAATAATTTAGTAAAGAAGTAAATACAAGTTTTGTAACATTTACATCATCTAGTAAAGAATAACTACATTCAACTTGTGTAACATTTACATCATCTAGTAAAGAATAAATGAATTCAGCTTGTATAGAATTTTCCTCATCTAGTATAGAAGTAAATTTAAGTTATATAACAATTTCATAATCTAGTAAATAATAAGTACACTCAAGTATTGTAACATTTCACTATTGACACATATGGTCTATGTAAGTAATGTGATTTTGTGTTATCAGAAGCTGGTGTTCATCTAAGGTATCTAACTACTCTAATTGTGCATTTTTATACTCTTCATGATCAAGGAGACCTTGATGAGAGACATGTTGTATAGGAATTTATACCTTAAGGGGCATAATAACTTCAGCTCTGAAGATAATGTAATATGGGATTGCCCCTATAGGTGTATAGATGCTCATTCTATAGGCCCATAGTGTGAGATAAAGTTGAAGGTGAAAATCCATTTTGTTATCTTTGACTATTTTAAATAGGATTGAATTTAAGGTCTTTTTTATGGCATCATCCTTTTTTTTGGCGTATGGATCATATAGAGAGGTTGTGTAGTGAGATATGTAAAATTTATTGCATAATTCATGCATCTCAATATTATTGAAAGGGGACCCATTTTGTGTGCTAATTACTTGTAGGATCCCAAATCTAAAAATGATCTAATTTAAGATGAACTTCAAAATTATATATATAGTAATAATCATTAAATGCAAACCTCTACCCACTTAGTGAATTATTTAGGTGTCATGATGATGAAGTGATGACCATTCAAGGAAGCAAGAGACATTTTTACAATTAAGTCTATCCCTAAAGTGGAGAAGGAACACAAAGTAACAATAGGCTGAAGTGCCTTGGGAGGAATGTGAATACTATGGGATACGTGTTGACACTTATAGAATTTCTTACATAATTGATGGTATCATGATCAAGAATGGGATAGAAGTATCCCATCCTATGAATTTTATGCCTAGTTGTGTGACCACCAAAATTTCTACCACAAACATCATTGTGATAATGAAAAAAGACCATTTCCAGTTATGCCTGATTGACACACCTTAGTAACATGTCATCAAAGGCTTTATGATAGATAACCTCATATAAATAGCATACTTAAAATGAAATGATGTGAAGTCACAACCTCTATTATGCATTAGTACCCTCAGGGTACCTATGGTCAATTATATAGATTATAATGTTAGTGTACCAAGGAGATGAGACAATCATTGGTTTCTCGATGTATCTTATCACTTTATTAATAAATTATGTGTCAACCAGGTCACTAATATCTAAATGGGATTATAGCAACTGATCAATAATGGTTTTTCCCTTGATGGACTTTTGGTTGATGTAGGTGATCTCAAACTCATACAAAAGCATGATAAAAAAAATATACCTTTTATGAGAGGCTGGGTTAGGTCTAGAATGTCTGTAAGGATTTGAATTTAATTATAACCCTCATTCATTTATTATGCATGTAATTTCATAACCATTTAGTTGTGAATAACTTGATAAACACCCTTTTTTAACATATGTGTAATGATTTTCATAATAAAAAAGAGTATAATTGATGAAGTAGATGGCACATTCTTTGCCATATTCATCCTCTTGGGCCAACATACAAGTAATAAATACCTTAGTTTCCCTTATGTAAATTATGAGGGGATTGTAAGGCTTAGTTGCCATGAGTGTTGGTGGAGATATGAGGAAGTGTTTTACTACAAATGCATCCTATCAATCCTTAGTCTAAATTAAAACACTAATTTTTTATCAAGTTATTATTAGGATGAACTGTGTAAGTAATATTGAGCATAAATATATGAATTACCACTAAATTCCCAAAGAATGATCTGATTACTAACTTGTTAGTAGTGGTAACATGTCTAATATCTAATGAATTTTAGTTGAATCTATGTTGATTCCCCACTAATAAATAATGTAACTAAGGATTTATCCACATGTGACACTAACACATATTTCTTAAGATTAATGGTGACTCCATACTCAATTAAACATATAAGAATGATATGGATAACCTCTAAGTGATCAACTATTATTCTTCCATTTCCAAGAAGATCATCAATGTAAACCTCTACAAGCTTATGTATAATATTATGTAAGATATGGATCATGACTCTTTGATATGTTACCCTATAATTTTTTAAGGCTAGCATTCAAGACTACAAGTATAAGGTTTGCATGGTGTAATAAAGTAGGTTTTTCTTTGATTGTCTTCCAAAATTTGAATTTGGTTATATCTAGAGAAACCATCCATGGGGATATCAATGTATAAAATGTAATAGTATCAAAGATAACATTGATGTAATTAAGAGGGAATTCATCCATAGGAAATGATTTATTTATGTCATGAAATTCTATGCATATCCTAATTTTTCCATTATTTTTTATAATAGGGATGATATTGGACATCCATTTAGAATAGTCCATAGGTTTTATGAACTTTACTTTTAGAAATTTGATGACATTTTATTTGACCATCAATGCAACCTTGGGTTTTATTGGCATGATATTTTTTTAATAGACTTCACATCAAGTGTGGTAATCAAGTTGTTGATGATTATTTTAGGCTAAATAAGTATCATGTGTGCATAGGAAAATGCAAAGGATTTAAAAAGTTTAGTAAGTGAATTCTCATGGTATTTTACCTCTTCGGGTGAAAAATAAGACCCAAGTTTGAGGATCTTATGGATTTATTCAACCCCTACATTCATTTCTATAGTGTCCTAAATTATAGAGGAATTCCCTTATTTAAATTTGCCTAGATCAAGAGGAAGGTTAGGATCCTCATTTTTAGTTCCATAGATGTCAAACTCTTCATTATAGGAAAGATAGTCTTCAATATTGTAGTAAGAATCATAGTAATCAGACCCAAGGGTAGATGATGGAAATAAGAGAAAGAAATACCTTATTTTTATGCAATGATGGAAGTTTGTCATAGGCTCACAGGAATTCTAAGATAACCTCATATTTTTTAAAAAGTTAAGAAGCATAGGGGTATCATCTTTTCCAATATAAGTAAGAGCTTGGTCATTTTATGACTTTAGGATAAGGGCTTTAGACCTAATGGATACCACAAACCTTGACTCAGGTATCACTGGATGGGGATGAAATGAGAAGAGGAAATATCCATATAATAAATAAGTTGATTACTTTCTATATGAATGGTTTTATGGGGAAAAAATCAAATCCTTCATAGCTTCATGTACAACATTATTATAGAGCTAAAGATGTTCAACTTTAGTCTAGTAAACTCTTAAAACTTGGTTAGTCACTAATTATGAGTCACCTTATATCTTAAAGTTTTTAATACCCAAACTCCTTGTGATAAATATCTCCAACAATAGAGCTTCATACTCTACCTCATTGTTTGTACACTCAAAATCTAGTTTGAAATGAAATGGCATTATTCTTCCTATGGGGGATATCAAGATAACTATTACCCCTATGCCAAGGTGATAGTTTAAACCATCATAATGAAGGGACAATTGATCATTCTTAAAGTAAAAACCATCATCATGTTTGTGGAGTGATTCTTGTTATTCTGATATCTCAACCATGTTAATGTCAAGTATACTAGCTAATCCTTATTAGGCTTCCATGTTTTGAGATTTGGAGAGATCATATGTTCCTAATCCATTATGATTGAAGGGGGGTGTAAGGGTTTGATCATTTTCTAAGATATTTATAATCTCAACCATAGAGTTGGTCTATATGAATGTCACTATCATAGGGGTTTCAATACACACCTTTTTCATTATTTCAACACCTTTATCTTCAGGCTTCTCACTTGATGGGAGTTTGGGAATTTCAACACCCCTTTTAAAAATTAGTTTTTTTTTTTTTTTTGTGGTGGGGGGGGAGATGGGTATTTTAATTAAACCATATATGGAGGTTTTACCACACCATTGGTGTGTAAATTTTTGTTCCCAAAATTGGCTACAATCATTTTGGAACAACCCCTATGAAACTTGTCTGTTTTACCTCTTTTTCTCTAAGTTCATTTTTTGAGATGAGTTTTTCTTGTTCTCATGTTTGCCCAACTGGAATCGCTCAAAGTTCATAATGTCTCTTTATTACATTTCCCCCAAAATGCAAAATTCGTTACAGTCTCGATGCGATTAGGGGACAAATTTCTCATTTCCCAGAGTTAGTCTTTTTATTGCTTTTTTGTGCAAAAGCGGTAAATTTTGTTGAAAATGCATTTTTCTCTTTTCCATGTAAAGGCAAAAAAAAATTCCACCCTCGCATCTAAAATGCAGGAGTGGAAAAATTTGTTGCCCCTGCATTTTTCTCCTTCCCATGCAAGAGCGGAAAATTTTGCCACCCCTACACTACATCATTTTTTGTGTGCGGAATTTATGGCCACATGCATCGAGTGGTTGGGGCCAATTTTCACCCCATTTAATCTCTTTTTGGTTCTTATTTGATTTATTTCTTTCAATCCTCCTCCTACCCTCTACTTCTAAATGATCCAGCAAGCGGGAAGAAGCATTTTTCATCGGATTCAAGTTCTCGTCACGTGTTATTTTCTAGGTAGGTCTTTGTTTTTGAATTTTATTTCATGTTCTTTCATCTTTTTAGGTTTTCTTTTAGTTTTATTTTTCCTCCTCTTCCCTTCCTCCCATCGGGACACCTTTCTCCTTCCACTGCACTCTTTTCCTCCTCTTCCCTTCCTCCCCGTTATCTTTTTCATGCTTTTCCTCAGTGTTAGGGTGGTAATTTTCACCGCCCTCCCTTTTTTCCCTAAGTCTTCCTACCCATGTAAGGGTGGAAATTTTTGCCGCCCTAACACTATGTTTTCTTCTTTTACACCAATGGTAAATTTTGTCGTCGATGTAACTTGACTCGGCCATAGTGTAGGGGCAACAAAATTTGCCGCCATTACACCTATTTTTCCTACCTGCAAGGGTGGAAAATTTTGCTGTCCTTACACGTTATTTTTGAAAATACATAGGCAAAAAAAAAATTCACCGATGTATTTTTCATCCTAGCATGCACAAGTGGCAAATTTTTTTGCCTATACATGTAGACCCATCCCCATGCCAGGGCGGCAAATTTTGCTACCCCTTCATCTTTTTTCTCCATTTTTTCTCTAACTCCAAAGAATTTTTGTTCCTTCCATTTTTCACACCTCCTCCCCATTTTCCTCTCACTTTACAACCCACTCACACCTTGGCCCTATCAAGTGCCCTTCCTTGGTCATGATCACCTGACATGTAATTTCCCTAAATTACCAATTTTTCTCTAATTACACGATCATGATTCTTATTGCAGTTCCCCCTAAGGATCCTCCTTCGTTGATGTGCTCTGAACAAAGGCTCATCCTGATGACTGAAGCTTCTTCAAAGAAGTCGAAGGCCATGAAATACTAGTATCAAGGTGTTTTTCCAATCACCACGGTTACTTCTAATGTTGACAACATTAGAGACATAGAGATTAGCCATGTAGATATGGCCGAGTTCATGGAAAAAACTAAGGTGAAAAACCTGAGCTCAGAGATGAAAAGAATTATTAAGAGCAACATCCATCTAGTCTCCTCTTTCCCTGTGGTGGCACATCACACAGAGTTCATCCTTCAATGCACCCAATTCTATAACAGAGAGAACAGAACAGTGTCAGATGCCAGTGGCAACATGATAATTTGACTGGACCCTAAATTTATTGATAAATTTTTCATGTGCCCTCCTACTAATGAAGTGTTAAAAATTGACTTCATTGAGGCACATAAAGAGTATGACAAAGATCTTGAGAGGGTGAAAAAGGTGATGAACAATAGATGGCTCAAGACTCCCAGAGCCAACTTGTCTAGATGGCCACATAATTTTTTGAGAAGTGATTTTATAGAGGAAGTTGGTGACTTAATTACTCTTCTCAGTAGAGTACAAGGTCTACCATCTTCTTCCCAATTCTATGAATGGATGTATCCCTTTATTAAGATAATTCTACAGGGAAACAAGTCATCTTCTAGGGTGATCAGATCAATAATGCTCTTTATGAGAAATTGACAAAGGTGTCTACTACTTCGAAGTTCTATATGACTTCGTACTTAGTATACATTATGGCTTCAATGAAAACCTTTCTAGGTTTGACAACAGGAGATAGAAGAACCACCCTTGTTTATTCAAATTACCCTCAGTTGACACTAAAAGGATCAATTTGTCACTTTAGGAGGTTAAATGATGCCTTCTTCACAGTATTTTGTGCCTTTTTGATCCTCAGCTAGAATAAAAAAGAGTATCAGATGAAGTCCAGATGATCATCAATGATTTTGGCTGAATGTTTTTATAATTTCTCTCCTTTTGCTATCTACGGGTTGGATTTTTCCAAGGCTATCCCTACATGCTCCCTAGATTTACCTCTAACAAATTAGTCCTAATGGAGTTGTGTAGACTAAATATTTGCATACACACTAAGAAAATGGAACTTAAAAATCTAGGTTTCAAGTTCCCAATAGAAATTGGTAGATACTCAGTTTTGACTGCCGCTAAAGCAAGGGTAATGGAGATAGAAATGCAACTGGTCACCATGAAGCAGTTCAAAAGAAGACCCAATTTTGATTATAGAGGTGTCAAGGATATGATTAGAAGAAAGAATTAGTTTTATGAGCCCATGATTGAAGACATCTGGATAGACTTGAGAACAACAGAAGAGATTAGAAGAATGGACTACAATAGACTGTCTCTAGAGCAAATTGAATATCTAAGGCTTGTAGATATTCCCCCTAATTTAGTTGATGATAAAAATATAATTAACAGTAGATACCTAGCTAAAAAAGTTTCTAACTCTCTTCTTCCTCCAATTCAGTGGTCCCAAAATGAGTTGACTTCTTTAAGTATGAGATTCGAACCAATATTGGCTAACACCAATGATTGGCTAGCGACCAAAGGAATCACATTGAAAGAATTCATCACAAGATCAGAGGCTGAATTCCAAGAAGAAATAAGGAAGATAGTAGAGAATAGAACTAAGAATAAATCTGAAATTCCTTCTCCTTCTAGGCCTCATAAGCCTAGGATCATCTTTGTGTCAAAGAAATTGAAGGTTGCTGAGAAGGAGCCAGAATCAACAGCTATGGGGGCTGGAGAACAAAGAACTCAGGAACATGTGGTGGAATGGATGGAGATAGATGATAGGCCTTCAGAGCAACAAAGAACTAAAACTCTATCTCCCCAAGAAGGGGAAAAACCACTTCCAAGGGTTTCTTCTTTGCCACCCCAATCCCCTGTGGCATCTCCTTCGCCTCTTTCTCCCATCAGCATTCCTTCTTCTGGAGCCACCTCTCCTTCTATATTTATTTTTGGTGACCCTCAAGGAACTTTTGGAGATATCCTTCGATCCTCAAGATCTATCCCTAGTCTCTCATCTCCTTCTTTCAATATCAAAGATAGTTTCACCATTGACCAACCAATGGCTGAAATAGTTTCACCTGCTACACCCATCGTGCCTACTATTCCCACTAGTAGTGTAGATGTTACCCTAGTAACACTAGCTATAGGGACTAGTGCTGGGGTAAGTGCTTCTACTCTCCCACCTTGGTTATCAACTTTCACACCCAAAAGGAAGAAGTAAGCCATCTCTGTAGATGACTTTGATTTTTGCAAAATAGTGCCAGTGAAAGCTAAGACCCCCAAGAAACCAAGGATCCTTTCAAAAGTGGTTGAGGAAAAGGGGCACAAATTTTTAAATATAGCCAAACCTCCATAAGATGTAACCCTAGAGGATTTTGACATGAGCAACTATTCCATTTCTCATGTTGAGTTGGGGAAAGTAACTCACGAGGGTGCGAAGAGTGACCTATAGTCAGCAATGGATATCATGGTCCAAAAATTTGATAGGGAGAAAGAAATGAAAGATTATTACAAGGCAAAGGTAGAAAAATTGACCATGGTAGTTAGGAGATTCACTTTTGCTCCTGAAGCAGTGACCCCAGAAGCCTTTTCCATAGATGATCTTGTTATCCAAAAAGTAGAGAAAACCTACATGAAAGGAAAAGTACTTGAAGATTATATAGAAAAAATGCATACACAAGGAATTTCCTTGCTTACAAAGGTTGCTGAGAAGAAAGAAAACATGAAGAAAATAAGGACAAATTTAGAAGACCTCATTTCTCTTATTTCTCAAGATATTGATAGTACAAATAAATATCTTAGCAAGTGGGTAGAGATGAAGGCTTTGAAGAAACGCACCTCAGTATCGATCGATGTCATTGCCAACAAAGATTCTTATGTTGAAATCAAAGAATCACTAATATACAAAATCCAGGTACTTAAGGAGCTGATCAAAGATCTCGAGTCTTCCAAGGATGCTAGTGAGAAAAGTGACACCAACATGTTAAATAGACTGGAGGAATTGCCTTGTGGACTCACCTCTAAAGATAATCGATTTCTTTTAGTAGAAGAGATGATTCAAGAATTCAAAGGTATGATCCAAAGGGATTTTAAAGAGAAAGCATTTTCAAAGACTTCTATGGATAACATTTTAGATACTCAGTTCACTCTGGATAATTTAAGAATCAGGTTAACTAGTCATGCCAAAGTAATCATAGCATTGAAAGATGCTACAATCAAAGCCAAAGTAATCTTCAAGAATACCATTGTGTCAGATAGTATAGGAATTCAGGCATCTATTGCCATGTATGATGCTCATTTGAATAAGTTTGGTGGCAAGAGTTGAATTATTCCTCCATTATCTCTTCTTTCTTTCTTCTCATGTACTTTTGTCATGTAAAAGTACATGCACTTTTGTAATATGTAATTACATGTAAAAAATCTATAAATATCCCAAAGTCAACACTGACTCAGCTTTGACTAGGTTTTCAATATTTTAATCTTTTTCTAATTTTGAAGGTTTCTCCCTATATATAGAGGGAACCTCTCCTGTAAAGTATCTCTGGATAATTGAGAGAAAAAAATCTACTAAAATTGAGACACTTCTTGAAACTTTATGCTCAATTTGTAAATCATTTTTTGTCGAATGAATGAGAAACAGATTAATTTTAGACTTTGTGTTGAAGTAATTTGTGTTACTTAGGAAATAGTTCTTATATTCTCTTTCCTGATAATCTCTCATCTATTTCATTTAATAAGCAAAGTGTGTGTATTAAAGTTATCTAAAGACATTTCTAAAGGATAAAAGAAAGACTTTGAGCTAATTTTATCTTGGTACCCCTTTTATCCATTGTAGTTTTAGGTGAAGACTTTGAGCTTTTATTTACTCTATTGTTACGTGTGCTTTGAATCAGTAAAATAGGCAACAGAAGACTGAGATTTCATGGGTTTCCTTGTGAATTTTGTTACTACTTTAGGATATTTTCTACTTTGCACTAGATACCATTCCTAAAAGAAGAGAAATTCTTTCAGCCATCGACTGGGACCTCTTTCTTTTGTTCCTTGAACATCATCTCTAAAAAAAGAGAGATGGATGGTGTTATACTACCCTGAGTATTATTTTCTATTTATTTATATACATATATAACATATAAGTGATTCATAGAGAACCTCCTCTTGATGAGAGGAGAGATTTATCTCATTAAGATGTGGTAAACTTATGCTTTTTGTGGCACAAATCTCCTTGTACTATGGTTGATATACCCATTTTTTTATTAGTTAGTTGATGATAAAATATTCCCCAATAGCTTTTGGTGACTCTGTTGGGGACACGAACGTGCATTTTGAAGCCTCAAGCTTCAACTTGAAGTAGCTTCAGTTCTTTTTTCATTTTACACTCTAGAAGATCCATCGTACACACAAGGCCAGAGAGCTCAAGGTATTATTGATCCTGTATTTGAGTTGGTGTGACAAACTAATTTTGAGATTTCTCCTCCACCATCTCACCTTCAACAAACTAGGAGTTTGCCTCTTACTAATGCCAGATCTCCCATACCTGGTGAAGCTTCTAGTCTCAATATTGGTAAGGCTTTATCTTTATTGACCCCACCAAGATTTGTTATCTCTCCATTTAACCATCCTATCATAATGGATCAAGGTCCGTGGGGCAATTCTTTTGGCCCTCTTAATTTGACCCCACCCTTACACAAACTACCTCATAGTTCTAGAAAGAATTTTCCCAAATTTTTTGGTGATGAGAAGGTTCACCTTGATGAGCATATTGTTGCATTCTCTACAGTATGTGGTGTAATCGGTGTGGAATTTGAAGACATAGTAGTGAGACTTTTTATAAAAACTCTGCAAGGTTTTGCCACAAATTAGTTTTACCACCTTCAAGCTCAAATATAACTGACTAAAATACACTCAAATCCAAATTTAAAGCTAGGTTTAAACCTGTTAAAGACGTGCATGCCTTATTAGCTCAGCTTACATAGATAAAGAAGCAATCCCATGAGCCCATGAGGGATTTCATAGCCAAATTCAATAAGTTAAAGAACCAAATTCCTACCATTGCTCAGCCCACACCAAAGAATCTCAAGTGTTTTTTATCAACTCGCAACTTCCTAAAGTAAGTTTTTTATTGAGGTGGGCTAGCCCTATGGATCTTGTTATGGCTCAAAATTTGGCTACTGAGATTGAGGATGATCTTATCCTGGTAGGTAAGATCAAAAAAGACTCTAGTAAAAATAGATTTTCTTCATGTACTAAAAGTTCTTCTACAAGCACCATAGATCTTATGGTGCAAAAGTTGACAAATGAACTGATGGCTTTGAAAAAGTAAATGGCCCAAGCTATGGCTACTCCCACTTATCAGGATATGCCAAGGAGAACATTTCAGAATCAACAATATCAGGGCAATGCTGGGTGAAACCAAGGGCAACCAAATCGCCTGCCTCCCCCACATGAGAAACTTGCCATTAAAGTAGCACCTGCTAATTCAGTGGTCAATTACTTGGAGGCTGAACATGATTTCTCACTCCAACCTGAGTTAGACCAAAAAGATGATGCTAATCTCTTTAAAGAGCAGGAAGAAGAATTAGTTGGTGACTCCAATATTAGTTTCTTGGATTATCAGGATGAAGCTGGAAGTAAAAGAGAAGGGTTTGATGGATCCTATGCTATTTTTACCAAATCTCAAAACTAGTCAACTCCACAAACTAAAAAAAGAAAAGTAGAAGAAGAACCTCAGTCGGTGGTTTCCATTGATAAACGAGGGATTCCATTGCCTTCCCAACCAAAGGATCAGGTAACTAATAAAAAAGTAAGTACCTCAAACCGTCCCATATCTTTCACCTCTATTTCTTAGACCATTGCCACACCCACTAAAGATCAAGATGATGGGCCCTCTTCCTCTGTCTCAAATTAATTTTAATTATTTAATATAATTGATCACGCCAAAAAGACTAAGATTTAAATGACTGAGATTGAGTATTTGCGAGCCAATCCTGAACAGTTTGATAGGTTGGCAGAATATGTAAAAAATAAAGCCATTCCCATAGGGCAAGATTTTTCAAAGGCAACTCATGATTCTCCCAAGGATAAATCCACCCAAAATAATCTTGTCATGAATCCTCTTTTTGCTCCTACAAAAATAGAACCTTTTTATGTTTCCTTGCTAATAAATGGTTATAAATTGAGTAATTGCATAATAGACTACGGAGCTTCTAATAATGTAATGCCTGCCAAGGTGGCAGATTCCCTTGGTCTAACTTTGACCAAAAATTTTGGGAGGTGTTTTTCTATGGAAAACAAGTAAGTCCCACTCCTTGGTCAAATAAAAGATGCCCAATTTGCATTCACAGCTTTTCCAAAAAAGAGGAGAAAAATGATGGTTCTGGTGGCTGATGTTCCAGTCTCTTATGGCATCCTTCTTGGGAAGAATTTCTAAAAGGATGTTGGTGGTGAGCTAAGCATGGACTTGTCTAAGGCAAGGATCCCAATTCAAGGTATTATGAAGAGATTGCTTCCTGAAAAAGAAGCAAAATATGTAGTCACCCGATCATCAGCTCTAGAAGCTCAAATTTTATTTGAGTCTTCAAGCATGGGTAACTACTTCCTATCTATAGATAAAGTTCATGAGGCATCTGATGAAACTCCTATAGATAACAACTTGGAAATGTATTCAACTGACATAGCAAGAGAATCAGTAAAGCAAAATGAATGTATAGAAGAATCTCTTCCTCCAAATAAAGAAGTTTTCAAAGAGAAAGTGGTGTCTAGTGAGGTATGGATTCTAGAATTTGATGGCAGTTGCTCCTCTACCAGTTTAAGAGTTGGAGTTGTGTTGGTATCTCCTCAAGGAGATATTATTTCTTTATCCTATAAGTTGCAATTCAGCAACACCAACAACACAACTGAGTATGAATCCCTATTGCTTGGATTGTAGGCTACTAGAGAAAAAGGCATTAAACTCTTTCATGCTAAAGGGGATGCTGAATTGGTGGTTTGTCAGGTTAGAAACCTCTATCAAACTAAGAATGAAAGATTGCGCCACTACCGCAATCTAGTCCGGGACCAAATTGAAAACTTTGATGCTTTTAGCATTTCTGCCATTCTGAGAGATTCAATGACCAAGTGAATGCATTGGCTATTTCTACTACTCTCTTGGTTCCCCACCCAAACTTTAAAGGAAACAAGTACACTATTGAATTAGTCTTTCAACCAAGTGTACCTGATAATTCTAGTTATTGGCAAGTATTTAACAATGACAATCAAATCATTGCCTTCTTGGAGTAAAATGACAGCTTTGAACGGCTACATTTTGAAGGCAGCAAACCTCAAAAATGTGAGGCAACTTCTAAATCAAATACAGATGCAGGTGAGAAGTTCCTGTAACTTAAAGGGAATAAGATTCCCAAAGGCCTAGTTTCCCTAGAAAAATTGTTTGATAACCACGATAGATTCATCAAACAACAACGAACTGATTTAAGCTCTTCTCAGGAGTTTGATCAAGTAAATCTGGGAACCAAGGGAGATCTTAATATGGTGAACATTGGGAAATGCTACACTCCTGAGGAGAAATTCAAGTTCGCTACTCTACTCTGCCAATATATAGATGTCTTAACATACTCCTATAATGACCTAAAATCACTCAGGCCTGATGAAATTCACCATGACATTCCTCTTAAGGCTAACTCAGTGCCTTAAAATTAAAAGTCTAGGCAATATAATCCAAAAATATCGAGTACCATTTTATCTGAGATATAAAAAATGATTGATGATAGGATAATTTTCCCAATCCATCACTCCACATGGATTGCCAATATAGTGCCTATGAGAAAGAAGAATGGCAAAATTTAAATCTATGTGGATTTCAAGAACTTGAATTAGTTATCTTTATAAGATAACTACCCTCTCCCTATCATGGATCAAGATCTACAGATGGTGATAGGTTCAGAGATGTTATCAATATTAGATGGTTTCTCAGGGTATAATCAGGTTGAAGTTGGAAAAGTAGATTAGCATAAGACTGACTTCACCACACTTTGGGGCACCTTTACTTATTGAAGAATGCCTTTTGGTCTGATAAATGTAGGTGCTAAATTTTAGAGAGAAATGAACATCACTTTCAAGGATGAAATGGGTAAGTTCATTGTAGTATACCTAGATGATTTGATGGTATTTTCAAAGCATCATTCTGACCATGTCCACCATTTACAAAGAATATTGGAATGCTATCGTCAGAATGGTATTTCTCTAAATCCCAAAAAATATATCTTTGGGGTGATATAATGGAAAATTATTGGACATATTGTGTCCCAAGAAGGTATAAAAATTGACTTAAAAAGAGTCAAGTCCATCCAAGAGCTTATTCTACTTACCAATAAAATTGCGGTTCACTCTTTCTTCAGAAAGGTGAATTTTCTTTGAAGGTTCATCCTTGAGTTTTCTGAGAAAACTTGCCACATTGTCAATATGATGAAAGGTAAAGCCACCTTCAAGTGGACTATAGAGGGAAAATCAGCATTCAAAGACATCAAAGAAGCAATCTCTCGTGCACCAATTTTGGTTTGTCCAGACTACACCAAAGACTTCAAAATATACAGTTATGCTTTTGAACATACACTCTCAGTTATTTTAGTTCAACAGAACCAAGAAGGTATGAAATCTCCTATTATATTCATGATTTGTCCACTCAAAGCTCATGAGCTAAAATATTCCAACATGGAGAAGCATGCGTATGCAGTGGTCAAAGTAGTTAAGCATTTCAGGTTTTATATCTTGAATTCACATACTGAGGTTTTAGTGCCTAATACAATGGTGAAGTCCATTTTGACTCAATATAAGTTTGGTAAAAAGAGGGGTAATTAGATTACTAAGATTTAGGAGTTTGATCTAGACATCAAACCTACCAAACTTTTGTGGGGAAAGGGTCTTTGTCAGTTGATTGCTGACAACATTCTCAAGAGAGCAAAAAATGAAGAAATAGAGGTCGAAGACATGCCTCCAGTCCTCTTTGATGCCACTATTGATTAGTGGTATTCTAACATCACCCATTTTCTGTCCTATGGTGAGTGTCCTACTCATCTCTCCTATAAGGAAAAATGGAATGTTAAACTAAAAGTTGCCAGCTATGTTTTGTGGGATAATGGTTTGTATAAAATAAGCCTGGATGGGGTATTTCTTTGTTGTGTCGATACGGTGCAACAAGATAAAATTTTAGAGTCTTTCCATAATTTGGCCTGTGAAGGACATTTTTATGCACCAGTGACAGTGTATAAAATTTTGTGAGCAAGGTACTATTGGCCTATGCTATTTTAAGATACCTACAAATAGGTGCGTAGATGTGAATTGTGTCAGCAGTTCGTTGGAAAGCCTAAACTAGCCGCATTACCCCTCAAGCTAGTAATATTCAAAGAGCCTTTTCAATAGTGGGGTATTGACTTCATTAGCACAGTAAACCCATCTTTGAGTGCCAAACATGATTATGTCCTCACGACAACTGATTACTTTACCAAATGGGTGGAAGCCATCCCAACTAAGCACACTATGTCTGAAGTGGTATGCAATTTTCTTAAGGAAAATATCATCTCCCAATTTAGGGTTCCACTTAAAATTGTAATAGATAATGTATACTTTTTCTCTTCACATGAAATTACTCAGTTCTACTTTTATTATGGAATTACCCTATCCCATACTTTAGATTATTTTTCACAAGAGAATGGCCAAGCAGAATCGAGCAATAAGAACCTGGTTACTATTATCAAGAAATTGGTAGATGAAAATTAGAGAACTTGGCACAAAGCACTATTTGATGATTTATGGGTAGATAAGATTACACTAAAGAGGTCCATAAGCATGTCACCATTCCAACTTCTATATGGCTTGAATGTGGAGATACCTATCACTCTAGAATTACTAGCGCTTAGGTTAGCCAAACCAATTGAAGATTCTACCTTCAAAAAATCAATTGACAAAAGGATCATGTGACTAACCAAATTGAATGAGTAGTGAACCATGGTGGTGGATCAGATTATGGTACATCAAAATCAGGTGAAGAAACTTTTTGACAAAAGGGCTAAGTTTCATGATTTTCAAATTAGAGATCAAGTCTTGTTGTGGGATAAGAGGAGAGAACCAAAGGGAATGCATGACAAATTTGATCCTTTATGGAGAGGTCTATTTACAATTCGATAACTCTATGGTGAGAATAGCTTCTTACTAGAGTATTAAGATGGAGCACCATTTTCATTACCCCATAGTGGGCAACACTTAAATCATTTCAATCCTTAAAGTTTATATGGATTCACTTGTACATTTGTATAGTTTTTATGTTTTGTTTATTTTCTTTCATTTTTTTTTAGCATGAGTCCATAGCCTAATGGCTTGGATGAAGGCACTTAGAGACTGGTTTCTACTCCCATCAATTGGTTTGATCAATGAAAGTCCCCAATAGGAGCTAGCTATTGTTCCCAAAATTAGCTACACTCATTTTTGGAACAACTCCTGTGAAACTTGTCCATTTTGCCTCTTTTTCTCTAAGTTCATTTTTCAAGATGAATTTTTCTTGTTCTCATGTTTTCCCAATTGGAATCACTCAAAATTTGTAACATCTCTTTATTACATTTTCCCCAAAACATGAAAGTTGTTATAGTCTCGATGCGACCAGGGGACAAATTTTTCATTTCCCAGAGTTGGTCTTTTTCTTGCTTTTTCGTGTAAAAGTGGCAAATTTTGCCGACAATGCATTTTTCTCTTTTCCATACAAAGGTAGAAAATTTTGTCACCCTTGCATCCAAAATGTAGGAGTAGTGAAATTTTTTTCCCCTACATTTTTCTCCTTTTTATGCAGGAGCGGCAAATTTCACCACCCCTACACTACCTCATTTTTTATGCATGGCATTTATGGCCACGTGCGTTAAGTGGTTGGGGCCAATTTTCACCTCATTTAATCTCTTTTTGGTTATTTTTTGATTTATTTCTTCCAATCTTCCCCCTACCCTTTGCCTCTAGACAATCCAGCAAGTGGGAAAAAGCATTTTTTATCAGATTCAAGTTCTCATCACGCGTTATTTTCCAGGTAGGTCTTTATTTTTGCATTTTATTTCATGTTCTTTCCTATTTTTAGGTTTTATTTTAGTTTTATTTTTCCTCCTCTTCCCTTCCTCCTATTGGGACACCTTTCTCCTTCTACCATGCTCCTTTCCTCCTCTTCCCTTCCTCCCCATTATCCTTTTCATGCTTTTCCTTAGTGTTAGGGCAGTAATTTTCACTGCCCTCCCTTTTTTTCCTAAGTCTTCCTACCCATGTAAGGGCAGTGATTTTTGCCACCCTAACACTGTGTTTTCTTATTTTGTACTAATGGAAAATTTTGCCGCTAATGTAACTTGACTCAACCATGGTGTAGGGGTGACAAAATTTGTTGTCATTACACCTATTTTTCCTACCTGCAAGGGCAACAAATTTTACCACCCTTACACATTCGTTCACAAAATGCATAAGTGTAAATTTTTTTTGCCAATGCATTTTTCATCCTAGCATGCACAAGTGGCAAATTTTTCTACCTATACATGTAGACCCATCCCACATGCTAGGGCGGCAAATTTTGCCACCCCTGCATCTTTTTTCTCCATTTTTTCTCTAAGTCTAGAGAATTTTTATTCCTTCTATTTTTCACGTCTCCTCCACATTTTCCTCTTGATTTTTAACCCACTCGCACCTCAGCCTTGTCAAGTGCCCTTATTTGGTCATGATCACCTGACTTGAAATTTCCCTAAATTACCAATTTTCCCTAATTACACGATCATGATTCTTATCGCAGTTTCCCCTAAGGATCCTCCTTCATCAACATTCTCTCAACAAAGGCTCATCCTAATGACTGAAGCTTCTCTAAAGAAGTTGAAGGCCATGAAATACCAGTATCAAGGTGTTTTCCCAATCACCTTGGTCACTTTTAATGTCGATGACATTAGAGACACAGAGATCAGCCATGTGGATATGGCTGAGTTTGTGGAAAGAACAAAGGTGACAAACCTAAGCTTGGAGATGAAAAGAATAATTGAGAGAAACATACATTTAGTCTCCTCTTTCCCTATGGTAGTGCATCACATAGAGTTCATCCTTCAATCCACCTAGTTATATAATAGAGAGAATAGGACAGTGTCAGATGTTAGTGGCAACATGATAATTTGATTGGACACCAAATTTATTGATAAAGTTTTCATGTTCCCTCCTACTACTAAAGTGTTGAAAATTGACTTAATTGATGAAAATAAAGAGTATGACAAAGATCCTGAGAGGGCAAAAAAGGTGATGAACAATAGATGGCTCAAGACTCCCATAGCCAACTTGTCTAGATGGCTGCAAAAAATTTTGAGAAGTGATTTTATAGAGGAAGTTGGTGACTTAATTACTCTTCTCAGCAGAGTACAAGGTCTACCATCTTCTTCCCAATTCTATGAATGGATGTATCCCTTTATTAAGATAATTTTATAAGGGAAACAAGTCATCTTCTGGGGTGAGCAGATCAACAACGCTCTTCATGAGCAATTGACAAAGGTGTCTACTACTTCAAAGTTCTATATGACTTCATACTTAGTATACATTGCAACTTCAATGCAAACCTTTCTAGGTTTGACAATAGGAGACAAAAGAACCACCCCTATTTATTCATATTACCCTTAGCTAACACAAAAAAGATCAATCCATCACTTTAGGAGGGTAAATGATGCCTTCTTCATGGTATTTTTGTGCCTTTTCGATCTTCAGCTAGAATAGAAAAGAGTATCAAATGAAGCCTGGATAGTTGTCAATGATTTTGGCTACATCTTTTTATAATTCCCCTCCTTTTGCTATCTATGGGTTGGCTTTTTCCAAGGCTATCCCTACATGCTCCCCAGATTTCCTTCTAACAAATTAGTCCTAATGGAGCTATGTAGATAGTTTATTGTCATACACACTAAGCAAATGGAACTTAAGAAGCTAGGTTTTATGTTCCTAATAGAAATTGGTAGATACTCAGTTTTGACTACCAGCAAAGAAAGGGTAATGGAGATAGAAATGCAACTGGTCACCATGAAGCAGTTTAAAAGAAGGCCTTATTTTGACTACAGGGGTGTCAAGGATATGATCAGAAAAAAGACTCAATTTTATGAGCCCATGATTGAAGACATCTAGATAGACTTGATAATTGTGGAAGAGATCAGAAGAATGGACTACATCAGACTGTCTCTAGAGTAAATTGAATATCTAGGGCTTGCAGATATTCCCCCTAATTTGGTTGATGATAAAAATATAATTAACAATAGATACCTAGCTAAAAAAGTCACTAACTCTCCTCTTCCTCCAATTTAGTGGTCCCAAAAGGAGTTGAATTCTTTAAGGATGAGATTAGAATGAATACTGGCTAACACCAATGATTGGCTAGCGACCAAAGGAATCACGTTGAAAGAATTCATCACAGTATTAGAGGCTAAATTATAAGAAGAAATAAGAAAGAGAGCAGAGAACAAAACTAAGAATAAAGGTGACATTCCTTCTCCTTCTAGGCCTCACAAGCCTAGGATCATCTTTGTGTCAAAGAAATCAAAGGTTACTAAGAAGGAGCTAGAATCAATAGCTATAGGGCTGGAGAACAAAGCACTCAGGAAAAGGTGGTGGAACAGATGGAGATGGATGATAGGCTTTCAAAGTAATAGATAATTAAAAATCTATCTCCCTAAGAAGGGGCACAACCAAATTTAGGGGTTTCTTCTTCACCACCCCAATCCCCTATGGCATCTCCTTCCCTCTTTCTCCCATCAACATTCCTTCTTCTAGAGCTACCTCTCTTTTTGGATTTATTTTTGGCAACCCCCAAGGTGCTTCTAGAGATGTCCTTTGATCCTCAGAATCTATCCCTAGTCTCTCATCTCATTCTTTCAATATCAAAGATAGTTGTACCATCGACCAACTAGTAGCCAATATAGTTTCACCTGCTACACCCACTACACCCGTTATTCCCACTAGTAGTGCAGATGTTACCCTAGTAACACCTGCTATAGGGACTGTTGCCATGGTAAGTGCTTCTACTCTCCCACCTTGGTTATCAACTTTCACACCCAAAAGGAAGAAGAAATCCATCTCTATAAATGACTTTAATTTTGGTAAAATAGTGCCAGTGAAAGCTAAGACCTCCAAAAAACCAATGATCCTTTCAAAAATGGTTGAGGAAAAGGGGCATAAATTTTTGGATATAGCCAAACCTCCACAAGATGCAACCCTAGAGGATTTTGACATGAGCAGCTATTCCATTTCTCATGTTGAGTTGGGAAAAGTAACTCACGAGGGTGCGAAGAGTGACCTACAGTCAGCAATGGACATCATGGTCCAAAAATTTGATAGGGAGAAAGAGATGAAAGATTATTACAAGGCAAAGGCAGAAAAATTGACTGCGGTAGTTAGGAGATTCACTTTTGCTCCTGAAGTAGTGACCCCAAAAGCCTTTTCCATAGATGATCCTATTATCTAGAAAGGAGAGAAAATCTATATGAAATGGAAAGTACTTGAATATTATATAGAAAAGATGCATACACAAGGAATTTATTTGCTTATAGAGGTTGCTGAGAAGATAGAGAAGATGAAGAAAATAAGGACAGATTTAGAATACCTCATTTCTTTTATTTCTCAAGATATTGACAGTAAAAATAAATATCTTAACAAGTGGGTAGAGATGAAGGCTCTGAAGAAATGCACCTTAGTATCGATCGGCGTCATTGCCAACAAAGATTCCTATGTTGAAATCAAAGAATCACTGATATATAGAATCCAGTTACTTAAGGAGCTGATTGAAGATCTCGAGACTTCCAAGGATGTTAGTGAGAAAAGTGACATCAACCTATTGAAAAGACTGGAGGAATTGTCTTGCAGACTCACCTCTAGAGATAATTGATTTATTTTAGTAGAAGAGATGATTCAAGAATTCAAAGGTATGATCCAAAGGGATTTCAAAGAGAAAGCATTTTCAAAGACTTCTGTGGATAACATTTTAGATACTCAGTTAACTCTGGATAATCTAAGAACTAGGTTAACTAGTCATGCCAAAGCAATCATAGCATTGAAAGACACTACAATTAGAGCCAAATTAATCTTCAAGAATACCATTGTGCCAAACAATATAGGAATTTAGGCATCTATCGCCATGTATGATGCTCATCTAAAGAAGTCTAGTGGTAAGATTTGAATTATTCCTCCATTCTCTCTTATTTCTTTCTTATCATGTACTTTTGTCATGTAAAAGTACATGCACTTTTGTAATATGTAATTACATGTAAAAAATATGGAAATATCCCAAAGTCAATGTTCACTCATCTTTGTCTAGGTTTTCAATATTTTAATCTTTTTCCAATTTTGAAGGTTTCTCCTTATATATAGAGGGAACCTCTTTTGTAAAGTATCTCTTGATAATTGAGAGAAAAAAATCTACTAAAATTGAAACACTTATTGAGACTTTATGCTCAATTTTTAAATCATATTTTCTCAAATGAATGAGAAACAGGTTAATTTCAGACTTTATGTTGAAGTAATTTGTGCTACTTAGGAAATAGTTCTTATGTTATCTTTCCTAATAATCTCTCATCTATTTGATTTAATAAGAAAAGTGTGTGAATTGAAGTTATCTAAAGACATTTCTAAAGGATAAAAGAAAGACTTTGAGCTACTTTTATCTTGGTACCCCTTTTATCCATTATAGTTTTAGGTGAAGACTTTAGGCTTTGCTTTACTCTATTGTTACGTGTGCTCTGAATCAGTAAAGGAGGCAATGGAGGACTTTGAGATTTTGTGGGTTTCCTTGTGTACTTTGTTACTACTTCAGGAGATTTTTTACTTTGTGTTGGATACCATTCCTGAAAGAAGAGGAATGTTTTTAGCCATCGGCCGGGACCTCCTTCTTTTGTTCCTTGAACATCATCTCTGAAAAAAGAGAGATGGATGGTGTTATACTACCCTGAGTATTATTTTCTATTTATTTATATACATATATAGCATATAAGTGATTCATAGGGAACCTCCCCTTGATGAGAGGAGAGATTTATCTCATTAATATGTGGTAAACCTACACTTTTTGTGGCATAAATCTCCTTATATTGTGGTTGATATACCCATTTTGGCATTAGTTAGTTGATGACAAAGTATTCACCCAACATAAATGATAGTCAATGTGTATCCCTAGTTGTTTTTATATAGTCACAAAGGATGTCAAATGGCTTAGGATCCCCCTAAGCAACAAAGACTTTCCCTAAATAGAGAAACCTAATTTGTTAGACTAGGATAGAAGGGATAGCCTTCATCTTATGAATCCAAGGTCTACCCAAGTTAATGATTTATTTTATATCTTTATTAATTACATAAAATTATGTTAACATGGTCTTGGGACACAAAATGACCAAAAGAATGATGCTCCCTATTGAGGTATATTTAAGGTTATCATGGCCTCGTAAAGTGTTCTTAATAGTAGAGCAAATTGGTTTCTCCATAAATAAGTTTATAAATAAATGAAAATGGGATTATGTTGACAGTTTACCCATAGTCAACCATCACTCTCTTTACATAAATCCATACTTATAGATACAAAGTTAGATCACCCCTTTTGGACATCTCAACATTTGGGGGTAGGCTCCTAAAGTCAAATAAGTAACCATCCTCTCTTGAGTTTCATCTAGGTGGTAACATGTACACATCAATGTCAATTATATGATATTTGGGTGGATGCATGACACTTTCTATATGGCTCAATCCCAAGGCATAAATTAATGTTGAATGATGGGCATGATATTTTTTAAACAATTCCTAGAAATAGATATAAGAAAATGTCCTTATGATATCAATAATTAAGTCATAGTTGCCCATATGTTTGGTGGTGGTGTTAATCTCCAAGAAATTTATCAAGTAGGGAGTTGTAGGTTAATACTATCTTGTGTGACTAAATATGTTTTCATATTCTCTAATTTCCAATTCTACAACCCTTCTCATGTACATTTTCCCCTGAGGTCCCAATTAGGGAGATACATTCAGTTTGGTTGTGCCAGAGCTACAAGATTTAGTGTCATAATTACCTACCAGTGAAGGTTGATTCGTTTGATTAACAAATGGCTGATTTTACATGTGTTACTAATGGCTAAGAAATAGGTTCTAATATATACTTAAATAGATGTTTAAAAGTGTCATAATACCATTTGGTAGGGATTGATGGTTTGTGTTAGAATTCCCTAAGAAAATGTCTAAAATTTTTTTTCATTGGTCATCAGGGAGTCTTTGAATGAATTTTTTATATTCCCTATAGTCATAATTATCGTGTCTTATAAATCTATGGAAAAACTAGTAGACATTGAGATTATAATCCCTGGGTCTCTAATTTTCATTTTATTAAATAAAACACTATGGTTTATTTCCTTGATGAAACTATTGATTTTGATATTTTGGATAATGGTGAACATGTTAGAATTGGTTTGATGGCAAATTTTAAAATTTCCTATTATAAGGTGAATGATAGTCAAAATCAATCACATGAATTATAGGTCAAGGATTTTGATTACTCACACTTATGTTATTATTTTTTTTGTGTTGGGAATGGTTTTTTATTATATTTTTGGCCTCTTTTTTTGGTCCTTCAAGCCATTCATAGTGGTGTTTTTGTTCTTGTTTATAACCTTAGGACCTTGACTATTGGGTGTTGACAATTTTGACCTCATAAGTCAAAATGTCACCCCTACCACTTTAAAATTTTCTTTTAATTATATGGTTTACTTTTTAAGGCATTAAAATATCCAATGGATACATTTTATGGTAATTTCATCAGGTTGCTCAAGTGATTCTAGCAATTATAGTGCCAAAAAGGCCTTTTTTGAGGCCATTTGTATAGTTATCCAAGGAAAAAAAATTCTTAGGAATCTTAAAGACCTTATTTTTCCATTAAAAATTAAAATCAATGGTTTTGAAGAGTTTTTAGGTGAGAAAATGTAGAAATTTGACTTATCTCCCATATTGACCTCCTTAGCAGCTCTATGAAGGCCATCAATTTTTGCTCAGTATAGGCAAGAGAGAGAGACAGTCAGGTCCAAATATATTTGGAAATGATAAGTAACCTAATTAAATTAAATTTTTTGGTATTTTTTTTCATATTCATTCACCCATATTTATGAATAATCACTAAGAGTATAGGGGGTCTAAATGGCTTATTCATCCAAACAGTGTTCAAGTTTTCTTCTATTTATTCACTTTAGGATTCAATGGGGAAGAATGGTTATATTGAGGTTATTTTAGGTTAAAATAATACCTCTTCCATATTGATTCAATAGGTAACTCATTCTAATAAGATACATATATTACAAAATTGATTTCCTATAATGTCCTTGTTAATGGTTTGTTTGATCAGTTTTAGAACATGATTTGAGTTGTTAATCAACTGTCTTCATCTTCATGGGTTCCTAGGTTAATTATTGATTCATTTAAAACCTAAATAATCCAAATAAAAAATCTCATATATCTCCATCTTTAGTATAATCTCCTTTGAAACAATTTTGGTGAGACAATCTCTTTAACAAGGTATAGATGTAGTTAATGAGTTTCTAGTGTTTGAAGAGTATCTCAATGAGGTTAGCATGATATTATAAATAATAGTGCCTAGATATGTATAATTTATTAATTTAAGGTAGTTTAATAAGGTTCAAGATACCATACTCTCTTAAGGTATAAAGGACCACTTAGAGGTCTAGTAACATAGCTTTATCTTCATACCTTGGTGAGCAAGTTAATAGGAATATCATGGCACATGACATGAATAAAGGAGTCACAAAGGTTGGGAGATTTTTTGAAGAATATGTTATTTTTTCATTGCACTCTTTATAATTCTTGAAATGGTTATTGACTCTCATAAGGATAAAAAGACCTAAAAAGGCCTATTATGCCTAAATGTAATAGTAACCTATATGTTATGATCATAGAGACTGATAACAAATAAGTAGACACAATGAGAACACTAATTTGATCTCCTTGCCTCATCCAATTTGAAAAAGTGATAATTTAATGGAGAGATCAACTAAACATGTTCATTGAGGTCTTAGTAGGTGAAATGATGATAAGTGTTAGAGAAAAATGACTACCTATAGCAGTCATGATGGAGTAGGGGTCAAAAGAAGTATTGATTTATTTTAGAAGCTCAACTCAAGGTACATGAAAGCATAAATTGGTATCTTATCAACCAACATAATATATCATGGAAACAATTAGATAATTAATTCATAGAGAGCTAAATATGATGAATAAATAACATTAATGGTAAATTCCTTTATTAGCAGAATTTAAGGTAATTTTACATTTTTTAAGGAAATGGATCATTTCTTGTTTTCATTGCTATTCAAACCTCCTTCAAGAAATTTTAAGATTCTTAAATATATATTTGAATATGAAGGGTCAATGAGTGTCTTAAGGTCACTTTTATCTCTTTATATTAAACTTGCATCCCTCCTCAGTCCATACAGAGGGAGAAATCACCACCTACAATAGTCTTCATGAAGATACTTCAAAAGGTGTCATGTTGAACATAGAGGTAAGAAAATAGTGGAAGGGTATAAGTTAGGATGAATTTAAAACTTAAAATTAAAATATATTTTCACATGCTTATTAAATTTTCCTACTTCACATACTCCAACAAGATGATCTTAGTCCGTACAACAGGGTCCATAAACTCTCTTGATGACTGAGTTTTTAAAGAAAGTCAACGTTTTGATCTTAAGTGAGGAAGAACAGTGAAGAATCTCAAAATGGATATTGATGTAACTTAAATTCCAAGGTATATTCATCACCAACTCACTCCATATCTCCATTTCACCCATTATCCTGTTCAAGACTCAAAACACCACTTATAGCCATACATTTTGTTCATATGCAATAAAGCTTGTGAAAGTTAAGAACTTGCTAGGGTGACTTGATTGGTGCTAGTATGAAATGAATTGGTAAAATAATTTTCTCAATTAAAGTTTTAAAGGATATAAGAATATTAATAAAGGTAAATATAATTTCATATAGTCTGTATAAGTATAAAAGGACCATCTACAACAATCATAGTCAACTGATATGAAGGAGTGTAATGGAGGTTGTGAGTTTGTAGATAAACAATGATCTATTGAATCTTTTGATATTAAAGTATAAGATCTTCAAATATATTGTTAGGACCTAGAAGCACAATTGATTACCATGTACAAGCAACTTAACATGCGTAATTAAACCAGAAGGCACAAGTAACTAGAATTTAGAAATAACATAGAATATGAGAGACAATACCCAATTATATTAATACTCTTTCAGAAGGAAATACAACAAAGAAGATTGCCACAGTCTTCTTCCTTACACACCTCTAGGGCTCCCACACCTCTAGGGAATAAACAATAAATCTCTTCAAGAGCTCACTCTCTCTCTTATGATCCCAACACACAACTCAAACACAGAGTTGGTGTTCGCCTCCAACCAGTCAGTATCACTACTACCAATACCACCAATCAGTATCACTACTACCAGTACACAAGTGCTCCACACACTCCACAAGTGCTCCACGCACTCCAAGTACACAACGTACTCCAAGTAGATCTCTCCTAATCTTGCTACCTATTATGTTGTTATCACCTTAGACCTTGCTACCCTGTAGATCACCTTTGACCTCACACACACACACACCTATAGATCAACCGATCTTACTTACACATGTATATCTCCTAACCTGGCCTTGCACACCTACTGACCAAGATCCTACATACATGAATAACCCTTCTGATTCTCCAAACCAGCACCCCTATGGATCTTTACCAGACCTTGCAACAACCTATAAATCTACCTGATCATACACACTTGGCACTGTGGCACTAGGAGGAGTTACCCTTGCTCTCTTCACTCTCAGAAGGAGCTAACCAAGCTCAACTCAAACTAGAAAAAATTACAATATAGCCCATGGATCTATTATATAGATCTCATGCAAATAATAATTAGACATCCAATTACAATAATTAGATCTGTAGCTCCAAGGCTAAAATTAGCCTTTTACATGCAAACAACCAGTTCATTAACAAAAAATTCATGCAACTGACAGTTCCAAAACTGCATAGGCAATCGACATCAATCCCTGTCTAGCTAGAGATGACCAACATCAGCTGATCCCTGACCAATGTCAGTTTTCTCTACACTAGATATGACTAACATCGATTGATCAGACCGATGCTGGTTGCTCTGCAACTCAACAACCTCTCAATAACCTCCTCCATGTTTGCATCAATGAAGCTTTTAGCTCCATAACCTAACAATCTCTCACTTGGAGATAAACAACTACACTATACCTATACCTGTACACCGTCTAATCTATTTCTTGGCTTGTATCCCTCTTCAAGCTCAATCCTGAAGACTAACCACCACATAACCTATGGTGCACCTCCTATCATCCAAGTAACCTGCCACATCTAAACTTACAAACCCATGTAGTGAAGTCCTGACCTTGTATAACATGTATACCTACTGTTGGTCCCTCTAAAATACCTGAGAACCCACTTCCCTGAATTGGCTCCTAACTCTCTGATAGCTCCCACTACTAGGGAAAACTTAGGTCTATACCAAACCTCATGTGATTTTGGACACTAAACTGTCTAGCCCTTCATGTGCTCCAGTTCTGCATCCTGCATATTGAACCTCACCAACACCTGATTCACATTAGCTCTCACTAGAGACAAAATCAACCTGTGATCTTCCATGTCTCTCATGCCAAAGAATTTCATTGCTCCCAAATCCTTCATGGCAAACCACTGAACTAACCTTACCTTGAGCTCAGCAAAACCCTATATGTATAAACTTGTAACAAGCTCATCCTCCACATATAGTAACAGGATAATGTCATGACCATCATCCACCTGGTAAGACAAACACAATGGTTACAATGACATGGACTAAAGCCGTGCTTTGTCATCCACCTGTCAAACCCTATACCACTGTCTTGTAGCTTCCTCAAGACCATATGACTTGGCCTTTCATCTCACGTTTCCATTCTCTCTATTCTTTAACCAAGGAATCCATTCGTCTCTCAGTGCTTTCATACCAGCTGGTAACCCTACCAAATCTCCCATTTGGTTTTTCATCTTATTCATGCTATGCTCCCACTGTTTCTTTGTTCCTTCTTGCTCTACAGTGAGAAACTAGTATAAAGAAGAGGAACAATGAATTTGAGGCTTACTTACCCTTTCAGTCCTCTACATGGGTGTTTGAGACTCCTTGATAGCTTGCTGTCTGCCCAAAATCCATTTCAGTGACTGACCTCGATCACCACATAGTCTGCATCTGACTGACGTCAGTTCTATGCGACTATCCAAGTTGTTGATGCCGGTTATCCTACTAACGTTGGTCTCCACTTGACAGACACCACTGACTCCTTTGGTCTACACATGACTGACATTGGTACCTATCTATTTGACATCGATTCCTCCTGACCGATGCCGGTACCTGTGTTTGCCTGTGAGTGATGACTTTTTACCCATGAGCTTTCTTTAAATCATACCTATGTCCAAACTGCCCTGCTCAAAAGTATCCAACCCCATCTGCTGATCTCTATCCATCATCTCCTCCAAGAACACCAAGGCTTTCCAGTTCTTAAGTTTATCAAATACATCAATCTTCCTTTTCCTGCAATAAATCCAATCCTTTCTTGTAGCATCCCACTGCTTATATAAATCTTAGTCTATGCTCTCCAAAGCTAAACTCTTACCATTTGACTTGAGAACATCCATTCCCTTCTCACTTATGTGACCAAGTCTACAAAGCCACACCTATGCAATAAAAGTGTAATCAATAATACAAGCAAGTAGATAAAGAGTACCTACTTTCTTACCACATGCTAATTCAAGTGCATCCTTGGTAACATTCCAAGAATCCACTGTGAGAGTTTCTATGCATCTCTCATCACCCAACTTTCCTGAAGAAACTAGCCACATCTTCAAGAATGGGACCTGCATGACCTCCTTCAACACCCATGTGTTGGCCGCCTGCAATTTCAGCCGCACTTCCCATTTTCCAATACTTTGACAAGGCTCACCAACCCCTCTATTTGGGGATACATGGAAAGAGGCAACATAATCTATAAACCAAGATTATACTTTATCCAAGGAACATCCCAGAGCATCCTATGCAACAACACCTGCAAAATCTACTTCTTTAGTTCCTTCATGTTGATCTTCTACCAACCAACAATATTTCTTTACCTGCTCTTTCTTTCCATAACACCGTAATTGACCATTCATGCTTTTCAATTCCTCTATTCTTACAATACTTTATTCTGCCATTGTTATACTCCCACTCAATTAAAAACCCCTGAGAGTGACCTATAATCAAACACAAACCTGTTCCCTGCAACCTTAGCTCTAATACCAACTGTTAGTGGTATCAAGCTATGAACCAACACCCTGGCTCTAATACCAACTATTAGGACCCAAAAGCACAATTGATTACCATGTACAAGCAACTTAACATGTAGAATTAAACTAGAAGGCACAAGTAACTAGAATTTAGAAATAACATAGAATATGAGAGACAATACCCAATTATATTAATACTCTTCCAGAAGGAAATACAACAAAGAAGATTGCCACAGTCTTCTTCCTTACACACCTCTAGGGCTCCCACACCTCTAGGGCATAAATAGTAAATATATTCAAGAGCTCACTCTCTCTCTTATGGTCCCAACACACAACTCAAACATAGAGTTGGTGTTCACCTCCAATCAGTCAGTATCACTACTGCCAATACCACCAGTCAGTATCACTACTGCCAGTACACAAGTGTTCCATGCACTCCGAAAGTGCTCCACGCACTTCAAGTACACAATGTAATCCAAGTAGATCTCTCCTAATCTTGCTACCTGTTGTGTTGCTATCACCTTAGACCTTGCTACCCTACAAATCACCTTTGACCTCACACACACACACCTGCAGATCAACCGATCTTACTTACACATGTAGATCTCCTAACCTAGCCTTGCACACCTTTCGACCAAGATCCTACATACATGAAGAACCCTTCTGATTCTCCAAGCCAACACCCCTGTGGATCTCTACCAGACCTTACAACAACGTACAAATCTACCTGATCATACACACTTGGCACTATGGCACTAGGAGGAGCTACCCTTGCTCTCTTCACTCTCAGAAGGAGCTAACCAAGCTCAACTCAAACTAGAACAAATTACAATACAGCCCATGAGTCTATTATATAGATCTCATGCAAATAATAATTAGACATCCAATTACAATACTTAGATCCACAGCTCCAAGGCTAAAATTAGCCTTTTACATGCAAAAAACCAGTTCCTTAACAAATTATTCGTGCAATTGACAGTTCTAGAACCGCACAGGTGACTAACGTCAGTCCCTATCTGGCTGGAGATGACCAACATTGGTTGATCCTTGATCGATGTCAGTTTGCTCTGCACTAGATATGACCGATGTCGGTTGATCAGACCGATGCCAGTTGCTCTGCAACTTAGCAACCTCTCAACAACCTCCTCCATGTCTGAATTAGTGAAGCTTTTAGCTCCACAACCTAACATATTATTAAAAAAATAATATCTCTCATAATTAGCTACAATGAAGCCTTAACTGTACATCTACATTCAACTAAGGACACAATTGTGTGTTGTAATGGATGAAGAGGTTTGTAAGAAGACGGTTTGTGGGGTTTACAGATGTTTTAAAAATATGAAAGTAGGTTTTAAATACATTTAATATAACTTTTAAATTATTAATTCAAATATTTCTCCCCCTTAAGCTATACAAGGAATAAAGTATACACCTGTAGCCAATATAAGCACCTACAGGTAGTCAAAGTTTGAGTGAGCATTTTTATAGAGGAGTAATGGATGTCATAAAGATAGATATTATAGGGATTAATGTGAAATATTTTTTAATAAATTTAAATGAAGAGTATACATTTCCATTAATGGATTTGGAGAGTATCATATAACCAAGGGTAGAACATAGTCAAAAGACATAATCCCTTTTGAGACCTATAGTCTTCCTCATAAGCAATAGTGAAGAGAGTGTCTCTCTCATCAAGAGTTGAATAAATAATAGTTTATAAAGGAATGTGATAATCTCCATCAAATTTTCATCAAATTTCATATATAATAAAATAATAGAGACTTTATTCATATATCTCTAGGGTGACCACACACAATTGACATAAAAACCCTTAGTGGTGAAACTTAGTATCTTGGACCTATTTGAGAGGTTAGTTCTATTGAGAATAAACATGGGTTATTTAATGTATTATTAAATAAATTTTTAAGATATATATCTAATTATAAAGTTATTTTTAAGGTCTAGAGACCCAAAATGGCCTTTCTTGACCTTTACACACAATCATACTCGCTCGAGTGGAAATTTTACATAGCTTAGAACTTTTTACAGTAGATGTATGGTAACTTGAAATTTAAGGATATGTTTTAAGATGTCCTATTCCATTATTTTTTTCCTTTGGTCTCACAATTTCATTAACAATCAATTAGAATGCAAATAGCCTTGTTTTGCTTGAGAAGGATCTTGAAGAGGTAACTTGGTTTGCTCAAAAATTTCATGAGAATCTACCTAGGAACTTAATCCCATAGTATATTTTAAATGTTTCCCCATAACACAAATTATTTTCATTAGTTTTTGTAAAAGCCCCTATCCTTTATGAACCATCGTTAAGAACTTAAACCCTTAAAAACCCTCCTAAAACCCTTCAATGAACTTGATTAGAGAAAGATTCTTATTCATGCCTCAAAATGGTAATGTTTAACCTCAAAATGGACTTTATTATGTTCACCACTCTCCTGAGATCCATTTATAGGTGTTTGTTCATAGGTGTAGGTATATGACCATACGATACAAGGCAAAAAGGGCAATTTTTAGGTTGTTTGTTAGGGAGTAGACTAAAAAGTGACATCAAAACCATTTGATGAGATTTATGGAGACTTAATATAGGTTTAATTATCATTAAAAAAATTATACATATCTTCCAAAGAGCTACATAGTTCCTACAAGTTGGCCACTAGGCCCAATGGTGTGAAGATCTTAGTTTTACAAGCAAAAAAACAATGAAGTCCAATGGTTGACATAAAGGGATAAGTTGTGTTAAAGTTTTATAGGTATGATAAATTCATTTTCAATCATAAAAATATTAAACTGTCTTGAAAATCCTCTCAAACACCCCCTCAAGCTCACAAAGGTGTCTAGGCTTGCAAATGACCATTTCATGGTTTGACCATATGCACAACTTTACAGAACATGAAATTTGGCATGGAAAAGGGTATTAGGCCAAGTAAATTGAATCAAACACTTTTTTATATTTTCACATGTGTGGGTGGTCATTTGGGCCAAATTTATCTTTATAGGCCTAGGAGGGCTAATTAGTCCTAATTAGAGAGGGAAATGAAGGAAAAAGATACATACACTTG
This sequence comes from Torreya grandis, assembly GCA_037957365.1. Lineage (NCBI taxonomy): Eukaryota > Viridiplantae > Streptophyta > Pinopsida > Cupressales > Taxaceae > Torreya > Torreya grandis. The sequence goes on along the minus strand of JARHVA010000807.1, from coordinate 2,132,615 downwards.
GATTTGGATCATGAAATTTTTATTTGAGTTGTAAGGGGATATATTTTACTCAAAAATTTTCCCATTTTTCCAATTTTATCTATACAATATTTTGGACAAGGTTATTTACAAGTTTTTAGGGCTACAAAGAATGGGTGCTTTAATGAGCAAATGGAGTAACATGCAATATTTTGGGATACTTTATGGTTACAAATGCCTTTTTTCAGGTCTAAATTCATTTTTATAATACTTATATCTAGTGATTTTGCCTATTTCAATGTAAAACTCATCTTTATCTCTCCTATGCCTCTTTGTCAAAGGAGTCAAGTGAGAAAAGCAACAGGTTGATGCATAAAATTTTCTCAAAAGGATTTATTTAGGTTGATCCTTGTTTCCACACCACTTTAAGAGTATTAATAAGTCATATTTTGGTTTGGATAAGGTTTAAAAGTTGTAAAAGGTCTATAGGAATCCTAAGAGGACCTTCTCTCCTTTCAACGCTTAGTCAAAAGACAGTCAAACAATCATCAAAGAGATTATAACATCCCAAAATTATGGAGAGACCTCATAAATAATTTTATAATGTTTCAAAGGATATATTAATTAAGAATTTACTAAGCCTTTAAGGCCTATTTTCAAGGAGGTGACTTCTTCACCAAGAATGTAGGGTGTGCAAGCAAATATTTAGGAGGTTGTGCTAGTCAAACATCAGATATCAATGCCTAAAGACTCCTTAAACTTTCCAAACAATCCCCCCTCAACATATATAAATTTTTTCAAATGGTTTATGAGATATATTTAAGTAAATACTACATAGCAATTGGGGAAGGACTAAGTAAATGATAAATTCCTAGTTTCTTAGATCTTATCTATTTCTCTCTCCTCTTTCTCAATTATCTATATGTAAGCCTATGTTTGGAATTTGAAAATAATAATTAACCTAAGTTTTTTAAATTCCATGATCATAAAAACACTTGTAATTACCTATTTTTAATGAATAAGACTGAATTCATGTCTCTTGAAAGCTTTTAGCTAGTGTATATTTCTGGTTTGTTGATGAATGACAGTGATAGTGTATGTTTACTTTCATTTTATCCTCTCTTATTTACCTTTTTATATGTTTTATCTCATCTTTATATGTTTCATAGTTTTCTCTAATCATATTTTATGTATGGTAACTATAAGCTTTCCTTAGTTTCTTTGAGAGACATATTGATTAGTTGCCTTAGATCATGCATCAAGCCAAGCGTATGTGCAAAACATTGATGTATGGAGACCTCTATTTTGAGAAGTTAAATCAGTTCCATGTTATTATTCAACATTATTATTTCATATTACATAATTGGAGGACACATTTTGGTATATCACCTTAGTTAGATAGGTTTTTCTTTTAGTTTACCTTCTTCTCTTTTCCCTTATAAGTTGATAATATAGAGTAGAGATCCTAACTAATACATAAAGGGGAGATAGCCCTTAAAATATAGATATTAAATCCATATATTATTCCATTCATATCCTAATATTTTATCCATGTTACTTCAGATTGTGAATGCTTGAAACTACCTTCACAAGGGTGCAAGTCTAGTAGTTGACAGTTACTTTGGTTAGATTTTTGATAAACCCCATTAATATAATTTGAGATGAATAGATTAAAATTGGTCACATAGGTTATAAAACCACTATTAATATCAAATTTTAAATTCTCAAATCATTTTTGAGCTCTTATTCATAGGACCAATAAGTAAACTTATGAACATCCTCCCTCCTTTACTTGTTAAGGGAGTGTAAGAAGAGATCACATAGTTCTCTTTGATCAATGTGTGGTCTATTGGTAGATGAGTATAATAATTATCACCATATTTTGATGAATTGGGAATCAGTTTCATTGTGTTCTTGATTGATGTGCAATAGTTATCATATTCTAGTCTTGAGGAGCTTGTTCATATATAAGGTTTTCACAAACTTTTCCATGATTTGTTGGAAAGAATAGGTATACCCTTCAAGGAGATGATAGTACTAATCAATGGGTTTTATAAATACTATCACAACTTCCCCATACTAAGGCATAATCTCTAAAATAGTGGTCGTGTATGCCTTGATATGTGCATTTGGATTTGCTTCCCTTTTGAACTTGGGGATGTTGTGAAGGGGACAAGGCAAAATAGATCCTTATATACTATGATTGAGAGGATATTTTAGATATTCAACATATGTCCCATGGTATTTAAATCTACCAAAGGCATGGTGGGATGGTATAGAAGAGGGTAATTTTGATAGGGATTTGATGGTAACTTGATAGAATGAAATGGAGGGGGTTGATAAGGTGAGGTATAATACGTTGGAAATAGGTATTCTAGATGAGTGGAAATGGAATACATGTGATATTAAGGTGGAATATAATTACATGGAGTGGAATTTTTTACTTGATAAGGGTGAATGTATTCTATTGGTATATTAGTAGCCGCATAACTTGGAGGAATGTAAGGTGGTGGCATGATGGTCACCATATTATTAGGATGGGTGTAGGTATATACACTTCCAACATGATTTTGAAGAGGGAATTAATATTATGGAGAATTTTTGAAAGTTATTGGATATGGGAGTCTATGAGTAAGGATATCCCTAGGATATTGGTTTGTGATAGTTGATGAGAGGTAGATTAGACTAACATAATAGTTGTTGGTAATTTTCCATTGAAATGTGAATATATAAGTAAGGATCTTAGTTAGGATGGTTAGTGGCCATCCCTCAATCCATAAAGGCTTAGTTACTCTCTAAATCTCAAATGCAACCCACCAGTCTTGAGATGAGTTTATTTAGATAAGTATTGGTGGTTCTTATGACCTCCTTGGTATCAAGTTTAGGAGGTATTATTTGATGACCACCAAAAAATTATTTTGGATTAGAATTTTTTGGAGGAGTTGTTGGGTGATTTTCCTATATATTAACAATTTTTTTTAATTAGAGAGGTACATAGGTACCTATAGTTTACTTAGTTTATCCTCTAGATTATAGATTCTATAAATGTATTAATCATACTTTTATGCACGTTTGATATCTAGGATTTTTAGACTAATTAGTGATCTAATAGAAATATGAGGATAGGTCTCAATTCCTCTATTTAAGGACATTGTATTTTAATTATGGTGATTGAAAGCAATTTTGGATGGGTCTCACACCTCATGGAAGACTATCCTAGATCTAGTTTGTGAGTTAAAGGGATGGTTTTGATATTGAGTTTATGCATTTTACATGAAAATGTTATTATTAAAACTATAGAGGGAGGATTCACCACCATGTTTAAGGTTCATTATATAAGTTTTTGAGTCTATGGTTCTCTCAAAGATGTCCTAACTAGTCATATTCATGGGGTATATAAATACCCATAAAATATTGAAGGGAGAGAATAGTAGAGAAAAGAGAGAAAAATAAGAATACACAAAAGGATATTACTTTCATTTTGGGTTCACCAAATTTGTATACAATTAAATGGACATACTAAATTCCATAAACTTGACTTCCTGAGGTATAGCCAAGGTAATTGATGAAGATATTATTGGAATGAGTAGATCTAGGGTTTATGTGAATTGGCTTGAGGTGTTGGAATGGGATTGGTGTTAAAGGATTCTTGTGATGATACAAGAAGAGTTTATCTTTGTCACATTGATATTTGAGAGTATATAACTAATGTTAAATAAAAATCTAAGGTCACTAAATATTAGTGAGGGTAATGTATTGGAGTTTTTAATTGATGCTAAAGATGATGAATTAGGTGTAGTTGGGTTGGATGAATCTAGTAATTTGATACACTCTTTTAAGATGTCAAGTCAATGTCATACCTTAAATTTAATGAAAATATTACAAGGATAGTTCTAATGATAAATAAAATAAGAGTGATGAGGTCTAGACTTACAAATCATTGTATTGACAACCTCGCATATGAATAAGTATAATGATAGGATTCAAATGTGTATGTTATTACTCGTCAAGGATGTTTAGTTGGTCAATGATGAGATGGGGAATGGGATTGGAACATAAAACATCATTTATAATTTAAAATGTTATGTCTCTTCAAATGTTTCTACCGATAATAGGAGATCTATCCTTGGGAAAGATACCTACTCTAATGAGGTATGGACACTCTAGAAGTGTCATGAAAGATGAAAATATAATGATGTTATTGATTACCTAATAATATAACTTATATATAAAATGATTTTAAAATATATACTTGTTTTTATATATGTGTAATAACAAGGTTTGGGCTTATACTCATCTTTACAAAGCTCATATGATTGTGTTTTTTAGCATTTTTGACAATATTTTGTAAAGAAAGCAAACTATTCTAATTACTCATAATGAAAGTGTTTTGCAATGTTATAAACAAGAATCTTAAAGTATATTAAATTAAATTTTATTATTTTTTTTAATTTTAAAATATATTTTGGTGTATGCAACACTAAAAATGAATTCTAGACTTAAAGATGCAAAGGTTGATTTTACCCTTTTCAAACTTGATGAAAGATTTTACCTTATGCAAGCTAAATTAAAAAATTATTTTTGTATTTTTAAAATATAAATGAATGAAATTATTATTCAATCAAAAATTTCTAACATGCACACAAAAATCAGATCCAAACTCTACAAAGTACAAGGTCCAAGTATTTAGAAATTCTTCTACACATCCAAATAAAAAACTAGTTTTTATTGAGTTTTAAATGACTATTTATAAAATTAAATGATATAATATAAAATGAATGAAAAATAAAATCTATGATTTTATTATTTGAGACAATTTTATTGAAATGCAATTCTTTACTCAAGTTTTCTCAATCCTATTCCCATTCAGGAACTTATCAATTTGTTGGAAAAATTACTTGGGGCTCAGGACTGACTCCCCATCCTAGAGTAGCTAAATGAGGAAGTAAAATCAACACTTGTTCATATAGATATGAAAGTGAAAAATAAAAAAGAAAGATAAGACCTTGGCCTTTTTTGAACTCAAAGAAGGGCAAGGTCTTATCTTTCTTTTTTAGTTTTCACTTTCATGTGTAAAGTATTTCTTATATAGTTGAAGAAAACCATGTTTAAGATTTACATTTCCTTTGTCTAGTTTATTTGCGTATTTCTAGGTGTGTATGCTTCTTCTAAAATTTAAAGTTTTTTTTGTTAATTGGTTGTAGCTGATAGATGGATTTAATTGATATACCCTAGGTTTTTATGCAAACTACATGATTTTAAATATTTCTATGTTCAATAAAAATTGAAAGGTATAAAAAAAAAATTATGAAAAATAAATACAAGATAAGAATTTAGTTTATTTTTATTTTAAATTTTATAAATTTGAATTCTAATCTAATAAAAAAATAATCTAATATAATAAATCAATCAAAAATAAAAGTAAAACCCCCTAACCTGATCAATGGTGATGACCAAACTAAGGTAAAAGATTGTAGTGGTGAGCATATTATCCTTAGGCACGTTGGCTACTTATTTGTTTAATCACAACCATTAGAGTTATTAGATGGGAAAATGACAAGAAAATAAATCAAGAGGGGCACAATATTGAAGAACAAATTAATTGAATATAGGCTGGACTGATCTACAAAGGAAAATAATGGGTTGTTAATTCAAGGATTATCTTCTTTAATCTTACATATAATAACATGAAGATGATCACAAACTAATGCAAAGGATCTTCTAAAACTCAAATCAGGCAAGCTAGGCATTTGTAAGACTCAAAAGATTCAATCTCTAATGAAAATCATGGATCCAAAAACTAATTAATAAAATATACTTGTAGAGGAATAAAAAAGTTGCATGTGGTAGTTGACTAGAGTTTGAACCAATTTTAGAAGAGGTAAGAGAGACAATATTTGATAAAAATAAACTTAGGGCTAAGTTGGGCCATTTGGGAGGTGAAAATGAAAAAAAAAGAAATAAATGCCATCAAAAACATGCAAAATGCTTAAAAACTAAAGTCTAATATGCTAAATTAAAAAAAATGTGAATGGTGATGAAACCACCACCTTATGCAAGTTACGAAGATGAAACCTCTGTAATCAACTATGAAACCACCATAGTAAACTATGAAACTATTGTGACATACTATGAATGTATGACCTCTATAACAATTTCATCATGGTAGTTTACAAAACCACCATGGGAAAAGGGACTTGGAAGTGTCATGTTTTTCAATAGAAAAAATGGTTTCATCAGAAAAGATTAAAATCAAAATAATTTCAAAATAACCCAAAAAGAATGAAAATTTGACAACTAAAATGGCAAAGAAAAGACAAAATCTAAATAAGGCTGAGAGAACATCCGATCTAAGAAGATATAGGTAGAGGCCCTTGTATCATCATTGAATTTTTCTATAAATGTTACACCATGTAATTTTTGGGTGCATACAATGAACCTATTTTATTTCTTTAACATAGCCAAACCCTAGTATTTTATCTTAGGGTTTCATTCTAAATGTGATCTTCCTAAGGTTTTAAATTAAATTCTAATTTTCACTTCTTATATTAGAATATGTTGGAATTAGTTTCTATTTCTTTTCTTGTTATCATTTTAGTCATTAGGAAATTTGAAATGGATAAAAAAAGGAATCTCTTCCTCCTTATCTAGTTAACGCATTATTAGGCACTCCTTACAATTATAATAAATAATGAACTAATTATCAAGATTGTGTGTTAGATACTAAAAACAAACATGACTATGTGTATAATGATGATAATGATTATTTTTTTCATGATGATTATGAATAATACTATTCAAGTGATGATTAATGTGTAAATAAAAGTAGTGGATATGCATGTTATTCCCTTACTTCTTCCATTGTATCTTTACCAAGTCAAGAAAAAGAAATTATCAATATAATTCCAAAGAACTTCTTATTGGTGATGTGTTATTTGATAATTCTCATAGTCTATAAAAAATGTTTGTTACATCTCTTTTCAAATTTTCATAATTTAAATCAAAGAAGATTAAAATTCCATTTCATGAGGAAAATGACATATGTGCATCTAAAAACTCAAATTCTAATTATAGTAATGTTTTGTTTCTATATGATAATCATATAACTAAGGTATAAAATGATAATATTTCTTCTCTTATCTCCCCTTCAAAAAATGTAATTATTTCCATTTCTAATGTTGATAATATAAGTAATGATTATATTCCAATTACATGTTTTTATGTTGTTAGAAAATTTTAAAATATAAATGTATCTTATATCCTTTCTCCTTATGACAATGAAATTTTGGAGTTTCAAAGTTTATAATGAAGATAGTATTTTGCCCAAATCTGATGACACTCTAAACAAGGTATAAAATGCAAATGTATCTCCTTTTGATGAAAATAATAATTTTTAAATTTATAATAGAAATAATGAAATTCAATATTTAAATTATATTCCATGTGATAATAGTTTGTATAAATCAGAAAGCACAAATACATCTCTTATACCCTGTTCTAGTGAAAATGAAAGTGTGTTTATTTCAAATATTGATTTTAAAAGTGAAAATGATTATGATAATGATGAAGATTTGAATTATGATTATTATTATTTGTATAGTGAATAATAAAATGTATCTACTACACCTATTATTATTTATTCTTTACCCTCCTCCCATGTTGATAATGATTGTGTTTTAGCTAACAAATCAAATGTTAGCCAACTTAATGATAATATGATTTCATCCCATGCTAATGTTGTTAGTTCTATTTTGAAAGATAAAATATGTGAGCATGTTGATTCTAGTAATGAGAACAATAATATTCTTTCTTATGTTTCACTATAATGTCATATCCTTTTGAAAATTAGGAATATATTAAATACCAACAACTCTCCCAAACTTACCATGCATTAAGAAGAGTTTATTCCTATCCATTATTCTCCTATTTGAAATAATTTACCAATGGAAAAAATTATCAATAAATTTTAATTATTAAATGAACCATTATGGGATCTTAACATGCCTTTATAAGAGGTTATGCCTTTATTTCATGTTGTGGGTTCTTTACAACAAAATAAAATTAACTCACCTTGTAAAGTAAGGCATATCATTCTTGGGTTGATTCTAACTCTATCTATGGTATTCCTATAGTGTGAAATATTTTATACACACCATTATTGCATGATGTAAAGATACTAATATTTTATAATTTTAATGGAAATGGGGATCCTTATTTACATCTCAAATCTTACAAAAAACCTATGAATGGTTGCAATGGTAGTATGATATTATTACAATTGTTTCCAATTAGTTTAGAGAATGATGCATTAAATTGGTTTCATCATTTACTATATATTGGGTATTTACATACACATGATAAGTTAGAATAAGTATTATTTATGCACTTTATTAATAATAAGGGACCCAAAGTACATATGATTAATTACCATAATTACATAAGGGAAACCCATAGCCAATTTTTGATTACATATTATAGTTTAAGACATGCATACAATAAGTAATCTATCAACCAATAGATTTAAAGACACAATACATATTTTATAAAGGCCTCATTTTTAATATTAATGAAAATTTTTTATATCAAACATATAAATCATTTCAAACTCTTTTCTATGAGACCATTGCACTAGATAATAAATTGGGAATCATTTAAATAGATATAGAAGAAAATTTTTGTATTGAATTTCTACCATCAATGTCATTTAACTTAATTCAAGAATAATATCCACCTTGTCCCAAGTAAAAGCTTCCATATAATTCACTAGTAAGAGTAATAAATAAATGCTAAAAGTCAATATTTGGATCAGATCATATATTTACTAAAGCACCTTGATGCCAAAAGCAACCAATACAATTTGATTCATTCAGAGATAGACCTCAAAAATTATTAAGACATTAATGGATAGAATGATGATCATACTTCATTTAAATTTTTATCAACAACAACATTTATCGTATAAAATTTTAAATATACCTTATTACAACTATCTTCACATTAATGGTCATTGGGATAATGATTATTGTGCACTTAGAGACAGAATTGAGCAATATGTTGATAAAGGTATTTTCATATTTACTAAGGGAACATATAGATGTCCTTATTCTCATTATATAAGATCATATTCTACCATGACCAAGCTATCTAAGTATGTTAATGATAATGAATTAATGGTCAATCATCATGTGGCTATAAATGTAACTAGAGAATCATGTTATGGGATATTTACTATGTCATGAGATTAACCATAGTCGAAGTCAATGCATAAAACTAAGAAAAATTATAGTAGCATTACTACACAAGGAAATAAGACTCAATCAACCATTATTATAAGAATACTAATAAATATTTTTGTGACAAATACTAAACATATTCCTACTATAGTTATTCCTACCAAAACAGCTCCACAGTTAGAATACATTGATTTAGATATACTAGGTATTCAGTACAATTCACAACTCTTACTGCTTTCAGGATGGACAGATGATTACTCAAGGAAAAAATATACTTATATATTATTCTTAGTTATACATTATAATTTTACAATAAAAACATTCTAACATATGCAATTAAAATAAAAACATATATTTTAAAGTCTAACATGCAAAATGATATATTCATTACAAACTCAATATACCAAAATAAATAATATCTATATATATTTAAAAGGTTATAAAATAACATAATATGAAATAAATATTTTATTCAATAAATAAACAACACATCACTACATAATCATAGAACCATCCATAAGACCCTCCTCATCCATCTCTGCATTGTCTATATCCACAAGTAATGGAGACCTAGAACTAGAATCCCTAAGATCACCTCACACCCTAGATCATAATCTCTATGTGATCTATCTATAATCATACATATAAAATCATGCCTTAATATTAAGGTGATCTCACTATAATCATACATGCTCATCCAAAAATTTAGGACCTAGAGTAATAGCTAAATCAAGTAGGGGAATTTAAAGTCTCACCACCTCATCTCTCAACTCATCTTGCTCTATTGTATCTTGAACATATCCATATATATAGATTGTAGCTCAATCATATAGATGCATGTGAAAACTAGAAAATTGTATGGCCAACTCAATAATACCACCCTCCATGGTATCATTAGGAACATGCCATGTTATCTCATGCAATGCTAACTCAATGGTCAAAATTCAATAGTCCTCATCTCCTACATAGACAAAAAAATTAAAATAGTTAGAAATTATTCAAATAATAAAAACCAAAGTACACTAAAAAATTAATTTAAACATCTCATATCTCTAATAACCCTCAAAATCATTAGGACTAACACATAATTAATAACTCATTCTCCTCTAGCAAGGAGTAATCAAGCCTATGTGTGCTCTATCCATAATGTGATATAAGCCTCTATACATCCAACATCATCTACATCCAAGATATCCATAATATGATCCCTGTCATCTAAAGGAATTGTTGAAATATCTATCATAGATGGCATACCCTTATCACTTAATCTCACTAGAGATCAAACACTTCATGCCCACACCCATGAAGTTGGGGTATATCCTTCCACACCCTAAAATTTTGTGTAACTCTTTCATAATGAAACCACTCAAATGAATTGGCCACTGATCATGGTACCAAAAATTCACATAAATCTAATGTAATTGTGTGCCATCCTTCAAGCACCAAAAAAATCATCTATTATGTTTCTAGATAATATAATATGTAGTTAACTCATCCAACACCCTATAAGACTCCATGGTGTTCCTAGATCACCCCTAGATAGTACTAATCCATATTTGACCATGTAATTAAGGATGGGCCCAATTTTCATGTGGCATACCCACCAATCAAGTAACGATGATATTTTCACATACTCAACAATGTAATAGTGTGGCTAAGCCAATGTTTCCATTGAAATCCTCCCATTTTAATCTATAAATATCTTGGTGTAAATATGCAAGCATGGTCCATTCATATGAATGCATGGTCTCATGCTCTTCAATATCTTGGATGGTATAATGCATCCTATACAAAATGGACACCCCACCACTATCTACTACTACAAATGAATCCAATAGAACATCAAGTAGCTTTTGTACACATGGAACATAAGATAACATAATTGTAAACAATACCAAATCAAAATCACCAACACACTCTCATAATCCATGAGGTCTACCCATAAAATATCTATATTAAATATCCTTGATGCCCTGTCCTATCTCTCCTTATAATATTTCCCTAGTGCCAATCACTATCAGTCTCAAAAAATACCATGCATCTTCAAAAGTAATGGTCATCTCATCTATAAGAAACCATAATGGGCATGTATCTACATCCCACTACTCATCTAATGCAGTCATCATATGGACATCATAAATCATCAAATATAACCAACTAATACATCTAATGCATGTTCTCTCAATGATATATCTCTCATCTTCTAACAAAATTAGGCCATAAATAATCTCCATTATTCATCCTTGTCAAAACTCCCTACAATGAATATCCTCTTTTAAAAACATAAAGAACACAAAGTTTTCTAAAATAAATAGCTTATTCCCATATTTAAATCAATTAATTTAAACATAAATATATTTATTTTGAAATCAAAATAAAATTGGATAGGGTCACACCCTAGTAGATAATAATGAGTGACAAGACAACTAAATTTTGGACATAGTCATGCCATATCAAGACATATTCAACCCAAAAAGGATGAGGCCACATCTAAAGAAAAATTAAAATATAAAGAAAATAAATTTAAAATACCCTAATTCAAATTTTATAAGAATGCACAGATTTTATTCCAATGCTTACCAATCCAACGTCTTCATCATCTTAAATAAACACCTCTAGCTCATCAAAATTATTGCAAGAAATCACTCTCTTTTATCATATTTTTCCAACACATATCACAAGGTTACTATTTTTAAATTTTAAATGAACTTAAAATTTTGAAACTTATAAATTATATATGCATTTATACCTATGTCACACTCCTAAACTATTTTTCAACCTTATATAAATCCAAGGTTACTCAAACTAAATTCTTGATATCTCACAATCTATAGATCCATTTCAAAACCACTTCTTTCATGCAGAATATTATTCGTGATTAAGAGTCATACAGATTAGGAATTGGATCTATAGATGTGCTTCGATAGAATCATCAGCCTCTATATTGTATCAATGGACACTATTTTTTGTACTCTACATACATTTTTCTTCTCTTTTTTAGTACAAAATGGTTTGTTTGATTTTAATCTATCTCTATGTACAATCTCAAGGCCAACTATGCGCATGATATATATCTCCTCTTTGAAATCCTAGTTCCACTTTTGACACTAGGTTTAGACCTAAAATATGGGAAGGATCATGGGTTGAGCTTATCCAAACCACTCATCAATTAATGGTTGAGTGTTTCCTACTTATCCAATACTCTAAATAGGGAAGTAAAACCACATGTAGTTATCCTTGTTAGGTGTATGTGTAAAATAGTGCTCCTTTAAAGAATGAAACATGTGATCTAAATTTTGACACTTGGAAAATGAAAACTTTGACTTGGATTGAGGTGCTTCAGACTTGGATAGGAATTTTTCCTTGTGATTAATGGCTAAACTAAAAATAATAGGGCATTTCCTTTGAATTTTAATGTGATTTTTGTGACTAATAGATTCTTGCTAGCTATGGAATTGGCATATACCTATTGTGTATTTATATGGAACTATTTGGGTACTTTATCACACCACTAACATGTGAAATGTATGGGCCTACCCATAAGGATGATTTTGAATTTCAGTAATAATTATTTCTTAGCATGGGACAAGTTCATCAAATTTGGATGTTTGCATAATTTTGTAGGCATCTAAGTTTGATGGATTTGTTCAGTAAGTATAAATATTGATCTGATGATTCAGAGATAGTTTGAATATGATTTTGACTAGGTTAGACACAAATTTAGGGATATTTTTATATTACTAATAACGAATTGAGAAGGTCAAATGCATGGAAAGTATGTAGATGTGAGAGAAGGGTGTGTAAGGACCATTTGTGTATGCACAAGTAACTTAAGGTGAAATTATGTGAAGATTGAAATTTTCAAGTTTATAATAGTAGATATTAGTGTCTATAAATTCCCTCCTTTTCTTCTAGTATAGAAATGAAATATAATTCTAGAGTAAAAGGATAAATATATGTACCTGAGTGTGTACAACACACTTTGTATTTGGGAAGAGGATCTAAATGTGATAACTGATCCATCCAAACCTACAATTAATATTCAACAATAAATTTACATGTATGAAAATAAAATATGAAATGAAACTAAAACTTTGAACTTAAAGAGTAACGAAGGAATATGCATTTAAGTGGTTGAATTGTGTTTCCCTGTGACATGTCATTGGAGATGATGCTCCCTTGTTAAAGTATTTGAGATTTATGTTTCCCACTAAATGATTTGGATAAATTTAGGGTGATCATTTCCTTATTGATGTTTTAAGGAAATGCCATAGGTTGGGAAGATAAAATCCTCAATCCTAATGAAGATGGTGTAGTGCCTAGGTCATTGAATATCACTGAACTTCAATTGTACTACTCATGTAACTAATTTTGAACCCCAAGATGAAATTTGGGAGCCATATATTAGGATCATGGAATAATTCCAAGGTTATTGATATTTTTTTAAATTTAACCGCATTACTCATTTAACTAAATCAATGGATAGATATGGACTTATAGATCAAAGTGCTCACTTATAGGTATCATCAATTCCATACAATAAAATTATATGTATGTGCATTATTGGGTTTATATTCTTAAAAATATTTCAAAAACTGAAGTGTATCCCCAATGAGTTATCACAATGGCCCTTTACATAATATTATGGTCTTGCATGCTCACCCAAAGTGCATAGCTAGAGATCGGTTCTCATGGGTTATGTTACATAGTAACCTATTACTCATATTCTTTGGGTTTAACTTATATTTGATTAGAAGTTAGGTATAAAAATAAATACACTACTTTGGTCCTAGTATCATTACATTCAATAACCATAATTATGCAAAGAAGTTCCATAAAGTCCAGAGATTATTACTCTAAAAAGGTAAGAGTTTTCATAGAACTCATATTAAGTACACTGATAGTACTCAATGCAAACCTACCACATGCATAATTATCAATGAATTAGAATAATAAAATCAAAAATGACTATAATATCTAAAACTCTTAAATTATAATTTATAAAAATGTTATCCAAAATGTGTCACCTTATAACACTTCCATACAGGGGTATTTATACACTTGTTTATATCTGACCAAGTTGTTACAACATAAATGACATGAGTAATTAGAAAATTAACTCTCTATAAACTAAGAGTCATGGTGGTCTATTAACTAGTGTCTCATAAGGAACTAAGCCTTTACACCCCCTATATACTCATTATATATTGTATCCTTACTACCATGTGTCTATCTCCTTATGGGTTGATGCAAAACTCCAGATGGATAAGCTCTAGGTGACCCTTGAGAATCACTCCTTAATCATCTCCCACTTCCCATGCACTCCTCAAGTCTTTCACTATTGCTATGATTCGTATGCTTCTCAAGTTCCTCATGGTTAATTTTCCTTAATGACTAGGCCTTTTATTGTTGGTGCTTCCATACCCATGTCCTTTTATGCCTTGCCAATTCCATGCCACAGTCCTTCTACTAGTCTAATTTTGTACCCTAGTATCTCTATGTTATACGTATTTCATGTCATGTCAATTATATTCTAAAATAAAAATACGTATCCAAAATTTGGGGTCTAACATCACCTCATACTATGGTCTTAGTCCATCTTGGATTAAGTCTTGGTGGTAGCCTCTGCCAAAAATTTAGGCCTAGTCTATTCAATCTATTTTTTTATATTCCTAATGTGATAATGTATCAAGTAGCTTTTCAATTATTTATTTAATGGCCACTTTGTCTTTCTTCATCTCCTTAGGTTGGTCAGATGTCTTATTAGCCTTTTTGACCAATTTATCCAAGGATGTGTTGGCATCCTTCTAGACTTATTCCTATGTCAAGACTTCACTGACATGTCTTCAAAGGGCTATAAAATTGGCATTCAATTATTATCAATGCATATTTATTTTCTCTTCCATGGATTCCACACCTTTGAATGCTTTTACATGCTCAATGTGATCTTTTATTAAGAGGGTCGCATCAGCCATTTTCTACCTTTGGGATTCTTCTCAATGGAGTTGAGCCTCCAATATTTTATTTAGACATGCTAATATTTAAAAAATCTCATCCAAGATGGGAATGACTTCCCCAACTCTTTTGATGGCATGCTTTCACACTTATACCACCTTAATAAACTATTTTTCTAGTACTAGTGCCTCATTCCTCATTAAGGTCTACTCTTTTTAGTACTTTAATAGAATATTCACTAAGGTATCTAGTTTATATATGGCATCCCGTTAATGAGCTAAATTAGTTATAAATCCCGTTAATGAAATAAGTCCAATAGAAAATCTGTCAATTCCCAGTTTCTAATGAAACTGAATAAGATCTATCTAGTTATAATCCTCTTCTAATTGAATTAATGAATTATCAAAATGATAATGGTAATGGAATGTATAGGTCATTAAAAGGAGATATAATAAGCAAATACCTATAGTATACCATCGTATCATCTTAGTCCCTCTATGGGGAAATAATGGAATTAATAACCTCACAGATATGGGCAAAATAACAATTATTGTTAACCAGGGTAAATTTCTCATAATGAAAAGAAAAGAGACTTTTGATATCAAAATCCATGCTTGAGATCTTGGGTTGAGTATGGGTTTCGATCAGTGAAAGATAAAAAGGAGAATGAAAAATATATATGGGATGGATCTAACTATTTTTTATTGTACTTAGAGGTCAGTAAGATAGACCCATACTATGAGTTGTTTCATGCCATAAATAAACATGTACACTTAAGAAATCCATTGGACAAGTGGATTCACATCTCTTACAACCTACGCAGTCTTCTGTTCTTGGAGCAGAAGCAATTTGCTCCCTATCGAGTGGCATGCCATCCACTATAGCTGGATCTTAACCCAAAATTGACTTTCATAAATTCAAATTATTAACCTTGGCCTTTGTGACCTCTTTTATTTGTTATTTAAAAATAACCACTTCTATGAGTGCATTCTGGGTGGCAAATTCCTTCTCGTACATACCCACCACCTGGGCATGTTTCTTCTCTACATCACATGCATTAGAGTCTGATAATATATTCTAGAGCATGACTTCAAAAGCCATATTTAAGAATTTCACACTAATTTTTATAAGAATAATATTTTGGGGATTAACCCATAGTGGTTTGGTATCAATGGAACATTAAGACCTAAGATGAGGCTATCTTGAGGGAGCTCAAAATGGTGCTCCTCATTATACATGTCCAATAAGAAGGACATCTACCACCTTGTGTCTAGGGTTACATATTTGAGAAGGAAGTGTGGCCATAATTATATCATCTAGTTAGGGATGCCCATTTTAAAGAGGTAGATGTGTGCCATATCTACCTCTTTCCAATGATCGGTACCATCTATCTTGATCATTATGATGTGTGCCATAACCCAGAGGGTAGGATCCTATAGGTTCTTAATGCACATGGCATCACCCTAATTTTGATATATTAGCACCATGGCCATCCTTTAGATATCATATGTGTAATCCAATTCATATGATACATATAATCCTAAAAACTATATCTTTGACACCTTACTTATCCTCTCAAGTGTAATCTTCATGTTATGCTTGATGAAGTAAAACTAGTTCTCATGGACGTGCGAGAGTATAAACTTTATTGCCTCCATGGGTTTTTCAAAATAAATAAGATTTAATAATTAGAAAAACCTTATATCATCTAATTCATTAAATATTTTAGAAGGAATTTTGGGCACAATATGGATTTATTTATGTAACTTCAAACCCAAACATAAAACTACTAGGTAAAGTCTAGAGCCATTAGAGCTAAGTACAATTAGATGAATAAACCATTTAAATCCTACAATTAAAATCCTAAATTTAAATTATTCAAACCATGATTAAATGGATGAGAAATAAAAGGATTAGATTGACATACCTTAGACTCAATAATTTGACATTATGATGCTTGATCAAGGATGTTGGATGTTTGTGATTGAATGATTATACTGACATGGATTTGCTATAGATTCTCAAGATTGATAATTAGACATGGATATAGCATGAGAATTCAAGTAACTTCCAATGGAGGGGAGGATTTATTTATATATAAGAGGGAGGAAAATATCAATGGTGGATATTTCAAGTTGGTTTTGAAGAGATCAAGGGTGGAGGATTAAAAGCAATTTAAAATTCCTTGTAAGCCTCTAGATTTAGAGGCTTCTAGAGAGGAGGGGTGAGAATAGATAAGGTTCTAGAGTTGGAGGATTATATAATCCTTCTTAGGGGTTAATTATGATTAGGTATGGGATTATATAGGAATTAGGTGGTTGATTAGGGACTAAGGGTGTAGGAGAGCCTAACAATAAGGCTAGTAGGTGGGTAAGTTAGCCATGGGAATTTACAATTTCAAAATAATAGATAAGTTTGGTTAGATTAAGATAATGGTGATTTAAGATAATTAATTTATTGGTAGGGGTGGATAAGGTTAGTATATGAATAATAATATAAGGTTAATATTAGATAAATGACTAAGAAGGGGGGATATTAGGATGGGATTAAAAGAGATAAGTAGAATTAATGTTGAATAATAGAAATATTAGTGACAATAATGTAGGTGACAAAATTTAGATGCATATTTTTTTCCCTATTTGAAATAGCATTATGATTAGAGTGAATTATAAGGAGTAATGGTCTTTTAAATAAAAACCATGTCATGGATGAATGTTAGTAGATGATGTTAGTGGAAATGATATTAGTGACTAGGATTCCCCCTCAAGAGGACTTACAGGGAAGAATCAGATGGATCACCACACAAAATAATAATCTAGGGATAAGATGGTAGATGTGAGATAGATGAATAAGATAAATTTGACTTGAGCAGTGAGATATAGACTGATGATGCCCCTAGAAAAGACACATGCATAGGGAGTAGAGATGATGTGTGTCATGATTTCTGACACATATTAAGGTGGTATAAACCATAATAGGATGATAATAGGATATAATGCCATAAGATTTATATATATCCTGAGTAAGGATGCATGAAAGGGAGAGCTTTGGGCCAAGATAAGATAGCGATTTGATATGATTAATGATGGTTGTAGGTCAAAGTTGAATCGATCAATATGATGAAGAGGACAAGAGAACTGTTGTGATCAAGTGACCAAAATACAATACTATGATTGATATTACAAATTAATTATTTTATTGATGTAAGATGTGATGATGAGGAAATAAAAGATAGTGGTTGAGTTATCCTTGGGCACTAAAAGATGGTCAAGTGTTACCTATGTAGTCTAAAAGACCTTAGGCTGATGCAGTTTTGATTAGAAGATGATGATGAAGATGAGGATTAATGGTTATAAAGTGATTATGATGTCGATTATTAGACTTGTTAGTGAAGGATATGACTCAGATGATGAGATGAAGATAAAACATTAGATGTTAGTTGGATGAGTCAAAAGGATTAGATTAACAATGTGAATAAGGATGATGAGATGATGATAGTATAGGTGATAAATCCATAATAATGTCAAAATTCTCATCATATTCTAATAAATTTGATAAATATATCACTTAATAATATTCCCCATGATATAAGATTACCAAGAGGATATTGTGCTAAATTACATGGGCAAATAGCAAACTCTACATCCTCAAGGGCAATTTTGGTGTCCTCATAACATCTTCAGTCATTGCCTAATAGAAAAAAAGGTATAAGATGAAAAAAAAACATAAGAAAAACATATATACATGGTATTCAAACAAAAAGTAACACACACAAATATCTACATGTCGTGTCACAATGTCTTGCCTAAGGATGAGATGAGTGTTTAGACTAAGTTGGCTAAAATGGTTGATTGGGGACATGGGTTTAGATAATATTATCATGATTAGTATTAGGATGAGGTGTTGTCCCTATTTTAGTATATAATTATGTGTGATGTGATTAGGTCTTTGAATACTGATTTGGTCTTGGAATTAAATCAAAAAGTGGCCAAGGAAGGTGGTTTAGAAAATTGATGACCAAGGATTACCAATATACAAGGCTATGTAAGAGTTTAATATATTAAGGACATAGGATATAATGGGATCAAATACCTTTCATACTAGTAAAATAGTGATTGGATGGGTGCTAGGTATGAAGAGGCAATGATAAAGACAGTGATGGGATCAAGTACCTTCCACACTAGCAAAGAGGTGATGTGATGGGTACTAGGTGTGAAGAGGCATAGATAGGTAAATGATGGGTGCCATATTAAATTATTTTATAAGGTTATGTGTGTCAATAATACTTATACCAAGGATTATATTGAAGATATAAAGGGATGGGTGACCACTAGGATTGGATTTCAAGACTAAACATTGTATCCAAGGATGATGGATGGGAAGATAGACAAAATACATAGATATGGATATAAAATGGTATGGAGATGAATGTGACCAAGATATTAGGCATAATATAAGATACCATGGACTATTATTTTTGGCTTTTTCAAATTTTATGATTTTTAGGGTTTTTTGACATTTTTCAATTTTCAAGGATTTTTGGAATATATACACTATAGAAATGGGGTTACTAGTAAAGGGAATACCCAGCCTATAAATTAGGATGAGGATGGATGGGATAATTAATGGGATGATGAAATTATTATGGTGATGTAAAAAAGGTGGTAAGGATGAAGGAAGAAGGGACTAGAGATTGAAAATTACCACATAGTGAAGGAACCAGATAGCTAGTTACTTGAGTGTCCATTGAAGGATATGCCAAGATGATTTGAGAACATTTCTCAAGACACCTTCCACATCCTTATGAAAGTTTAAGATGGGAAGTAATGTGATATTATGGGTAGGAATAATGAATTAAGGGATAATATGGATAAATATGATGTAGATGGGTTATATAGACAAAGTTGACAAGGGATGAAACAAGTATGGATGGATTTACAAGGGATGGATAGATTTTTCCCCCAAGTGTTAAGGTCCAATGTGAATAATTGATTATTTTACCATAGTTATAGAAATTGATTTTCATCATGGTAGTTTCCCAAGTTATCATAAGACTAGTTTTCACCATTAGATGAATGACATTTTCTTTTTCCTTTTTTTTTTTTTTTTGGGGGGGGGGTGGCATCTTGATTTATTGGAGAAGGGTATGAGATGAAATAATGTTGACACTAGATGTGAGCTTCAACTAACACTAGTTTTGGGGATGTGTAATGTTAGGATCATGTTGTTACTACTACTCAATGTATTAATGTCCTCATGACCTTTATTGATTCTTGATGGAGACCTTTCCAGATACTAAGACTAGGTGTCTTTAACACCCCTAGGAGAGAAAATGATATAATAGAAGGTGAGGAGAGATATGTATTTGATTATATCTTGATTTTATTGGATTATAAGATCAAGATAAGATGGTATGATAAGTGATGGAGGATTAGGAACATAATTAATGAAAGGATTTGATAATATGGTGTGATGGAGGATGGAGGATTAGGACTAATAATCATATACATCATTGGAGATGTTAGATATTTTTAATTTGATTAGCACCAGGTGAAAAAATATTGCAAGAGATCCAAGACACTTTGATTTTTTTTTCATCTTTGATTTGATTATTAGATGGATTATCGACCATTTTGATGTTGCTTTTGATATCATTTTGGATTTTTGACTGGATTTGACTTGGATTTCCCCTTTGTGCTTGGTTTTGGGCTTTACCAGGGGAGATTTATTTTTTACTTGATATATTATGATTATTTTGACTTTGGGCTTCACTAGTGAAAGACACTTTTTTATATGTCTATGATTTTACATGTCTTGGATTTAATTTATTTAATCAAATATGATTTGATTATCATGATTAACTTCTGGAATATGGTTTTCGACCTTTGTATTGGTGGCACACACTATAGGTTCTAACAATGTAAGTTCATGTTCATTCCTAAGGAGGGAAGTGATTGAATGATAATTAATGGGAAAAAAAAGGTCTATGGTGGATGAAGGTGTGGGGGATGATATGATGAGTTCAATGAGTATTAATGGGGTAGCATGGTCCTTATATGGGTTTCTTAGAGACCCAATTTTGAAATCAAATAATATCTCCTCAATATCAGTTAAAGGATCACTATGAATAGTTGTGGTATATGCATCCACATGAGGATCAAATTCATGTTAAAAATATTCAATAGCTAAATCTTACAAGAACTTTATTTTGACTTCATCATCTTGACTAGGATCCATAAGTACACTTGGTGATATATTAGAGATAGATGGATTAAATGCATCCTCAAAAAGATAAGCATTATCATCATCTACAATAATATCAATGAGGGATGATGTTTTTGATGAGGAATCTAATTCAAATATTGGTGTTGAACATGATCCTAATGGAGATAAGACTTATGTTGACTCTGATGCACAAGATGCAAATCTATGAGTATAAGATTCATTATACATAATTAACCTCATAAAAATGGGTATATGATGTGATGGGAGAGAGGTTTTATTAGAGATGGGATGACTAGGCTCATGGGGAATAGACTTGGCTATGATGGAGTATTTAACGATGGGAGGATTATGGAAGATGTCTTAGCCTTGGATTCGAAGGGGAAGGGTTTGATCATGATTAGGAATATAATCTTGGAACTCCTTTTCTTGTTCACCAAGGGATTTGGAAGCACCTATTTCATCCTAAATTACTATGTCACCACAGTCGTTGAGGTCTTAGACATAATCATGGAAAGGTCAACATCAATTAATGGCATGCCCCTAGGTTTGATGATATGGACAATATTGGTTTGCTTTATAGCAGGAAGGCTTAGGCTTAGTGGGATTAGGATGTCAGATGGGTGGATAAGTCATCATGTTTATGATGACTAATTATTTGAAAAGGGCATCCAAAGACATAAGAAGGGGAGTATAAGGACCTGATTCACTTGTTGATTTGGAAGTGGAAGCATTGAACTTATGATCATATGGTGGTTGATACAAGGGGTTGGAGGGAGTCAAGGTGGCTAAGATTGGATTCCCTTTGAGTGTATTTTGATGGGTAGATGGTAATTTATGACTAGTAGATGGAAGATTGGTATAGGATTCACATGAAGGGGTTTAGATAGGAGGTGCAATGAGTTGAAAGAGATCAACACCTTCAGGGAGTGGAAAACCCATCATAATAAACTTCAACAGGATCTCATCCTTATGGGTATCTATATATCAGTCTATGAGAGTGAGGTCTAGCTTCATGGTGGTGGTTGATAAAGGATAGATGGTATAAGTAGCCTAAGGATGGTTTCTTAAATAAAGTAGTTCTGAAGGACCAAGCTAATATGATATATGAGGATGGGGATAAGATAGACTAATGGATTAAAGGCTATGATCAAATTTCAAACCAATAGTACAATAGGTTATAATGACCTATACCCAATGCCTAGGTGTCAAGCTAGAAAAAGTGATTCGGGTTTTGATGGGTGCCTAGGTTCCAAAACTTGCAAGATGATGATTAGATGGGTGCTAGTTAGGAGTAGGTAAAGATGATTAGACTAAATTGATGATGATGGATTTTCTAGATTGATACTAAAAAAGTGACAAGATGATAACATGATATTGACTAGGTATGAAATCTGACTATATGATGAGCAATAGTGGACTTGGATGGTAGAATGATAGAGATGGATAATACTATCTCAAAACCTTACACTAATTTTCCTTGGATAGGATGGGATAATATTATATGATGAAGCATAATGGGATAAGGGATAGTATAGATAGGTGATGATGAAGGTGATTAGGGATAAAGATGGGTGTAGTTTAGGACTTGAGTGTGACCTAAAGAGGCAACTAGGATAAGATAAGATAAGATAGGGTTAGACTAGAGGGGTGATGAAGTGACTAGGATCAGGAAAGTTCATGACAAAAGGTTGATTAGGATAAGATGCGGTCTCACAATAAGATGTGAATGACTAGACCAAATATGATTAGGATGTGTGAGGGGGTGTGACTAATGATGAGTGAGATGAGTATAGGATGTGACTAGAAGAATGTAAAAGATAAAAATTTATGAACAAAATAATATATAAGTGATGGGGATGTGGAAAATGATGAGGAGATAATGGTTGGAATAGGAGGAGGGGAAGACAAGGTGGTGATAAGATGTGCGTAGGATAGGATAGGACAATACAAGGATAATATGTACAATGGGATGATGATAAATATATGCAAGATGTGATTAGAATATGTAGGTGATGGGGGATGATCAATAATGAGTGGAGATGGTTAGACTAGGAGGGGATGAAGATAAGGTTGAGACAAGTGATTGGGTAGGGACTTAGGACAAGATGTGGGTGATATATGATTTAGGATATGTAAGGGATGGGTAGGGTCTAATGATAGGACATGACTAGGAATATGTATAAAGTATGTACAAGAGGGTGATGAGGTAAGGATGTATATTAAAAAATTTAGGTGATGGGGATGTGGTCAATGATGAAAAGAAGACAATATAAGGTATGGGATAGGATAATGAAAAGGATAAAAGAAGATGATAACAAGGATTTATAAGGAGATAATATGGGATAAGGATGTATAAGTTGATAAATATGATGAGGCAAGAACATACAAGTTGGGTAGAGCAAAGACCTAGATAGGTATATAGGTTTAGCTAAAAAGGTTGAGTCAGCTCATAAATAACACTGGTTTAACATGACACACACCTACTCAAGTAGAACACAACCCTATGAGTATTAAATTCAAGGGAGTGTAACTCAATGCTCATACTATCAAATGGCTTTGTGGATGAAGCTGTAAGCTGATGACCCATTACAAAATTGACCAAAATCTCTCAACTATAGTTATATATGATGTCTACTTACGATTTTATACTAACTCTGATAGTAAGGCATCTATTATGACTGAAGGATACTGTGCTAGGTTTGTACAAGGATCTCTAGTTATATCCCCTATATACATGAATGTGAAATGGGACTCAAGTCCATATAGGATGTTATCTAACCACCTTGTATCTTGGAGCTTAAATGCCCCTCACTCCATGAAATCCATTATAGGGAATCACACTTTGGCATCAAAAGATATATCTTATGATTTTTAGAATTTGTTGAAACACAAAGTTTGGACCAGTGCGTGCTGGTGAAATCCACGATCACTAGCCCCCTAAAAAAGGAAAAAGGTAATGGGGTTTAAAGTTGGTTTTTGATCTTCTAGGAATCACCACAAGGATGTAAGGAGAAGAGCATACATTGACTATAGCCCTAGGAGATAAATAGGTAGACAAAATATTAATTAACTGATTATGACTAAGATGTGATGTATTTATAAGATGAAAGATAAGAATATACAAGACAAAAAGATATATACAAGACAAAATTATGTAAATTATATATACAAGACAAGGTGATTAGAATGATTCAATATGACTTTAAAAGTGCCATAATGAGTCTTTAACAAGCAACCTGCAAACACACAGTTATTAGTTTAAGTGGCACTTTTAAAGAGGCAACCTGCAAGACAATTATTATTAGTTTTAATATGTCTTTACTACATGTATTATCTATAGGTTAGAAAACTTTACTCTTTATTTGTATATTTAAAAATAAATCAAGTATAGAGGTTTTGTAAACTATTATAATTTATTATTTTATTTATTTTTTGATAAAAAGAAATTTTTAAAAATTGACATCACCAATGATTACCCCATATTTTTTTTAGAATATAAAATTATTTTTTTAACCTAAAAATGTTATTGAAAAGGGAATATACAAAACTTTGAATGAGTTATATGTACAAGTAATGACACATGATTATTAGTATAACTTATCAATGATACATTAAAAACATTAACTAAATAATTTATTAAATCCTATTATTGATTCAGTATACTTAATACACAAGAAAAAAAGCTATATCAAATTCACCAAATAATATTTATGATAATATATACTATTAAAAAAATTGATAACTTACTATTTTAAATTCCAAACTATACATTTATAACACAAATCAAATCTAGAAATTTAGGCATTAGGATAAAACACTAAATTTCAAAATGAGTCAAAATCTTAAGGTCATTAAAATATTTGACCAAAATTTATTTGTAATCTTTGGCCTAAATTTTGCATTAATTACCTTAATAAATGGGTCAACTTGGGATGAACACCTATGAACGACATGTAGCCCAACATAGACACTTGTGGCTGTTGAAAATGAAATGGAGTGATTCAAGAGACTTCTATAATGTCCAATACATGTTACAAAGTACTATAGGTATGCAAGGTCATAATTAAGGAGCCTAAATATGGTTACATCACCAAAATCTAATATCTTTATTTTTATGGATAAAACCTCAAGCACCAAAATCTAAAATCCTAAGTATCCATTAAAACTAGTAAATTAACCAGAAAGCATCTGCAAGTTGTGCTTCTTCTTTTTAACTGGGCAGTGCATGGACTACCTAAAAAATTGTTGATGAGGGGGAGTTGGACCCAAGAGTAAGTAAATCCCTATATATTTATACATTATGGAATTTTATTTTGTTATAAACACAAAATTTATAATATGATTAAGGAACAAGTAGAAGCTATCATTATGCCAATTGTGGGTAACACAAATATTGGGTGACACACTTATATTAATTTAGACTAGGGTTCCCCATTCCACTATGATTTTAAATTATCTATCTTTGCCAAGAGTATTAAGAACAATAATATCCACACACAGTCATGGTCTTGACATCACAGCCAATGTCAGTAAGTGCTTGATTCCATTCAAAATATAACAAGTTTGAATGTAAGAATTTTACAGTGGAGTAATAATATAAATAACAATGGAATAACTTTTTTAACTAGAGATTCTAATAAGGAAGAAGTTATCCCTTCAAAATTTTATCTATGTGCGCAAGGATAGGTAACCTGAGATTCTTCCTTGATTTTTGATGCAGATAAATAAAGTATTTAATTATAAAGCTAATAAATTTATGTAGTCTCTATAGAGATAACACTCAGGGGGGTGGAAAACTTACGGGGTACCAACCATTTGATAGGTCATGAAATTTATTAAATCTTCTATGATGGTTTCAAAATGTTTGACTAAATGACAAAACTTGATAATAAAACTACGGTTTAAAATAGAGCAATTCAACCTTTTTAGTCAATGATTAATCAAAAATATATATTCATATGGTAAAATAGTCATATTCTATTTAGAAACAATAGACAAAATAGTTTTTTATTTGATATATTATGACTACCATCAAATTCCTATAAGTTGGTTAAATAGATAAAATTCTATGAGTTAAATCCAAATCTTGTGATATCTAATTAAAAATGTAGGCAAAACAATTTTCATGTGTCAATAAACCTTATAGTTATTTGAAAACTCCAATGGATAAATATTTCAAAGATTTTGGGCCAAATTTTTTTTGACTTCCTTAATTTCACCTACAAATTCAAGAAAACACTCTTAAAGCAAAAAATGTCAATTTAAGAAGATATTTTGAGTTGCTCCTACTGTGGTCACCAAAATGTAGAAGGATTTTTTATCATAATATGGATTTATCTATGTAAATTCAAACACAAACATCAAACAAATAGGTAAATTCTAGAGCCATTAAAACTAAGTGCAATTAGATGAATAAATCATTCAAATCCTACACTTAAAATCCTAAATCTAAATTATTCAAACCATGATTAAATGGTTGAGAAATAAAAGGATTGGATTTACATACCTTAGACTCATAAATTTGACATTATGATGCTTAATCAAGGATGTTGAATGTTTGTAATTGAAGGATTATATTGACATGGATTTGTTATAGATTCCTAAGATTGGTAATTGCGCATTGATATGGCGTGAGAATTCAAGTTAGTTCCAATGGAGGGATGGATTTGTTTATATATAAAAGGGAGGGAAAGATCAATGGTGGATATTCAAAGTTAGTTTTGAGGAGATCAAGGATGAATAATTAAAATAAATTCAAAATTATTTGGAAGCCTCTAGATTTAGAGGCTTCTAGAGAGGAGGGGTGAGAATAGAGAAGGTTCTAGATTTGGAGGATTCTAGAATCATTCTTATGGGTTAATGATGATTAGGTATGGTATTAGATAGAAATTAGGTGGGTGATTATAGACTATGGGTGTAGGAGACCCTAGGAATAGGCTTATTAGGTGAGTAGGTGGGCCATGGGAAATTAAAATTCTCAAATAATAGATAAGTGGTGTGATATTAAGATAATGGGGATTTAGGATAATTAATTGATTGGTGGGGGTGGATAAGGTTAGTAGATAAATAATAATAGAAGGGGAATATTAGATAAATGACTAAGAAGTGGGGATATTAAGATAGGATTAAATGAGATAAGTGTAATTAATGTCAACTAATAGAAATATTAGTGACAATAATATAGACAAGCAAATTTAGATGCATACAAAGATCTTGAGGTCATACACCAATTGGTTCTTGGTGTTATGGCACTCAAATTGATAGTCATTCTATAACTAAAACTCATTCCTAGGTTAATGATGGTTGTAATAAAAAATTATACAAGTTGTTACCTTTAAGACATAGTTATCCACATGCAACACCATCTCTAGGTATTGCATTTCTTCAATCATCAATGTCAAGGGCAAAGATGATTATGTCTTCTTTGCTTAGAAAACCATACTAGATTCTTCTCTTTTCATTTGTTGTGTATGTTTTTTAGGTGTTTCTTCTTTGATGAATACTTACTTCTCCCCCAAGTGCTTCCTCTTCTTTTGGTATCATCAACAATAGATCAATCCTTAAGGCCTTCTTTTTAGGTTGCATCACCCTTCAAGGACATCGAAGGTTGAGTCATAGTCTTCTAATGGTCCTAAAGGAATACATGATTACTGTATTGGTCACTTCAAATTTTCATGCTTTGCTACCCTCCAATGATGGATGTATATGCCTGTAACCTGTAACTACAAGTATTTTTTACTATGGTCATGTCTTAGACTTATCCCTATGTTTTTATTATGTATCTTGATGCTCAACTTAATCTCTATCTATAGATTTGTGATGCTCATTTACTCACTCTAAAATTGCTCTAGCTTTCATTTCTCTAAGCTCTGTAATCATAAAGGTAAAATGTAAAAATGAGCTAACTTGTCTTTTTATAGGCTCGAGGGGGTTAACCCACATTTACTATCCCCTCTCCTTTCATCCATCACTTTTCATCATAAATGCATTTTTAATGACCATCATTCTTTGATCATTGGTTCTCTCCATAAATTCATTTAATGGCATTATTTTTTAATACATTGGCACATTTATCATAACCAATATTATTTTACATTAATGGCACATCCCATCTCATGTCTTCTTTTAAAGTGGAATATAGTTGTGTCCCATGATTTTATTTGGAGTGGAAGATAGTTGTTTTTTATTTTGAAATTTCAAACTATTTGGTAGGAACACTCTATCCTTAGGCTATGTAATTTTCATGCCTAAAATAACTTTCATGCCTTAAGTAATTTGCATGCCTTAAGTAACTTAGACACATATATTTAATCATGAATTTAGATACCTTTTACCCCACACTAAAACTGAGTTGTGGTCCTCCACAAAAATACAAGTACAAAAACTCAATTTATTCTATATTTAAAGAAATGTTTCATACAACAAAGGCAGCATTTTTATTAAAAATAGGAAATCCTAGACTAATGACATAAGCCTTATTGTTACAAATTCTAAATTATTTAGAGTTGAAATATGGTTGGAGATAACTTCTATTATAATGAAAAATAATTAATTAACCATCCAACCTCTGTAATCGATAAGTGTTGGTAGGTCGAATGATATGAATTACAAAAGGACCATCCCAGTGAATTTAAAGTTTTATATAATGGTGCATGAACTTGGAGTTGTAGAGAAAAAAATTCATTCCAGAGGTGAATGTTTTATGCTTGATGTGTCGATCTTGCCATGATTTCTATTTGCACTTCTCCACATCCTAACTTCATTGAATAATTAAATGGGCTTCATCTAACTATAACAAAGTATCTAATCATGCCTTCAAGGATGACTCCTCATCTAACTATCTAATGCATGTAGTATAAAAAGATGGTACCAAAAAATTAAATGGTAGGACTACCTCTTTACCATATATTACATTGAATGGTGTATTCTTTTTGAGGTGCTTATAGGTTGCTTGATAAGCCCATAGTAGTATCTATCATCCCAATCAATTCAACCAATATTACAAAAAAAATTATTGTTATGCCTAGAATTTTATTGAATGCCTCGAGGATTCTATTGGCTTGGGGATGATATAGTGTTATTTTATGATCAGTAATCATGAATTATATAATTAATATGTGAATAATTTCATTTTGGAATTGGTTGTCATGATCACTAGTAAAACTTAGTGGGCATTCAAACCTAGCTATGATATGTTCCCAAATGATGTGTGTAGTAGTAGTAGTAGTAGTAGTAGTAGTAGTAGTAGTAGTAGTAGTAGTAGTAGTAGTAGTAGTAGTAGTAGTAGTAGTAGTAGTAGTAGTAGTAGTAGTAGTATTAGTATAATCCCTCATTGCCATAGCTTTAGTCCATCATGTAAAATAATAAGTTGATATTATGATATACTAGGAACCTATTTGTCTTCTAGTTGGACTGATCGGGCCAACAAAATTAATGGCCCACTTTTCAAAGGGTTCTTGAGATAGAATTAGACATAAAGACATGGCACCCTGATGATTGGGTTTTCTTATGCACTGATAGAAATATTATATTGATGAGAATAGGAAAGGCTAGTCTAATACACAATTCTATAGTCTTAGCATGATTTGTATAGTCCTTAAATCTGCTTTTCCATGCTAGTTGATTTTTGAATACGGAATGTAATGCCCTTAGTTTAAATTCTCCTACATGAAGGTTTATCAAGAATTTATTGTTCTCATGGTCTCCTAGGATCAAATCATGCAAATAAAACTCATAAAGAAAATCATGCTGATCAAGTTTAGCACTATAGAAAATTTCTAAAAATGTTGTTGGCTATAAAATCTTGTGGAAGATGACAAGAGATCTGTAGAAGCTACCATATATAAAATTGTTCAAATAAAAACAAACTATATGTAGGAGAAGGATATCTACATGACAAAAAAGATTCCCCTAATTTGCATGCATCCTACAAATTTTCTTCTAAATTTTGGACCTTAGCTTCTAATTCTTTCTTTTCATTTTCCAAGAGTTTGTTTGAAGAAGTTGCATCTTTATTTTTCTATTTATATATGGAATATTCTTCTTTAATTTGATGTAGTATTTACAAGGGAGGAATACCCGGACAACTTCTTTGACAACTATAGTCAACAAATACCTTAGGAGGAGAAGGTGTAACATCAGAAGGTGCTTTGGAAGAGTTTACCAAAATCTACAAGCTTCTATTTTCCTTCTTCAAATTTTCTATGTATATGTAAAGATCTATTTGTTCACTTTCATTTTCCTTTATTATTTCTTCTAATTTGTGACTTATGTTGCATGATTGGTAGATACTATGTCTAATTTTTGCACTAATAATGAATTGAGATGATCCATGTTCTGTAATTCACTGATCAAGTCAACAATGTCAGTTATTTGTTGTTGCTCTAGAGATTGAGCTTAAGAAAGCTATGAGGTTAACTACATAATAGGATCATTTATATTAGATGACTCACCTTTCTCACTTGTGTATATAGTTTTCCCTTTATGTATTGTAGTTTCAATAAGAACAGGTGGTGGTTCTGCCATACTTGATTCCATTTCCATGTTTGGTAGTTCTTATGGAATTGGCTCCTCCATTATGATTGGAGAGTTCCTTTCGAAAGGAATTTCTTCAACATCTACAGTTGCAAGGATATTTTGATGTATGGTGGAATGAGATGCTATTTTAAGACTATTTAGAATATCTGTATCCTCTTGTTCATCTTCATCTATCAAAATTAGCCTTCTCCTTTTGGTCACTCTCTGAGCTACACTTGGTTGCCTTTCCTTCTCAACCATCAAACCCTTAGTCTTCTCAAGTTCTGTAGCAACCTTTCATCTCAATTTTCTTCTTCACAACAAGGGAATTAGTTTCACTATAGATTCATGAGGTTCTTTTGGGGACCTTGAAACTTTAGGGATTTGAGACCTTGTGATTTGTCTTGAAGAAGAAGAAGAAGGGATTTCTGTGGAGACTACAGTCTAAGATTTCTTATTTGGATTTGTTTTCTCAACTGATGTAGTAGGTGGAGATGAATGTTCTTGTGGTAAATTTAAGGTATCTTATGTATGCAAATTTGGAATTTATTATGTTATACTATTCTAAAATTCCTCTGAGACCTCTTGTCCTTGCTGAAGGAAGTGATGTTGGATAATTAGGTGAATCAAGCCATGGTGCCTAAGATAAAAATTAGGAGTTATAGTCATAACTTGAAGGGCACCATATAAGAAGTATGGGAGGTTAATATTGTACTGAGGGTTTTGTCTCCCATGCTTAAGGTGTATTAACATTTTCATGGCATCTCCTCCTAAAAGATGGTGTTGCCCCTCACAAATGATATACTTGAGTACCCACTTGGATATATATTTCCAAGGTTCAAGAAGTGAATTTATACTAATCCCTTTTGATTTTCCCTTGAAATCTACTAGACATGAAGTCCCAATTTTCTCATTACCATTAAATTGACTAATTAAATCACTAAATGAAATTCTACCTGTCACTTTCATTCCTTCATCTAGAACTTGTATAATTTGACTTATAATTTGAGTTGACATGGGAATAAAAATTCCTTTAACAAATAAAAAATTAGGGGTGAGATTAATGATGAATTATCTTACCATTGTTTCATCGAAACCCTAGAAATTTTCAATGAAAGGTAGCTAGCCATTGGCTCTAAACACTACCAGAGAAGATTTGTCTTTTTGAAAATTTACTACATTATTTGGATCTAATCTCATTTTCTATCCCATTTTTATGTGTATTTATAGACAACTCTATTCTTTTAACTCTGATTAGGGTTTAGACTAGTCTTTTGTTAAATTGGTAGGCAACAGTCACTAAGAATTTGTATGCAATAATCATGGAAGATCAATAGACCATCTTCTATTGAAGTCTATAGAAATGAAATGGTTCATATGAAAATTCACAATTGCATAAGTCTGTAGTTTGATATGATTACTTGATACAGTTAAGTGCCACACATTTCTATAGAGTGTGCCAGCCATTTTGTCTATTATTAGAAATTGAATGAAATGATGATGTGGCACTTTGATAGTGACAGTGATGTATCACTTAATTTTTTTTTAAAAAACTCTTTTTATGACATCCCATCATTATCATTATTAATGAAACACTTGATTGTACCAAAGAGTCACACTTATCCATACACCTTTGGCAGCTTGTTTGCATGCTTCTTCATTATGGTATGTGTCATGTCATTCTATTTTAGAAGGTTCAAGTTTGGGTCATCTCCATAGAATAAGTCTTAATTAAATAAAATATAATTAGTTAACTAAACATAGATAGATATAATATATGTCTCACTCACTTTGACCTTAGACTCATCCTTTGCTCGCCATTTGTCTTACACAAATAAATTTGCATGGATTAGTCAACAGGTGTTGAAAGAATAACTTTTATTACATGGAGAAGATCAATCATAATGATATGATGAGATTCTCTTTTTTTTCTTAATTATATACATATACATATATATATATATATATATATATATATATATATATATATATATATATTCCATTTGGTCAACCATTGCTAGTTTTCTAGCCAAAGCCCTTTTTGCAATGCATAGCCAGCCAGCAAGCTGGTTTTTTGGGCATGCATTGTCAATAATGTCCCTGAAAGGATTTTCACTATAGATATGCTTTTTTATTTATTTATTTTATATATATATATATGCAATATCATCAAGGAGTATGCTCTCTGGAAGAAGCAGATCTCTCTAGAATAGCTACTTGATTTGAAGCATTTTCTTTAAAAGAAGTAGAGTCTTATAAAAAGGCTACTTGATATTTTATATTTTGAATAAATTCTTCTTTATTGAGAATTTTCTGATAAAGCTTCAATCTATTTTCATTGATTAACAGAGCTCTTCTACTATTATCAATAGGTATTAGCTTAACAGAACCATTTTCAAAGACCTCTTCAATCTGATAAGGTCCTAACCACCTCATTTATAGTTTTAAACTGTTGAAATTTGGAATCAAACAATAGTTCCCAATCTCCTTTCTGAAACTTATGTTTCTTGATCTATGAATCATACCAAACTTTTCTTTAATGTTGTACCAATTTAGTTCTTTGTAGTGCTTACATCCTCATCTCATCAAGTTGGTTAAGCTATAAGAGTCTTTCTTTCTGTATTTCTTCTAATTGAATCCCTACTTCTCTAGCTGTTTTCAAATTTATTAATTCAAATTCAATAAATAATAAGGGCTTCTTACCATAAACCAATTCATAAGGTGAAAATCTAGTTGTTGTTTTCTAAGTAGTATTATAGTCCCAAATAGCTTTTGGTACCTTATCTGCCCAATCCTTTCTACTGAAATTAACAACCTTGGTTAAAATGGTTTCCAATTCTCTATTTGTGACTTCAAATTTTCCATTGGCCTATAGATGGTATGGATATTTTTTTCTATGTTGAGTTTGATAAACTTGCATGAAGTGCTTTATCATGTTTGACATGAACTTTGGTCCTTAATCTGAGACTATCTCCCTTGGAGCACCAAATCTTTACATGATTTAGAAATATAAGAAATTAGCTACCATCTCTTCTCTTGCATAAGTTAATACTTCCACTTCCACCTACTTGGTCACATAGTCTATACATAATAAGAGATATTATTTTCTTATTGAAGGGGGAACTATAAGAGCTATAAAATCAATTCCCCATTTCTCGAATAGTTCTAAAACAAATTGAGGATGAGGGTGTAGATGAATTTCTATTAAAAGGGTAGGATATCCAATTCTCTGACAAGCATCACAGTTTCTAACATATCTTTTTACTTGTTGATGAAGGTGAGGCCAATAGTATCCTGCTCCTAAAATTTTGTATATGGTTATTTGAGCTAGGTAATGACCTCCTCCTATTTCATCATGACAATCTCTGATGATATTATAAGCTTCAAAATTTGTCACACACATGCAAAACACATGGTCAGGTCTAATTTTAAATAACATTCCATTAATCCATTTAAAAGAACTTTCTTTGATTAAACATTTCTTTTATTTTTGTGAAAATTATAGAGGAAAATTCCCTATGGTGAGGTAATTGGATATATCAACAAATCATAGAGAGTTTACTGAAATAGAAAATATTTGTTCATCTAGAAATTCATCTTCCACTGGTTCTTCTTCACTTGTAGTGTTCATTCTTGACAAGAAATCAGCAACCACATTAGACTTCCCTAGTTTATCTATAATAGTAACATCAAATTCTTGTAAGAGTAATAACCATCTAATAATCCTGCCTCCCACAATTGGTTTGTTGGTAAGGTATCTAATAGTTGAATGGTCTATATAGATAAATACCTTATAGCCTATTATGTAGTGTTTGAATTTGTTAATTGCATAGACTATAACTAGGAATTCCCTTTCAATTGTGGTGTAATTTCTTTCAACAAGTGTCATGTTTTTGCTAATATAATATATAGCATACATGTTACCCTCTTCATCTTTTTTTTCAAGGTCTACTCCTATTTTTATATTATAAGCATTTGTGTATATATGGAATAGCTGAGTCCAATTTGGTCCTCTCAATACTAGAGTAGTAACAAGTTTAGCTTTGATGGTTTTAAAGGCCTGCTAGCATCTATCACTCCATTTGAATGTACTATCTTTTGTAATCAAGGCAAACATAAGGGCAAAAATTTGGCTAAAATTATCTATGAAGTGTCTGTAGTAACCAACATGTCCCAAAAAACTCTTAATTTTATTTTTTATTGTTGGGATGGGTAAGTTGGAAATTATTTCAACCTTCTTTGGATCTAATTGAATGATTTTTGTAGAAATATGTTGTCTCAACACTATTCCTTCATCCATCATCAACAAATATTTCTCATGGCTCAAAGATAATTGATGTTCTTCACATCTCATCAATACTCTTTCCAATTTGGTAAGAGCCTCTTCATAATTTCTACCATGAATGGTGAAATCATCCATATATACTTCAACATAATCATTTGTAAGGTTAGAGAATATTTCTAGAACTACTCTTTAGAAGGTGGTTGGATCATTATAGAGTCTAAATGGGAGTACTCAGTAAGTAACATTTCCCTAAGGGTAGGTAAATGTGGTTTTATCTTGATATTTAGCTGCTACTATTATTTCGTTAAACCCACTAAACCCATCCAGGAAAGAAAAATATCTTTTTCCTGGTAAGTTTTCAACAACTTGATCAATGAAAGGTAGAAGAAAATAATCTCTTAGTGTTGCTTTGTTCAATTGTCTATAATCTACACATACCCTTAATTTTCCATTTTTCTTGAGCATAATTACCAAAGGTGAAACCCACTGGGATGGGGTAAATAAACCTAACTTCTAACAACTTTTAGATATCTATTTTGATTATCTCCTTTAATGTTGGGTTTATTCTTCTTTGTGGTTGTCTAACCAATTTGACAAATTCTATGTAAATGTGATGAGTGCATATGCTACGATGAATTCTCTTCATGTCGGTATAATCCCAAGAAAAATCTTTTGGTATGTCTTTCCAATACTTTAAAGAGTTGATCTTTCTCTTCATTTGTTAACCAACTATTGATGTTCAAAATCTTTCCAGGTAATACCATGATTGGTTTTTTACCTAGGTAGTTGGATTCTATTTGCTTGAATTCACTAATCAATGAGTTCAAAGGACATGGATGAGAAAGTAGCTTATGAAACATGGTTACATTATCAAAAAACTATTTTCTAGGAGGAATCAGTCTTGCAAAAGAATAATGAAATACATCTAAGAAATGAGTTTGTTGTTATTCTGCCAATTTCCACATACTTTTCTAAATAAATCCATGATCATAAGATGAGGAAACATTGGAAGAAGTAGAAGTGGAGGTTTCATAATATTTTTTCTACCCTAAGAATCTTAAATTGAGGCAATCTATAGTTTCTAGATGGCAAAGTCTGTAGCTTTCAAACTAGAAAAGTCTGTAGCTTTCAGACTGGCAGAGTCCGTAGATTCTAGGTATATGTCTCCATTGAATTATTCTAAGTGTTTTTTTATTGTGATCATAACTAGTGAGGAAATTTGATGTGTTGTCTAATTCATCCACCCAAAGTTGTTGTATGTGATTTGTTGATGGTTTTATAGGAAGATACAAAGAGATGTAGTTAGATTTTAACCTATTAGAAATTGTCGTGTCTCTTGACCTGCAATTAATTAATGCTACTATAGTGGCCAAACATGGTCTACCTAAGATTATGAGATATCTTAGATTCTTTCTTTTAGATTTCAATACCATGAGATCTACTAGATATTACCAAGACTTTATTAGTACTTTAACATTTTCTATAGTCCCTTTTGGTTTAGTTACAGATTGGTCTGCCATGTGAAGAATGGTATTTGTGGGTTACATTCTCATAAGAGATCATGTATGGAGATTATCATTTGTCATAACATTAATTATTGTTCTCAGATCTATCAAGATGTTAGGAATTTCTTTACCTCTAATTGTGACTGTGATCATTAGGCTTCCTGGATCTATATATTTTGAAACTAATAGTTTTGCTACTAACAGATCAACAACTTTTCTATCAACATAAATGGTTTTTGGATATTTTGCTTTCTTTCTAGGTGTCTTGATACAAATATTTTTGATGATCTTGTTTAATTCAGTTATATCCTTAATATCTTGTAGTAGGGATACCTCAATATTGATCTCTTTACAACTCATAGACCAAGTTTTATTCTCATTTAATATCTATTTATTTAAATCTTTTAGGAAAAGGAACTACTGGTGTAGTAGTGTTTTCTTTGTTGGTTTCAGGGCTCATTTTGATTTTGGCTTTTCTAGTGTTTAATTGAGATGAGTCTATTTTTTTTTCATCAAGTATATCAAAAATGAGAACTAGAGGTTTTTGTATAGTTTTTCCTGATCTTAAATGTATGTCCAAACACTCAATAGTTCCAACATTCATTATCTCTTCTTGTTCATTAACATAAATAGGTGCTAGTTATTTATTTTTTAGATTTGCTATTAGTTATGCAGGCATTAAGGATTGATTGATTTGTCTTTGTTGCTAAATAACTAGGGGTGACATTATAGTTTATTTTTGAATTGGTCTTCTTGGTTGGGTGAATTTTTGTTATGGGTTCCACTGTTGATTCCATTATTGATATGGCTAAGGCATCCATTACTGCTATGGTACCCATTGTTTCTGTGGTTGTGGCACCACCCATGGGGGTGTTGGCATCCAATCTTGTCTTGTCCATGGATTTTGGATTGATGGAATTTAGGGTTGATTCTAAAATGGTGAAGGAACTGAAACATTATATGATGCCATCCATGGATTAACCCTACATTAAATTATCCCTGAGCCTAGTTTTATGGGGCAAAGTTTTGTCTCTGGATATAATTTACTTCTTCAGTAGACTGGACTTGTGTTTTCATTTGATTATTTAAAATAGATAGAAGGGTGAAATGTTTGGTATCATGATCTGTTGCATCATAGATCCCACATGATGAAACATTGGTTTTATCTAGGGGGAAGTCTCTAAGGGCATGTTTTTATCTGCACTTAGGATAGTAGATTGCTAAGGGTTTTGTTGCATTTGCCTTAGCTTGAAGGCCATCCAAATTACTATTTAGCATAACTAGGATATATGTATTTACATTAGCAAATTCTTCCATTAGCTTACCCACTTCATTAGATTTCCAAAACCTTCTTTTCCTGGTTCTAGGTTTTATTCGAGAGTAGTTGGTACAAAGCTCAAAAATCCAATCAAAATCTAACTTATTTATATCTCCACCTCCCATCAAATTTAAGGCATCTCTAGTATCTTCATCCAACCCTTTTAAGAAAACCAATTTTTGAACTCCTTCAGTGATTGGATAATTGCTTCTTTTATGATTGAACATGAATCTATCCAAATAATCCTCTAAAAATTCATCCTCATTCTGTTTGATTTTGAATTAATCCTCTTTCCTCTCTTGCACTCAGTAGTAATCTTGGTACTTGTTCAAGAATTTTGTCTCCATGTCATCCCATGTTCTAATAGAATCATAAGGTAAACCCATGAACCATCTCATAGCTACATTTTTAAGTGTAGAGGGAAATAGTTTTAAATTATGGATATCTATTGTGTAATCATAGGTTTGACATAGCACCTTAAACTCAAACAGGAATTGATCAGGATCTTTTGTAGATCTTCCCTAGAAATTTGGCATATTAGCTGGTAAAATATTTTTCATGGGAGTTTGTTCATTATGATCTACAATAATATGAAAGGAAAAATTCCTTCCTAGTTGTGCAAGTTGTTGATTTTTTTGGAGATCCATATTTTATTCTTCTGATGATGTTTCAAAGTTGTGTTGATCTTCCCACTGAATGTTTGTGGTATCAGTTATGGGTTGTTCAAAATTCTCAAAAGTTTCTTCAATTGTAGATTTTTGAAATGCTTTTTCTAAGTCCTTGGAAATTTCTAAATAATGTCTTCCTACAAGAGATTGATCCTGAGGAATTTTTCCTATGGGGCTTGCTTGTGGCAATGGCTCTTGGTTTATATCCAAGTTTTTGAGGATTCTTATAGATATGTTTCACTTGTAACTTATAGTTCACTACTCAGAGATGTTGAAGGAGTTTCAACTTGTGTTTTTGGTGGAAATTTTTGGATGAATCATCCTTTATAATCTCTAGGATGGTGCATCAATTTATTTAATTATTTTGGGATTTTATAGTTTTTACAATAACTTTTCTATTTTTCACTCGAGACCAATAATTATTACCTTAATAACACCTTGTTTCCCCAACAACAACACCAAAAATTATGAGTGTCATTTAACTCTTCATTTAATCAATGTTTAATTGATGTCTTATCAACTAGGGCTGGTGTCCAAAGCTGTCTGTAGTAAGGTATAGGATGGTACATCTAGAAGTTTGTTTGTGGGGGTGTTTGATGGTCCTATTCTAACTTTGACTAATGAAAGAAATATGTTTTAAACTACTTAATTCACTCTTTTACTAAAAATATAACTATTTAATCAAATCAATCCACTCTTTCACTTGAAAGTAAATTCACACTCCTATTTATGTTTGCATGGAAATGGAAATGTTTAACTAAAAAAGGAATTTCACTTCACACATTTACTATAAAAGAAAATACACTTTTCTTGGAAAGGAAAAGATTTTGGAATAATAAAATGTCTTTTAAACTATGAACTTATTTTGATGGTTTTATGAATAAATATAAATA
The DNA here is from genome assembly GCA_037957365.1 of Torreya grandis. NCBI lineage: Eukaryota > Viridiplantae > Streptophyta > Pinopsida > Cupressales > Taxaceae > Torreya > Torreya grandis. Next base: position 2,093,059 of record JARHVA010000807.1, on the reverse strand, counting down.
TTAACAAGATTCTAATTAGTTATAACAAAGAGTTAATATAACATAACATAAGTATCGTAGACAATTCCTAGTTCTAAGGAGAGTGGGCCCTTGCTCCTCTCAGACTCAAGAACAAAAATTAATCAATGCTAGAAATTGAAGTGATAATTCATAAAACTAAAATGATTATAATCTATTTGAAACTTGTAATATGATTCTACTCATCTTTCCTCTATTATCTACTCTCTATTATCTAATATCTTTCAATGATGAAAGTCTTACATTTTATACTAATATAATCAACTCAAAATAGGATGCAACAAAATAGGATTCCTTGGTCGATCCATTCATCAAAATATAGGAGATTGGATTTCCAAGAGATCCAATTATTTTGATGAAATAGATATACTATCCTATAATAGTCCTAAGATCTAGATATATACCACTTTATCAAAAGCAAATCCTAAAAAACAACAGACAGATATTTTCCTTATTTGACTCCAGCTGGAATGATTCTCTCTCATCTTATCTTGGCCACTAGCTTCCCCATTTGTAGCTTCATCCTTACATAATCCATGGAATTGACCCTATAGATACAATAGGAACAAGCATGCGAAGTCCATAGAAACAAGCCTACAAAATCCATAGAAACAAGCTTACAGATTCTATAGAAACAAGCCTATAGAGTCTGTAGAAACAAGCCTATAGAGTCTGTAGAAACAAGCTTACATAGTCCATAGAAACAAGTCTGCAAAGTCTATAGAAGCAAGCTTGTGGAGTCTGTAGTTCTGCTGGATGGAGATCAAAATTAAACTTTTACTATAAATCAAATGTGTCTTCTTCCTAAGCATTCTTCACAACAAAAAATCACTAAAACATGCTATATATTATACATTCATGACAAAGTAAAAATTTAGTCTTTGGTTCAATATAAATAAGACAAGTTTCTATTTTCCATGTAATAGCTATCTAACAATCTATGATTTGCATAAGATAATATCCTTCGAGAGATGAATTGAGGGAAATAACATGTCAATAATGAGCCATATTCTAAGCTCATCATAAATCATTTTAATCAAAATAACAAGCATATATCAACCACCAACCTTAACCAAAACCCATATTTTTTTAACCTTTGTCACTACCCAAAATCAATAATAATAACCTGACTACACCTGAACCATACCTTAATAGTTTAGCATTATTTTTAATATTATATTGTTAAAAAAAGTATTTATTTTAAAAATTATTTATTTTATTTTGATTAAGTAATTTCATCTATGTTATGTGGTCTTTATTATCAACAACTTTATTAACATTAACTTGTCTAAAAGGTAGATTGATAGCCTCCAAGGAAGTCTTGTACTTTTTGGATCTATATTTCTAGGTAATCCACCCACCTGCCTATTTTCTAGTTATTTTCTTATCTATAGGTCATCCTCCCGAGACAAATAGGAGTATCCTCAACTATATGGATTCACATGCGCACAACACATTAAGTTCTGCTAATCTTACCCTTCTTTAGAGTTTTAAAAATTTATTTTTAAACATAAATAATCAAAATTTTAGTGAAATAAGGCCACTTTATAAAACAATCAATCATTTTTAGAATATATCTATGACCAAAAAAACAAGGAGGATGAATATCAGATATAAAATTAATTCCCCATTTTGAAAATAGTTTTTCTAGAATAATGGAATTTAGAGGCATTATTGGCAATCTATCCCTACCAGTAAATAATTGACAAGGAATACAAGATCATACTAACTTATAAGCATATTGAAATAATGTAGGCTAATAATAACCTACATATAAAATCCCATAAGTTCTAGTTTTACAACATAATGACCACCACAATTACCTTCATGATATCTTCTAAAAATCTTTTGAGTTTCAGCATGAGTTAGAAATCTTAGAAATACACCATATCAATTTTGATAAAATAAAATATTTTCAAGTAAAAAAAATTCAAGGCATGCATTCTTAATGACTTCTTTGTCTTTTATCTAAAATTAAAAGACAAGCCTAGTTTCTAAAATAATATACAACGTCATGATACCAATCATCTTCTACTTTTAAATAGTCTCAATCTTTCATTTCAAGTCAAAGTTTTTGAAAAATTGGTAACTCTCATAGTCTAAAAATGAGGTTTAAGATTTAAAAATTTAACAAATAAAACTAGGACATTAATAATAGAATAAGCATTTTTATTCAAATGCTTTGCTAATTCATTTCCTTTGATAGTTTTAGATCTTTAAATTCAAATTCAAATTCTTAGATTCTCAAAATCCACTTTGCTATCCTTCCTTGAATAGTAGGTTGTTTTAAAAGATAGGATAAAATAGGCCCATTAGATTTTAAGACAAATTTATTTCCCATTAACAAATGACAAAATTTAATTAAAGAAGAAACCAAAAATAAAACAAATTTTTCAATAAAAAAAATACCTAGTTTTTATGTCTTTCAAGACCTGACTCATATATCTAATAGGTATTTCATCATTACTTTTATAATCTTATGTAATCATAACACATATTTATTTATCTGTAGCATTAATGAAAAGAATTAAAGGCCTAGACAAATCAGGATTAACAAGCATTGGTGCACTTAAAATAATATTCTTCACACTGTTAAAAATAGAATTAGCTCCTGTATCCTATAAATATGACATATTTTTCTTAAGAAAAATATGTAAAGGATTTGATTTATCAACAAAGTTTGAAATAAACTTACATAAAAAATTTATCTTTCCAAAGAATGCCCTAAGACCTGATTGATCGTTAGGTGATAACAACTTTTTTATTGCATTAATATGTTCAAGATCAATTGAAATTCTATCCTTAAAAATAATGTCATAATAACTTACCTTCAATAACATTTAAAATAGATTTCTTAGGATTAAGGGAAATATAGTATCTTCTACATCTTTCAATTACTTCATGTAAATGATCCAAATGCTTCTTTATTTTTCTAGAATGGACTGTAAGATCATCTAAGTAGACTTGCATAATAATATCAATTAAATCATCAAAAGTTACATGCATAGATCATTGAAAGGTTTCATCTGCATTCATAAGACTAAAGGGTATCATATTAAAGGTAAAATTTTCTCTTTGAGTTTTGAATGTTGTCTTGTGTCTATCATCTAGGTTCAAAAATATTTGATTATAAATTGAAAACCTAACATGCAAATACATCATTTGAGATCCTCCAACCTATTGCAAAATTTGATCAATACTTGGAAGAGAAAAATTATCTTTTATACTAGACTTATTCATATCTCTAAAATCTATGCAAAGTCTAATATCTCCATTCTTTTTATGTACAAGTACTAAATTAACTACCATCATCAATCATTTTATCAATCTCTTTATTGATGGTGTCTTCCAGCAAAGGGCTTATCATATATATTTTCTATCTGAAAAGTTTAATACTAAGTTTAATATTAATATCATGTCTTACATAATTATTATCATATCCTTTAAAATATTTATAAGATCAAGAAAAAATATCAATAAACTCTTTAAAAAGTTTAATAAAACTTAACCTTCTCATCAGGAGTACATTGTATTCCCAAATAAACAAACTTTGGTTCTTCATTAAATCCAAGATTTATTAGAATAGTCTCTCTAATAATCTCTCTAGAGGGTTCTTTGCTTCTTGAGAACTAAGATTGATAATTTGGAATAAACATGGATTCTAAGCTCACCAAACTAGTAAGTAACTTATTATTATTCAATTATAAATAAACTCCATAATTAAGAAGATAATCATCATTATCAAATTTTTTTTTTTTGATAAAATCATCGACATGTTTATCACAATAAAAAATAGTTCAGTTTTCATTTAAGTCAAGAATTTTAGGTTTGAATATTTTTTTAAAATAAAATTCTAAAATAGGTTCTATTTTACTTATTATAGGGTTTGAAGCAAAAATAATGATTATATTAGCACGTAAATTGAATTATCTAAGAATGTACATGATATTAAAAGCTTCAAATATTCAAGTAAGGGCCAAACCTTTTAAGTATAACAATAAAGATGAGTCTGATTTATCTTATAATTTTTTTTACTTGTCTGATAACTAATTCATAATCACCAAAAACATCTAAGTGTTTAACATTCAAATCTATATCATTTTTCAAACCAAGACATAAAGCTTCAAATTCTATTATATTATTAGTAGTATCAAAAGACAACTTATAAGCATAACGATATAGTCTACATTTGGGAGAAATAAGGCAAATTCTTATGCAACTACCAGCTTGTGAACAAGCACCATAAAAATACATAGTCCATAAATCATTCTTGAAAAAAAAATTGTTGTTGTTGTTTAGGTTCATCAAGATTCATCAACTCATATGTATCAATTCCCATTTCAATATGGGCCATAGTAGGAGGCATTGAGTCAATAGGGTTACTGGACTAATCTTCTCTTTGAATAAAGATAATTTCATTTCTAATTAGAACCCAAGTGTTATCTTTTATAACAAATGCACCAGTTACTTTTGAACAATATCTACCCAAAATCGTCACATAATTTTTAAGAATATTCAAAATGTGAACATTGGTCATACACTTGATTCTCTCATCATGTGCAATTTGAATTACAAGTTCTCAAAATTTACAACTTTTTGTTTGATATGAGTCAAAACTAGTTAGCTTTCTATTATTTATTTCATAAAAAATACTTAATTGATTAGTTATAAATCTGGATATAATATTATTTGATGCCCCTGTATCTAAAATGCAATTATGTATGACTTTGTCAACAATTTTTATAGATATATAAAAAGGTGGTATATAATCTGCATGAGGGTCATAAATTTGATAAAAAATAATAGACTAAGTATGTTTATAATTTTTACTTTCTTATTGAAATCCTATAATGTTCTTAAAATTTGGATTTCTAATAGTCTCATTAATTTTCTTTAGCTATCATAGTAAACTAGTAGCTTGTAATAATGAAAACCCTACCTTGATAGATGATAAATCATCAATAATGTTATAAGCCCCTACATCTAAATGACATATATGCATATAATTTTTAGGCTTAAAAGTATGATACTAGGAATTATTAAAACCTATTTATAAAGGATCATTATGTTTGGGATTCATTGCAACATTATATGATGTTACATTATTTTGTATATTTCTACCTTTATCTTGGTTTTGAATAGAATTTTGATTATTATTTATTGTATTAGAATAATCTCTTTGTCTATTATTAACAACATAATTATTTGTGGTTTTAGTATCATATGAAGATTTATCAATTCCACACATATTTATATTGTTAGCCAGATTAAATGAGATACTTTACTTACCTTGAATATATCTTTTAAATTTTTGAATATCTACACACGTATTCAGGTCATGGTCCAGTTCACAAACATTATAAAGAACTTGTTATTAAATTTGATTCTTCTGAGGAAATGATGACTTACCTGATGAAGATGGTTTAACATTTAATTGCCTCTTAATGATGACCTATTTGTTGCTAAGATTATGAATGGATTTTAGAATTTCTATATTATCTGAACTTACTCCTATCATAGTTCTATCATTAAAACCAATTCTTTTCAATTTCTTTTCATACTCTATATATAAGTTACAGTTTCATCTTAATCCATAATATATTTATCCTCTATATCCATTTTATATTTTAAAGGTAAAGCATTACAAAAATATAACCTTGATAACTTCTTATGTGGTGGAATGTCGAGTGAAATTTTTTGACGTAATCTAGTAAATATATTTATGAACCCATAAATTGTTTCACCCAAATCAATTGATATATTAATTAGTTAATTTACTAGATCTAAATCCTTTTTAGGCTTAAAAAAATATAATTCTAACCAATCTTCAATATCTTTCCAAGTTTTGATAACATTTGTTGGAAGACTAATAAATGCTTGGTATGCTTTACCTTCCAAAATCTGTGAGAAAACTCTAAGAGAAACTTTTTCATTAGTAATACCAAGAGTAATATAAACTAATTTGAAAGCATCTAAATGATCTTCCCATTACTTACCAGGGATTCATAAAAATATAGGAACATTAAGTCCCTTTACTGAAGGTAATTTAACTAGATGAGCACCAATATTTATTGGATTTCCACAAATCTAAGAATTTACTAAGGGATGAGCAACGTCTTCATATAAATCATTATCTTCATCAATTGATTCAGCTTGATCTCTATTATTTTTAAGATCTAAAATCAAATCCTAAATGTTCTATTGGTATTCTTGTTTTTCATCTATCTAAATTTTAAACTATTTTAATTATCTATTTGGATTGATCAGTAGGAGTAATAAAATATTCATGATGAAATAAATTTGAAAGGAAATGAATTCTAGTTCAAGGATTAACACGCAAGATTTCTTCTCTTTCATGTCTAATTCTATGATTATTTTCTTGAATATGAATTTGAGTTTCACATGTTAGAAGAAGGAAAAATTATTGAAGGTAATTTAACTAATGAGCACCAATATTGATTATTTCCACAAATCTAAGAATTTACTAAGGGTTGAGCAATGTATTCATCTAAATCATTATCTTCATCAATTGATTCAGTTTGATCTCTGTTATTTTTAAGACATAAAATCAAATCCTAAATGTTCTATTGGTGTTCTTTCTTTTCATTCATCTGAATTTTAAACTATTTTAATTATCTGTTTGGATTGATCAATAGGAATAATAAAATATTCATGATGAAATAAATTTGAAAGGAAATGAATTTTAGGTCAAGGATTAACACACAAGATTTTTTCTCTTTCATGTCTAATTCTATTATTATTTTCTTGAATATGAACTTGAGTTTCACATGTATGAATTGCATGAACATCAATAATTTTTGCTTCTTATAACTCTTTGTTAAGTACTTCAACAATATGAAATAAATCATAAGGCTTATTATACTAAGAAAAATGAGTCAAACTAGAAATAATTTCAACATGTTCTTCAAAAATAAGAAAATAAGATTTCTAAAGACTCCCCAACAAAGTCACTAAATTTTTGATGATTAAAATTATTACATCAATAAATCATCTCTTTTGTCTATCGTGAAGGTTAAAGCAAAATCATACCAGTTTAATAATTTTTAGTCTAAAAGATAATAATGGATCTAGAAGATGCGTAAAGATTTTTTTAAATAATCTTGGATAATAACAGATATGAAAAATACACAACAATGTTCCATTATTAATTTAGAAATCAAATGCTATTTTTAAAATAAGAAAATAGATGTGATTGTGTAATCAATACTATCCGACAGAGAAAACCTATGAATTAGATAAACTCTTGAAGGAAATATTTCTATTCCTTATGAATATTTATGATTTAACAATTATTGAATATGCTTAATCTTGATTCAAAAGAGATACAGAGAAAAGAAATAAAAAGATCAGAAAGACAAGAACAAAATATTACAATGAAAACCAAAGAAAGAAATAGATGTAACAACACACATTATAAAGAGATATCTAATAAAATAAAACTAAGAAAGAAAATAAAAACAAATAAAATATGAAAACAACATTAATCTAATGAATAAAATAACTCTATTATTAAGATCAAATCACAATAAACATGAAGAAATAATATAATAAACTTAATTTAAACTAAAGACAAAATAAAATAAGGAAAACTAGGTCTACTTCCAAGACTAAAGGTTAATTAAAAAAACAAAGATATTAATTAAATAACTTAAATTAGTTGAAGTTCGATAATTAACACTAGTAGCTAAAATAAAGGAAGTAAAATAATCTAAGTTGAAAATTTTTTCAAAGAAAACAACTAATATTCAAACTATTCTAATTTAACAAACTAATTAAACTAAAACCTAAATTAAAAATAAACAAAGAGAAAATAATTTAAAAATTAAACAAAGATTTTTTGAGTATTTAAATAAAGAGTTTTATTAATAATTGAATCAAAGTTTACTGAGAAACATCATTTTTGATACAAAAGTTTTTAACATAACAATCAGTACATTATAAATTGATCAAAAACATACTGCACACAGTGAAGTGTTCATCAATATTCAGGCCAAGTAGTTGAATTCTAATCATATGACTATAAATCTAAAATCATCATAAGATATTAAATGTAACATTCCTTAGATAATCAGTTTATAAATTGAATAAATAAAGTTGGATATACCTATGCTTGTTAAGCAAGTTACTTAACCAACAGAAAAGTGCCTTTGAACTATCTGCAAGAGTTGTTTAGCTTAGATAAATTGCAAAAAAAGAAGTATGAAGATGAACTTGAAGAAAATCAAAATCTTCAAAAATACCTATGTAATGTTCCTCCTCTTTTTATGTCACTTTGATATTCTTTTATAATCAATTCCTCCTAAGATGGTTGAGAAATAAGTTATAACTACTTTTAGCTAGTTATTAGTTATGACTTAATTGAATTTAATTAAGTCAATTAGATTTTAGTTAGTACTTAACTCATCTAGACTTTAAAATGAGTCTTAAGATCAAAACTAAAAATAATAAATCAAGGAGACTGACTCTAATCGAGCGAGAGCCCTTAGACATTATAATCACCTAAATAAAATAATTTATGTAAAATATCTAAAACAACATAACTTATTAAATGAAAAATATCACATCTAAATTTTATCCATATGCCTTATAAATATATTTAATTATCTATATCAAAATATACTATTTGAAAATGTTTTAGACCATAAAACCACCATCAAATAAAAACTAAAACAAAGTATCTAAAAAGTATCAAATATTAACAAAATATCCCTAAACACTTCTACTCATCATCTAAATCTGTCAACATTTCAATAAGTGGATAACCCTTATCAATTATTTATTTAGTGTAGCTCATACTAGTTGTTGAGAACTTGATCAACTTAATTGCAGTTTATTCTTCTTCATCATCCACCTCCAACTTAACATTTTTTACCAGCCTCATGACTGTTGGTAATGTTGAAGGGATGATTTCTTTCCTTTTTTGGTTCAGTGATACTATTTTCTCTTCCTCCAATAGATGATGAGGAAAATCTTCAAGGTTAATCCTAAATCAAGTTGCATATGGACTAGCCAGTTTAGGAGATGGAAGTTTTTGATTCAAAGGGACTAAAGCATGAGAGTGCAACTTATCAACTTGTAAATAATTTTTTAGGCAACTGATATTTATGATGAGGAGAATTATAACAAATTGAATTGCCTTCTTATTTTAAATCAGTTTACATTCTCTAAAAACTTCTTGAATTTCCACATCCATAGGGATGATTTCTCCAATAATTCCTTCTCCAACTTTGATTACCTATAGCATTTATAGGGTTAAAAAATAAGGCTTCAAGAATGTTTTAGAAATTAGGATCAGCTACATCAAAATGGATTAACATACAAGTTTCCCTATTGAAAGGTCTTGAAAAATTCCTACTAATAGAGAAATTACCTCTAGACATAAAACTATGGGAAAATTAATTCTTTTTTCTCATGTCGATCTGTTCTCCATGCATTTCATTGGTCATTATTTGAATTTGAGGGTGTCCCCCTGACATTCTAAAAAGTAAAATAAATCAACTAAAACTCTTTGGAGACCACATACTAAAATCTAAAACCCCATATTTTTAATGTCTATATGTGTGTGTGCGTGTGTGTGTGTGTGTGTGTGTGTGTGTGTGTGTGTGTGTGTGTGTGTGTGTGTGTGTGTGTGTGTGTGTGTGTGTGTGTGTGTGTGTGTGTGTGTATTAATTTTCATAAATATTGAAATTTTAAAAAACAATGTCATCAAAATAATACATAATTTGATAAAAACTAAAATCAACACTCAAAAACCTCCATCCATTGTTATCAAAAGATAAATCTGATAAAAAATGTAAACTTAATTTATAAATTTATAGAATTGACTATCCTTCAACATTTTTAAAACCTCCAAAGCACAATTTTCTCATATTTAAAGCAAACATAAAAAATTTACTTCCACATACTGCAGTCTAAATTTTCTTAACACAACCTATGTATCAGTGTTAGAAAACAATAAAAAAGCTTGAGATGAGAATGATATTTCCAAATATCATTTTTAAACCATGTAGTGAAGATCCAAATAATTCTAAAATTTAGTACCAAACCTTTTGTATACTTCATATATATAAACTTCTAGTAAAGATTTGTCTTCAATGAAAAATCAGATATCTGTATCTTCAAAACCCAAAAAAACAAAATGGCAAACCAACACTTTATATAAAATTCATATTCAAATTCCAACTAAATGTAGCATTCTTATCAATAATTTATGACAAAATTCACATATTTTGAATGTATTCTCTTCTTATTTATCATAAAGAAAATAATTATATTTCTTCAATAAAGCTCAAATACAAAATATGTCAAGAAATTTTGTATTAATCATAGCATATGATTTTGAAACAACTTGTACTTAGACCAAAACCATTATATGATGAACTACAGGATTTTTTTTTCAAATATTCTTCACAAAGACTAAAAATTTTTTGAAAAAATTCTCAATTATTCTACTCAGACCCACATCAATGAGTTTGCATCTTCTAGAATCACCTCATAATCAACTATATTGAATAGTTTATCAAGAATAAATGAAATTTAAACACAAATTCATTAATTTAATTACATATATTAACATCCCTATATACTTCATGATTCAAATATCAATATTTTAAGAACATTTTAAAAAAAAATTATCAATAAGATATGTATTATTCTTCATTAAATAAAAATAAACACTTGCATGCAAAACCTACTGAGTAAAACATTAAACCAACCTCTATCAAACTCATAACTTTCATAACCCACTTTATTTAAGCTTACATAATACCTTACTTTCTTTTGCTCATGAAAAATGAAATAGAATCCATAACTCGCGTGTAGATTTTTTGACAAACTTTCAACTTTTTCTCCTTGGCTCCAAAGCTTTGCTTCCACAGTGAGCTTGTCCAAGAATGTTTAGAATGAAATTTTCTCTTTGTATGATTTCATGCTTGAAGTACTAAATATCTATGTGTTAGACCAATATTGGATGACAATTTATCAATACTTATCTCTAGCTCATCCAAAAGTGTTAAGATTTTTGACAAAATTAGTCATGACCAAAGTTAACACTAATTTACCACCTAAAAATCTTGATTCAATGAAAAGTACACATGATTTAAATGCCAAATATTATGAGTGCATAAAATAGATCCCAAAATATATGCCAAATCCTAAGTGCATTAAAATCACATAACTTGCTACTTATCTTATCACTTAACCACACTTTGAACCCAAATTAACTCAAGTAAACATTCCATCATCTTCAAATTTATCAAAATAGTCATGTAAGTCAATCACCTCAACATAACCACCATCAATGTAATAAACATCATACCTAATAAGAATTAAATACCTTATTATTGTTCATAGATTTATGACCTTTGAACCCTATGTCATAATGCAAAATACTCATGTCAAAGTATTTAATGTTTATTTCAAGACCCTTAGAAATATTTAGGTTTCAAAATAAATAACACTTATAGATATTGCTTTAAATAAACCATTAGATTTAGAAATAGTTATTTTAACTTATGATCCATAAATATCATCCATTCAACAATGATCAAGTGAACCCAACTGAACACATTTACACTCAACCTTTAATCATAAATGTTACTTGATATATGAACCTATGTATCACATAATATTCTAAATTTGATCATTAACTGATGCTCATGAATATTGGATTTTGCTAATATGAATATACTAAATTTTTATTTAATCCATTAAATGCTTTCAAAATCACTTTGTAATGTAGAGTAATAATTTCACCAAATACAAGGTCATAATAAACTTTTAATATAAAATATATATTCAAATGACATAATGAATTAAGACCCTCAACTGACAGTTTTATATGTTATGACAATATCGTCAATATGAGAGAATAATTTCAAAGTAATTTTTTTTTTTAAAGGAGGGGTGTCAAAAAATAGGCTCAACACTAGCAACCTTGATAGCTGATTTTAGTAATGAAATAAGGTATAAAAAAAAATATTAAAAAAAAAATACCTAAGGGTGTAATCCAGACTATTACATCAAAGATACACAATGTATTCCATGGAATCCTCATCTACTATTATACAATATACTCAGTTATCTAAAGAAACTAAACATGTTCTTATTATTTATACTTATAATAAACTATATAGCATAAAATGATGGTTTCCATGAGCCCCTTCTCCCATTACCTCTTTGAGACCATAGAGTCCTATGATACATACATATAATATTGTAGATTCTATAGATCTGGATATGATACCTATGCATGCTCCTCAGAAGTACCATAAATTTCATATACTATATTTTGAGGTCAGAGCTACCTATGAGCATCCCTTGGATGGGATCATAGGGTAGCCTTTTTATTTCCCAATATTCCAAAAAATATAAAAACATTAAAAAATATCAAAAATATTCAACATGTTCCTAGTTGTACTATTTCTTATACTTATGTTGTTAGCTCCATGTTATTAAATAACATATCATTCATTTTCATATGTGTATGTGTGCTTCATACATCATTTAAGTGTGATACAAGCATACCTAGATACATGATATATGCACATATAAATGTTGGTTATTCCCTCTACTCACATAATAAGTACATTAGGGGCATCTACTTCATTTATAATGATACACCTAGGTTATATTATTATATGATCACTTTCCATTATCATGTTTTATCTTCTATAATTACACATGTTTATATCCATGCTCATGTAGTGTCATAGTGTACTTGATAAGTTATGTACTTAACATTTTTCCATCAAACATTTGTAAGAACTAGTATGTTATGTTCATGTTGGTTAATTTATTCCATGCTTTCCTCTTTTCACTTCCTTGATTTTTTTTCCTTAATTGCGATTACCTTGCATTTTCTTTCATGTTTGATCATTTGAATATGCTCCTTTGATTGTGTTCCCCATGACTGTGTTTATTTATTTGTACATTTGAATATGTCTTTGTTTATTGTATGGACATTTTAATATGTTGTTATATGCTTTTTAGACATTTGACTAAGTCATGTCCCTTAGATTATATGGAATTTGAACAAGTTTAATGTATGAGGTATCCTTAGACCATTTTTTTTGCCTTACTTTTGAGTGCTCTTGTGTGTATGCTTAATTTCTTGTTGAACCTCTATTATTTCTATCTAGATGTTTCAATGATCTATATCATGCATCTTAGGACTTGCTTTGATCGCATATTGTGTGCTTAAATTATATATCTACCTAGATATGTTATTCCTATATGCTACATGATCCATACACATCTTATACAACTATCTTATCCTTTTGAGGTAAGGTAACTACTAGATTCTATTTCTCCTGACCTTAAAGGTGGGGCACGTCATAAAGGCATGGCTTCCACATTTTCATAGTTTTATATTAAAGTGGGAGCATCTTATATAAACTCGTTCTCCACATTTTCATGAGTTCTCAAATTATATAGATTCAATGGGGGCATGGTATAGAAACATGTCCTCCATACTTGCATTGGTTTTATAATTCACTAAATTTCATAATTATACGATTTAGATACATAGTTTTGGAAACATTACCTAGATTTCATATTGAAACATATATGAGGTACATATGACATAAAAAGGGCACCTAAAATTTAAAAATTAAATCATTTTATAGATTTAAAATACTATTATGGACTATCATCATACCCAAGATAGACTGTTATAGACTCTCATCGATCTTATCTACTATAGTAGTTGGTTCACCTTTGGGAGGTTGAGTTGATTAAATTACTCAATCTTACCAAATTTATAACTTATATTTGATTAAATCACCTAATTTCACCATAATTATACGTTGGATTTGATTAAATCCACATTCACTAGTTATATAGTGTGATTTGATTAAATCACTCATACTCACCAGGTTATGAACATGTTTGGGTTATGATTTAACTTTTTAGGGTTATAGAGTCTAATCTCTAGGTTGTTAAAGGGGTTGGGTATAATAAATTATAGTATAAATATGTGATAAATATAACCATTGATTTAAAATTGAATTAACCTAGTTTGAATTTTTTTAAATAACAATAAATGATGTAAATAAGTAATTAGTTAGAAATTAACTAAGATAGGAGATATGAAGGCTAAAAACTAGGACAAGAGCTGGTCTAAGTGTCATGAATAGGATTCAGGTGTCAAAACCCTTCTTAGATAGTAGCACCCTAACTGAATAACAATATTAATGGTGCTAGTGTCCTCCTTTTGGTGTTATTGTCCTTAAAACCCTTCATGAATAGTATCACCCTAATTATTATGAGCTTCTAAGAGAACCTATGTTTGAGTCTACTAAGCTTGTTCCTATGCACATGAGTTTTGATTCCCTAGTAGTGACATGTTTTGACTAATTTTACATGTAAACCATAGACTTCCATGTTTTTAGGGCATTTGGTTGGCATAAGTAGAAAATTTTGATGTTAATAGGGTAAGATGGACATTCTCAACACCTCATGTGATGATAGTTGCCTACATACCCACTCTAAGGAGGGATCAAGCCCGATGTTGTTCTCCCCACCTAAATGTTGGTGTAAGTGCAAGTGAAGAGAGTATGAGTGCCAACTTGAGTTCTTTTAACTTAAGCTTGATAATTTAAATTTTTGTATTCTAAGATTTGGATGGTTGTAGATGACTATATATAGAAGTAGGGTAGAATAGGGATTGATAACCTTGATTGTGCACAGCTTATTCTAAGTTAATTTGTGTTATTTACATATGATTTCCATCTAATGTATAATGGGCTAAAATTCATGTATATAAACTATTACAATGTTTTTACAGGTGTTAAAATAGGTATAAGCTGACCTTAGGTGGTTTTTGATTCAAAAGGATATATATTGGTGGCCAAAGGTAGGAAAGGGATAATAACACCCAAATTGGGACACTAACATCATTGGCACTACTATCCATATTATGGCACTAGTGTCTAGGTGGAAGAACCTAAGGCACTAAGGGATAAGATGCTAAAGTGAGGGTATAGGACTACTTTATGGATGTTTAGGGACATGTTTGACTTGTTTTAAGGGTAGATAAGTGTCTAAATAGGCCCTAAGATAGGTATAGGGCTAAGATAGTGATGGGTGGTCTCAAGTAACACTCTTATCACTCAAGTGTCATTTTTAGATGATTATATTCCCCTTATTCTATAAATGAATCAAAGTGAAATAAATAGAATAAAGGAAAAAGAAGCATGCCTAGACTTTCCTAAGAGGTGAAGCCCATGAATTAAGTTCTAAGAGTGTGAAGTGTGCTCCATTGCATGTCCTACAAATGAAACATGCATAAATCATTCCTCACTTAAGAGATATAAAATCAAAATAAAAAATTGAGTGAAGAGATAGGAGAGAGTAAATGAATGAATACACCTCAATGGGTATGTGAACTAATGCACAAACCTGGTGACATCTTATGTGTGTGTAGATAGTGATTAATTAGTGAATAAATTAGACTAAGCTAATGGATTGCTCAATACCCATGTGTGGGTGTATCAAGAACTCAATATGTTATTGAATCCATTATTTGCCACCCCTGTTTGGTGGATCATGACCTTGAATAACTTAGATTTAACTAATGTTGTGTCTAACACTCCACATCAAGTAGACTATGACTCCATCATTGCCTACCACCCATGTGTAGTAGATGCATATGAAACTAAAACTATGTGATGTAATTGAAACTATATAAGATGGATCTAGGCCACTCAAAAACTCTAAAATGTAAAATGTAAAATGGTTCTAGGCCACTCAGTAATGCCAATAAATTAAGATGGAGTAAGGAATTAATCTAGTGTATAACTTAGAACATGGTGTATAGTATTTACAATGTAGATAATTCCATGAAGTTTTTCATTCCATATAATCAACCGGTGCATAAGCAAACATATAGAAATAATGTGTCATGCACATACCCCCAAATCTGATATATGAGGATATGGATTTTGGATTGAGTTTTAATAATGTGTATCTGAGCATCTAAAATTGAACTAAGAATGATCATATTATGCATGATGCCCCCAATATGATCAAACTAGTATGAATTTGTTCTAAATTGAGCCAAAACTTGCAATGTATAACTAAACTTGTGCAAACTTGGATTGTACCTACTATAATTTTTTATCCAATCTAGAATTTCTTAAAATTGGGGCTATTAGATAGTAGCATCATATCTTGGACAATAACACTGGTGGCACTAGTGTCCCATTTTGGGTGCTAGTGTCCAACTGTACTAATTTATATGTAACTAAAGCTAGTCTCTATATGACTATTTCCCACTATGTTTTCCTAAAACTAATTTTTGTATTTTGTTCCTATGTGTTGAAAACTATACTCTGAGTGCATTTAGATAATTTGATCTCTATGACAAAAATCTGTGAATTCCCCCTCTTTAGAGGGGAGTTGTTAAACATATTCAAAAACTATACTTAAAATAAAAAGGTCTACAATATGTGTGTTATCCAGATCATATATGATATCTATGTAATAAACTAATATAATGTGTATACATAACATTAGAATATAAGATAGTATGAACATAAGTTTTTAATGTCTGATGTATGTTAGATATAACACTCATAAGGTTTTCAAGGTAGATATAACAATATATATGAATAGTAAATCTACGTAAAAAGTAACTACCTAGGGAATGGGGCATGATGTCCATCAAGGCACCCAAGGAGGAATGGGAGATGCATGAGGTACCTAATGTCATCTAAAACTAAAGTGTTCAACAAGCATGATACAATTGTCATGGCCATGATGTATACATGAAATCATACATACAACACACATGAGGCACATAAAGTAGGATAAGAGGCCACAATACAAGGGGCATGGGCACATGTCACTAAATCTGAGAAAGTAAGACATACAAAGACATGTTAAAATGTTCACATACACAAATATCAAGAAAGTTGGCTTAAATCCACATGGAAGGACATGTTCAAATGTATGCATACACAATCAATAAATCACACATAAGGACATGGGAGCATGTCTAAAGCATACATATAATGAAATTAAGTGGTGTATATCCATAGTTCAATGTCATATTCAAATTCCCTTGAATAGAAGAAGCATAGAGACATAATTAAGTATAAACTAGGAAACCTAGAAATGAAAGAATGCATGAACATGTGGTACAGATCTATATAAGAGTAAAGATTTACATAATTTGATTCTAAAGTAATATTAGTTAGTAAAAAATATGAGTAGTGTAATATTATTAATATCAAGATATAATAATACTAAATCTATGATGTAGAGTTTAGAAAGATGTAGCCTAGAAATTAGAACTATGTATAAGATGCCCCTAAATGGGTAAATGTATTAAATGAGGCACCTATGAATCTATGTATATGCCCCTAGTGGGTAGATAGTAATAAATTTAGATCTATGTGGTGGACCTAGGTCATGTATGTATCTACAAACACTCAACAAGAACAACTAAAGTATGTATGTATGATAAAAATTGACTATACTAAGATAGTTATCATATGTAGTGTCTAGTAAATATAAGAAATGTAAACATGGATATGCATACAATCTATAATTTATATTTTATGAGTAAATATTTGAATGTTTTTATACTTTAGCATATTATATATATTTTTATTTTCTAGATATAAGCTATGTATAAATGACATGAAAATGAAACTATATATAAGGAAAAAGGTAAGATGAACTATATACAAGTAGAGAGGAGCATACTAACTAATGAGCCTCATGGGAGACTCACTATAAATGTGTATTGTGTTAAATAAAGGAATAATAATCATATGAGCTATGTGAAAAGGTAACTAAGGTCCCAAAAATTGTTGTATTAAGTGATATATAGCTGGCACTATCTTTGGAGTGGTATAAGGAATCTATGAAGTTGACTAGGGTGTCTTGTGAACTATAGGGGTCTTAGGGACCCATCTAGTAGAAGATGTTATAGATATCATGAGTGCCATGTGCTGATAACCTTAGGAACTTAAGTAACACTGATCTCATAAGGAAAGGGGTAGAGGGAATCCCGCTAAAATATGTAACATATTTATAACATAGGGGTCTCTCTAATAAGTGTATCTATGGGAGATTATGTGTTTGTGGTAACACTATAGGATTAGACCTCACCTATGCTAGTGGCTCAACTAAAATCTATGGTTTATTGATGGGAAATATACTCAGAATTGTAACCAATAATTACAATGCGATTTCTTATGGGATAGGTAAAGGAAGCTCATATGAAGACCCTCAACTATAACCACTTGATTAGAATGTATATACTTGAAGCATCTATGCATGGTGGATGGAATGGATTGTAGATGCTATATCCATGACCTACCCAATAACATGTCAAATGTGCCTACATTAGGTACTACTAAGAATCTTGTGGCCACATGTGTTGGTCCTACCTATACTAAAATTATAATCTCCCTAATGGATCTATGAACATAGCCACTAAAACCATGAATAACTATGTTGTTCATAGAAATGTCCTACTTTGAATAACCCAAATGTTGTATAAGTTTGATAGTGCACATGTTAATACTTGACCCATTATCAACCATAACACTCTAAATAGGATGATGATCAATGTAGGCTCATATAAAGAGTGCATATAAATCTAAATTATCATCAAAAATCTCCTACTCTGATAAAATTATGAGTGGTCTAGCTAGTATTATAGTATGATACACACCAATGATATTATGTAGGGTTTATGCATCTTATGTAGTAATATGATAGGATGTTGGTGGTGGATGTGCCTAATATGTATAATGAACCCTTGAAGTGCCACATTAGCTATATGTTTTGTAAATAGATCTAAAAATATTTTCAATTCCATATCTTCCATTTGTTGAACTTTAGGTGTCTCTATAGGTGTACACACATCAATGATGTTGGCCTCTATCAAAACATGTACCTCATGTTTTAATCTAATGCGTCTATTTGTAGTATGGCTTGATGCACTATGATAGTTGTATGATGCATTGGAATCATAGTTATTTAGAAGAGTCATTATTGTATTAACCTCTTTGATGGGAGGGAGAGATATTACATTGCATTCTAAGAGATATTGTAAACACACATTGGTGATTCTAGAAGATTTATGAAAAATTTCCATGGAGGAGTTGATAAAACCAAGTGAGGAGGAGGCTCTAAAGTTGTGTTAACTATAGCTTTTTTATCACTCTTTTTGTTAGTGGCCCTTAATTTGTGTGGAGGCTTATTAGAACTCTTAGTAGTTAAATCTAATCCACTTGTATATTTTAATTTTCCCATAGAGAGAAGCTTTAATTCCATTTCTTTCATTGTGTGGTATAAATTTGTGAATGTTGGAAACTTCTTGAACAAGATAGATTCATGTATTTTCATAGTAAACTCTATTTGAATATGTCTTGGAGCTCTCTATCTACCATGGGGTTAATCATCTTTGCTAATATAGTTTTATATCAGAAGACATATTTTGAAATAAGCTCATTGGATTTTTGCTTAAGTTGTGCCACTTGAACATATGAGATATTATAAAGGATGTTGATTGAAAAGTGTGCCAAAAACATATCTACCAATGGATTGAATGTAGTGATAGACTAATTTGGAAGATCATAAAAACATTATAAGGCAATGTTTTAGATTTATATGAATAACTTAGTAAGAATCCAATCATTGGACACATAGTCCAAACATGTTGCATGAAAATCTCATAATTGGTGCTTTGGGTCACCCTTACCATAATATAAAGTAAGTTTAGGTGCCACAATAATGGATGACAAAGGAGTTGCTACTATGTGATGTCCTAAAGGTGTATGTAAAATAACATGAGAATCCAAGGTATGTGATGGCCAAGTATCACCATGTTAAAGATGTAAAACATTAACCTATAGAGAATGAATCTCATGCATAAGGTATTATGCATATGGAGATGATGAACTAGACATAGGAGGTATTACCATTGTTGAAGGTTATCAAGTTAAAATAGGTTATTGTACAAGTTGAGATTCTCCCAAAGTAGGTGTAACAATATTTTTATTTGGGGGAGTAGAAGATTGACCATTATTGTATTTGTTCCTTATTTCTATTATGGCTTGCAAAATTTATGCATGATTATGGGGATATTCCCAAAGTCTATCTCTAAAACTCTATAAAATCTCATCATTATTGACTATAATATTTTCATTGTTTAGTGGGGGAGAGTATCCTAATTCCCATATTATGCATCATTTTGATATTAATTATATTGTTCATCTTCATATGTATTATCATTTAATTCCACATAATTCAAGTGTGAAGGATCAATGATGGGAGTTATAGCCGGTCCTTTGTCCATGGTATAAGCTTGAATAGAAAGAATTTAGGTCTGCTTAATAGGATTGTCGATAAGCCTAACATGTCTTCTGAAGGGAAGAGAGATAACTTTTTTAGATGACATATAAAAAAAAAGTAAAAAAGGGATACTAAAATAGAATGAATGAAATATAAAAATCCTAAGATATCTAATGGAAATAGGAAAAATAAGGAGACAAACCTTAGTAACATATAGGGTTAGGGTTTGAGTAGTATTCAAAATAAGTTGGGTTCACCAAATGATTTAATTTTTTGGGGTTATGAATTTTAATCCCTAGGTTTTTAAAGGGGATAAGTATAATAAATTCGTGTATAAATATGCAATAAATACAATCACTAATTTATAATAGAATTGACCTAGTTTGAATTTTTTTAAATAGTAGTAAATGATGTAAATAAGTAATTAGCTACAAATTGATTGAGATGGGAGATCTGAAGGCTAAAAATTGGGACAAGAGCTAATTTAAGTATTACAAATAGGATCAAAGTGTTATAACCCTTATTATATAGTAGCACCATTATTGGACAGTAGCACCAATTATGCTAGTGTCCTCCTTTTGGTGTTAGTGTCCTCTATGCAAAATTATTTTGAGTTTATAATTGCACCTATGTCTAAGTCTGCCAAGCCTATTCCTATGTGCATGAGTTATGATTCCCTATTAGTGAATTTATTTGACTAATTTTACATGTAAACCGTAGGCTTACATATTGTTAGGGCATTAAGTTGGCACAAGTATCAAAGTGTGATGTTATTAGGATAGGTTGGAGATCCTCAACACCCTAATGTGATGATATTTTCCTACATACCAATACTTTAAGGTGAGATAAATACTAATTTAGCTCTCCCCACATAAGTGTTGGTGCAAGTGCAAGTGAAACTAGTATGAATGATAGATTGAGTGATTTTAAGTGGAGCTTGAGACCATAAATCTATGAATTTTGAGGTCGGGATGGTTGTAGATGACTATATATAGAAGTAGGGTATAATAGGGATTGATAACCTTGATTATGAAAAATGTGTTCTAACTTAATTCATGTTATTTGCATATGATTTCCATATAGTGGAGAATCAACTAAAAGTCATGTATATATATAGTTCTAGTGCTTGTGTGGGTCTTAAGAGAGGTATACACTAACCCTAGGTTGTTTTTGATTTGAAAATATATTCATTAGGGGCCAAAGGAAAGAAAATGATAATAACACCCAAACTGGGACACTAGCACTATTAGCACTATTGTCTAAATTATGGTGTTAGTGTCCAGGTGGTAAAACCTAAGGCACTAAGTGCCAAGATGCAAAAGTGAGGCTATTAGACTAATTTAGTGATGTGTGTGGCCCACATGAAGGATGGATAAGTGTCTAAATAGGCCCTAATATAGGTCTAGGTCTAAGCTAGGGATGGGTGGTCTCAAGTAACACTCTTAGCACTCAAGTGTCATTTTTAGATGATTACAGTTTCTAGAATTGAGATGAAATAAGCTCAATGGCCAAGTTATAACTCACATTCATGCTAATATTGGGGGCATGTTTTCCTCCAGTCCCTATATATATGCACTTAAAGGTTTAGAATTACTTAATCTTAGTTTTAATTCTTCATAATGAATCATTATTTCAAATCAAGATGCTAAAATCAAGATGGTTGTATAAATACATAGGTGTACTCCTAACATTGCTCCTTTTACTTTAAATCATTTCACATTATTTTAATTTCATATTTCATACATTGATTATATACTTTAATTTACTCTTGGTTACAAGGAATTCACCAACAAAGAACTCAATGTGGGCTTACACAAAGACAAGGTGTGTTATATACACCCAAGTACAAATTTCTTTCCTTTAAACTATAAATTTCATTACTAGATTAAATGGAGGGGAATCTAGATACCAAAATATTATTTATATATTATATCATTATTTTAATCTTTGAAAATGAATATCATGGTTTTACCTTTTAGTTGTATACCTTCCCATTATCAAAAGGCTCATGTTCATTATCTTTTTATGCCTAATTTCTTATCTCTTAGTCTAACCCTTATTATTATGATAACTAGGCCTTCTATGATGTAAAAATATCTATAAACGTAATTTTAATCCTTCACTAGTATTTTTAGACATGTACTTATTTTATATTTCCCCAAACCCTTGTCTCTTAGACAGACACATGTGTCAACACAACTATCCATTTTCCTACAAAGTGTCTGGTGCCCAAAAGTCATAATTTTTTTAAAATAAACATATCCAAAAAGTCAGCCTAAGTGATTTAGTTGAGATATTTATAAAAGGGAATGATATATATATATATATATAAGGTTAACCCCCATCCATTTCTCACCTAGTAATCACATACAACTCACAAGGTAATATACCAAGAAACACTCAATCAAGTATTCAAGTGATAAAATCGGCCCTATTTGTCCATATTTCCATCTTAGGCATAGAAACATATTTTTATAGATCTTAAGCATTAAAATTTTATCTCATGAGCCATATTTTATAATTTAAAAACTAGGTCATCATAGCTCTTTATTTATCACACATTACACCCTTATGCACACACAATCCAACACATAAGAGAGAATGAGAATAGTCTGAGGCCCTTTTCAAAGTAGTAGTTATATAGCTAGTGCCCATTGATAGAGGGATTTCTAGGGTTATATCAACACTACACTAACCCATTTTTCATAGTCACTCCACAAAAAGTGACAACCTATGCAAATGATCTAAATACATTATAAAAAAAGGTGATAGAAAACCTAGAAGGATCCAGTTGGTCAAATTTAAATCCAATCAATATTTTGTACATGAAACCTGTAGCAGAGTTAGACACATGTGTCATCACAACTATCTCCATCTGATGTAAGCATATGAATCTATAAAAATGATATTTCCAAAATTTTATGAATGTTCTAGGATCATCATCCAGTCCACTTCCAACTTGTTCCTACTCATGCCTTCATGTGCACTGTAAACTAAGTATCATCATTTTTAATTTATTAAAATATCTATCAATAGTTTTACATTACTATTTTATTAATTTTAGTTATATAAATTCATAATATTTTTTTCTATTTATTTTATCAATTGGCATGATATAAAGGTAGTTTATCACCCTTGTGCCTTAGAATATTTCTATGTTCTTAACCCTAGATACCCCATATTTAAATTTAGGGTTAAACATGAACCCTAAATTACATATTATCCATTACCAATTGGATTTGTGGATTTTAATAATTTTTTTATGAAGGAAAATATGATCCTGAACAACATTTACTTACCTTCCATGTATATTATCTAGATTATGTAGATACTGATGAATTATTGACAAATTTTTTTCCAAGAAGTATAAATTCATATGATCTTATATGCTTCTTTAATATTCCTATTTAGTTATTAAAATATTTTAATCCTTTGTCAAATTATTTTTTAACACATTTTTCTATCAAGATTGGTGAAAATTTATCATCTGTTCAAATTACAAAGCCTAAACAAGGGTCCACTGAAACAATCAGGGAATATGTGATAAGATACAAGACTATGTTTTCCAAAATCACAAATCAAATGGTTGATAATCAATTTAAATATATTTTTACACAAATCTTACTCCTTTTAAGAATCCATTATGTTTGATGATTCTAAATCCTTTTATGAACTATGCCATATAATTAAAGAGTGTGATGTCTAGTTGATTACTTTGAACAAACTCAAGTAAGTTTCAAATGTTCCTTTTACTTCAAATTTCAAGTTTCAAACTACCAAATAAAATCAAGAGTTAATAAAAATTTAAAATTAATTTTATACCATAACCACCTCAAAAGCTTCAATTACAAGCTCTACCAAAGATGTAATTCTCAAAATTTCTATCACCTCCTCATGTTTTATTTAAAAAGATCCTAGAATGTAATGTATTTAATCTTCCTCCTTCAATGGAGATAGATATTTCTCAACCCAAATCAATAAATTTGGATGGAATCAATATTTTTATTATCATAGATGTATTGGGCATTCTACAAATAGATGTTTCAAGCTTAAGCATAATATTCAAGATCTCATTGATGAAAATATCATAGATGTTGATATACATATTGAAGAGGCTAAGCCACAATAAAATGATAATACAAATCTCAAAATGTAAAAATAGCCTTTTTCCAAATCATGAAGCAAACAACAAGGATAAATCTAAAGTTCATTATGCATACAATGCTCATCAACCTCTTTCTACATATGGGCATACACTTGATATAATTATTGGTATAGTTACAATCAAACAAACATCAATCCTATGGTCACATTTGATGATAATTAAATTTTTGATGATGATTTAGATAAACATGCAATTTTTATAAGATCATATGTTAACAAGAAAAAATTCCATGGTGTCATGATAAACAATGGATCAAGTGAAAATGTGTGCACCATAACACCCCTTCATTCCCTTGTTATATAGAACATAATTTATAAGATACTTATAGATTTTTTTAAAGAATTTTATGGGCATAAACAAGATACTCTTAGGCATATAGTGATTCCTTTACAAGTAGGTCCTCTCATAGTGCCTACTCTATTTCTAAGTCTACCTATCATAGGGGTCTTTGATATGTTATTAGGACACTCTTGGATACAAAATATTATAGAAGTACCTTATACAGTGCATAAATGTTTTAAATACATTCATGATAATCAAGTGTTCAAAATTAAAAGAATCCAATATGAATATCCTTTGGATAAAATGATGTTTACTTATTCTTTGAAACAATTACCCGGTATAATTATTGAGAAACATGCTAATGAACTAGTTTACATAACTATTCAAGAGCATTGTCTCAAGCATATTATAGTTTATAATAAGCATTATCATATTACAAAATAAATTTTTCAAAATTCTTATGAGCATGATACAATTACACATGAGAATATCCAATTTGTTTCATAGAGCATAGTACATCCTCATACATATAAAGTGGCACATACAAATAAAACTCCATCTCTTAAGGTAAAATAGGTTATTAAAAGAGCTTCACCATAGGTACATATATAGGGTTTTACATATTATTCTCATACACATGAGGATGTAGGTATACACAAGCATATGATCGGTGATTCAAAGGATATTACATCATATGGATCCTACTTAGATTAAGAGGCATCTACAGTTAGCAATTTTTCATCACAAAAAGTCACTCATTCATATCATGCCATGGGTTATATATACATTCCCATCACTGATATCATTGGTTAACTACTTGCATTTTTTATTTTATATGGCATATTTAGTTTCTTGTTAATTATTTTATCCCTTATCCAAGCATTCTTCTAGGCCCTTAATTTTATTTTTAGGTACTTACCCTCTCTATTTACAAACATATTTGAATAATTTAAAACACTCATCTCTATTTAACTCCACTTACTTATTATTATATATCCTACATCCTACGACACTTACATGATCTCAAATTTTTACTTTTTGTATGAGCACATTTATCCTCTTCCACATTTTAGGAGCATGTACTTCCCTACATATTTTACATATTTAAACTACATTGCCATGACTCAAAGTTATATCTAAATTGGGGGAACATTTATTTCCTTCCACCTTATCATGTAATACTTTTAAACTTAGTTGATGATTGTTTGAATCCCTCTCACTTATTCTATTTTCAAATTTATGCTTCTTATCAATTCCTTTTCAAATCTTTTTTAGCACAAATATTGGAAAAAAATTTAAAAAAAAATACACAAATTAAAAATCAAGACCTAAATCATTTTCAAATGTTCTTATCATATTTATTTTCATGTGTTTTTTACTCTATTTAATTAGATGTAATATTTTATATATCAACACACAATGATTCTCACAAGGTAATTGAGTGTGATATAAGACATACTTCCACACTTAAGTACCTTATCACAAGGTAGTCTAGTGTCATGACTCATGTCATGAATCACTTATATACTTTATCCTTACTCTAGTTCCATGATGTATATCATGTATACATTTCCTCCATGCTTCAATGTTATATCTTTCTAACACATGCTTCATATGCAAAATTCAATGATATATTCAATAATATGAATGCCATCAATTTCATATATTCAAAGTAATATATATTTCACATATGTTTCCTTATAAGATTAGTGACTCTACATGCTACATCTCTCATCTCAAAATAGGGGCATCACAATGAGATTTTTTGTAACATTCAAGCCTCATGAGCAAAATTTCAGATTTATGGCAATATGCAGTTTTCAAATGGAAATATGATTCAATTTTTTTAGATTATGGGGGGATGTGGAATTTATGTGCACTCACCACTATATTTTCAAAACCACAAGTTTTAGACAGTTTCAAAAGCTTTAAATTTGTAAAATTTTCAATGTGAAAAGTTTTAATTACAATTTCAAATATAATATCAATATAGTACATATACAATGGGAATGATATTCATTCATGTTCAATTTTTTACTATGGTATTTTAAAAATTCTCAAGTTTAAAGTTTCAAATAAAATTTAGATTTGTCTATAGTGGCGTTATTTGTCTCTATTTCAAGTGGGCCACCTTAAAGTTTAGTGACACTCAATGTCTATGATTACACTTTTTCAATATGTTGTGGGCCATAACTCATGGTTTTACCCATTTAAAATATTTTATAGAGTGTTATATATAGTATAAATATATTTTTAGCATATAATATTTCTAACTCAAGATCATTCAATGATTTTTGAAATGATACTTGATCACTCTCAATTCACCAAAGTTCAACACTTCTCCAAATATCCCAATAAGGGAGCAGACTTCACCATCTCTAATTTTATTTAAAAAAATTATCTCTATATTATATTTCAAAATAAAAATTACAAATTAAAAATTTTTAGTTTTCAATATGAGAAATTATTACTTTTAGTTGCATTGTTACAGGTTCTTACATTAAGGCATCTTGCGCAATCAAGTTTTGCATCCAAATAAAAAGTGTGTATGCACACTCAAGCTCACATCTACTTTAATATATTAATTTTACTTTGTGCATCATTATAATAAAGTGGAGCTAAATTTAGACACATAAAATTAATCATTAAGTACTTAACAAACATATTTATCCTTACTTGCTCTATTCTCTATTTCACTAACTTTCAATTTATTAGAGAGACTTCACTAGCTTGTAAGCACACAAATATCATATATATATATATATATATATATATATATATATATATATATATATATATATATATATATATATATATATATATATATATATTTTTCAGTTTCATTCATACCTATTCAACCTAAATGATCCTTATAACTTGTCCTAATAGTCCTTGGTCTTCTTGGATAAGTTTTCACTAGTTGGATAATGTTTCATTGCAATTTTGTCCTCTAATGTGACCTTGTCTCTCACACTCCAACAATCACTTTTTCAAATTGATACATTACATAATGGTTCTCTACCACATTTTTTCAAGTTGGTAAATGAAATTATTATAAATATTCTCTTATAAATCCACATCAAGGCTACTTTTATAACCTAACTGGATCTATCTAGAAAAATCACTACACATTAAGTAAAAAACCACTATTTCCTCCTATTTCAACTCTATATCATTCTACAAATCAATAGCCAAGTCTAAATACTATTTATTTTAGCTCAAGGGAATTGATTTTCAAGTATTTTAATCAATCATCTAGCTAAATTCATTCTATTTAAATAATCATGGATCACATAATCACCCTACCAAGGAGAACTACATAAGTTTGAGGCCCATTTGGGCTATGTAGGCAACACTCAATCATAAGGAGTTCCTAAAACTAGCTCAATTATCCTTACTACGCATTTTTATTTTGTATTTTTATCCATTTACCATATAGTTCATGTGCAGGACTAATGTTTTATATCTTCACGTATTTTGAATGACATATTGGCACATAGAGTTCAAAAACCAACCTTTAGAAACTTTCACACATGTACAGATTGGTAAAACATAAATACAATTAATCAAGGCATTGTTGCATTAACTAGACAAGGCCATTGTGTGATCCTATATACCTCCTGAAGACATGTCCCAACAAACTAGAAACTACTATTTTTTAACATGATTGTGTTTGTAGGTCATTTCATATAGTTTATACTTCCAATAGTTTTCACAATCAAATATATTTATTTTTAAAGGAGGTTTTCACATCTTTATGCTTATTTTACAATTTTTAGCAAGTTTTTAATATCTATAAATTTTATAGTTTATTATATTTTACTATATTTAAATAACATATGAGTAAATATTAGTATTGTTATTTCAATATTTTAATTCCATTAGTTTAAGTCATCTTAAATTAAAAGGGTTTAAAATTTTGGTGAACTTGTTATTTTTATAGCATTGTTTTTTTTTCTTGATTTTTGGGATAAGAATTCTTTCAAGTTTCTATAAATTCTTAAGCCTAAAATAAAATAACCTTAAACCTTGGATAATATATAATAGAAAATGATTCAATTTATTTAACATTGGATTAATTTAGACACTAAAGAAATGTTCTTGTCACCTTGGATTGTTTTGACACAAATCTCTTTATTTTGACCTCATGTTGAAACTTGTTTGATTCCTAAAATAAAAATATTTCAATTTTTATTTATCACTTGTTTTGTTTTGTTTTTTTAAATGTGTTCTTATAGTTTTCAAAATACTTAGTGTGAAGGGCTATGTGGTATCTATTTAAAAAAACTATGGCATGAGGGGTTTACACCAATGCTCATAGCCATATTACAACACTAAACATGGAGTTTAATTTTCACGTGCCTCATGTTATATAGAAGATGCTTAGAATTTTATTGTTTATACCATATTATTCCTCTTTAATCTATCAATTTTTTTATGTACTTAAGAGAGTGTATCACCTAGAGAAGTTATTCTTATCATACCCTTGATTTAGGGTTAGTGGGCTACATGCATGGTTCTACCTTTGTAGTTAGTGATCTAAAATATTGATTAGACACTTATTAATGAATGATAAAGTATATTTGAGAACCTAAAAATCATTCAAATCCTTGCCTAGATCACCCTCATACCTTGATTGTTACTTGTAATGTATTTGTAGTCATTAGCATTGCTTTAATAATATTTTAACATTTCATAAATTATATTGCATCATTTCTATAAGGGGTTCAATGAATGAAATTCTCTCTCATATGTTACATATGATTATGCATTTTCTTTTAAAATCTTCTCCTACTTTCTAAGATGTTATTTATTTTATTTCTACATGCTTAAAGTTTAATAATGTTCCAAAACTTAATTTAGATCCATTATTAGATTTTAAATGATATGGTTTCATATTTAAATATGTATAAAAGTATAAGTATACCACTAGATAAGTGTTGGGTAAATATTCTCAAATAATTACTCATCCTATTTCTCCTTCTGCTAAATAAGAATGACCAAGTCTTGGGTATAATGTAATGTCCCCCACTCATGGACTAAGTAAATTCAAGTTGTGTTCAAATATCATTTTTACAACTGTTCAGTGTCACAATATTAAATCTAAAAAGACTTGGGAACAAGAGAAAACATATATTATCAATTGTATCACACAATAAATTTCAAAGGATTTCTCCTTCATCACTTTTCACCCTATTAAGGGGTGCATCATGGCTATTATTTCATAATCCAACACTCAATAAGCATTTGAAGAATTAAATGATGATACAAATTTCCTACAATATCTTCATGAACATATCAAAAATGTTGATTCTTCATTATATTTTGTTAGATATGAACACAAAAAGGGCACCCAAAATAACACTTCTAATGTTGCTACTTTTATTATTAGATATATTCTAATTATTACCTCTATAGGACCATCTCTTGGTTTATGTACATTACTTTCTCTTTAAAAAATATCCATTTTTATGCCTACTCTAGTTACTCACAATCTTATTATTACCTTTTCAAATGCTACTATAGAGCATACCATTTTTACATTACAAGCTAAATTCACCCATATTGAGTAATCAATTTCTCATGCTAGCCCTTCTATGGACTCATTTTTTTTGTTACATAACCCTTTGGGACCCAAAATTCCATATTATCCATTACTAACTATTAGGAAATTAACTAAAATCATTAGAATAATGTTGAAAACCATAAATCAAAAGAATGAAAAATGAAGCAATATTACCTCAAGAGTGAATCAATCCATAAAATGTGAAATGAAAGTTGACAAATGGGGAAATCATCATCTAGAAAAAATCCCCACACTAGTATTAAATGTTTAAAATAATAATCTCTAATTATAAGAGAATGAAGAAGCTATGAGAAAAATAAAATTAGGCCAAGAAAGCATCAAGGATGTAAGAGCAATAATAGATGAACAAGATTGAGTTGTGTTATATCAAGTGTAGAAGAATGAGAGATGAAAGATATTTATATAGATCTAATAGAGAAAATTATATGCAAGGGTAAGATTCAACATGTGTGCCATGTTTCCCTAATACTATTACAAGTGGGGAGTATGTGTGTGTCATGTGGGGGAGAGGAGTTACATGCAAGTAACTCCAAAGCCTACAAGTGTATAAGAGAGGTGAGTGACACCTCAAAAGGATATAATAAAGTGTAATTTTAAATAGAATAAATGCACACACACATAATACTTAGGATAATCTTATAAAAATGTAGGAAGGACCCAAATAATTTTAATTCTCCAACACTCCCCATTAAGCTTAATTTGGGGTTACAAAAGTGGATTAAATATTTTTAAAATAAGAAAGAGAGTTTAAATGATATAATAATCCTCCTTAATATAAACTTCCTTCAATATTAATAACAATATATTGAGATAAGAAATAAGAGAAGGTGTTACCAAAAGTCATAAGGAATAAAGTGTGATCAATAAGAATTTCTAAGAATCCTCATCAGACAATGTGTTCAATCCATAGTAGAACAAAGACCAATAAAAAGAGAATTTATCCACAAAACTCAGTAAAATAAATAATCTAACACCAATATTTCAAGTTAAATAACCAATATGCCAAAAAAATACAACCTGCATACATAATGTAAGAAAAGTAGATTTACAACTAGGAAAATTTGAGCTAAAGATAACTTCCATCATAAAGTACTAAATCCTGCACAAAAAGAAGTTAGTCAAAAATTCTCTAAATAAAGAATATTTTCTTTGGAACAAAAATTAAGGAATGCATAAAAGATTGAGAATATCAAAATGAAGATAAAAAAGATATGTCACTTTTAAAATATATTCTGTGTCAAGTATTATAAAAATTATCACAAGAAGACATATCAAAGTCTTTAAAGTATTCATCAATTTCAAGAATAAAAACAATGTTAACCTTAGAGGTAGGAGATTTAGTCATTTTCTAATAATGCAAAGTGTCATGAGTGGATTTACCACAAGATTTGCATGGATGTAATTTTAAACATTTGAATATATTATGCCTATGTTTTCACAATGCACATAATGTTTAACATTTTTTACTAAAGCATGAGCAATTCAAGCATTATAATCAAAATAAGTTTCATTATAAGTCCTTTGATGTGAAGGATGATATGATTCTGAATTTACATTAGAAGTAGGTGAATCAATAAAACCAATACCTTTACAATTTTAATTATAAGTAGGTAAAAGAGGTTCAAGAATACAAGTTGTGCACTTACCAAGCCCACCACCTGAATAGCCCATAGAGTTCATAATTTTTATGTTCGTGTTGGTAGAATAAGTATTCAAAGAAGGTTTGGTTATTTAAGAAGCTCAGTGGGGTTCAACATTAGAACTAATATTGTATGCAAAAGACACACATTTTTC
The DNA here is from genome assembly GCA_037957365.1 of Torreya grandis. Taxonomy (NCBI): domain Eukaryota; kingdom Viridiplantae; phylum Streptophyta; class Pinopsida; order Cupressales; family Taxaceae; genus Torreya; species Torreya grandis. The sequence goes on along the minus strand of JARHVA010000807.1, from coordinate 2,060,882 downwards.
ATTTAGAGCATCAAATGAAGATTGCATATTTTCCATTTGGTTTTGAAAAGTATTTTTAAGTGTAATATCATAATTATGCAAACTATAAATAGTATCATTTTGACATTTAATTTCATGTTTGATAGCAAGAAATTCATCATTTTAGAAGAAAGAGCATGCATATATTTTTTAAATGATAAAAAATGGCTAATTTAAATGTCATTGTAAGAGGTTTAGACATCAAAAATTCACACACCATGATTTCAAATGTCAAAATTCCCCTGGACCACCTTAAGACCCCCTTAGGCCCCACCTTGACCTTCTTGACCCCTAACTCAACCTAACCCATATAACCTAAGTCAGTTGACTTACTAGTTAAAACCCACATTTTAACCAACCCTGCCTTTAACCCTTGACCATCAATAGTCACCTTGACTATAGAAGTTCAAGGTTCACCATCCTAAGCACTAACATATAAGCATCTACCTTGCTTTTCTAAAATTAGTGTGCAATCCATTGCATGTGTGAATTATAACTAGAAATCCTAGTTAACATCTTATTGCACCTCTCTTTCCTTTCCTAGAAGAAGAGAGGACCAGGAGGTGAAAGGGGACCACATTCATAACTATCAATAGTTTTTACATCTAGATATTTCTTTTGCAAGTATTCTTCTAGCAATCTAGTGATCTAACCATCACAATAGAGAGCCAACTTGCTACCACCCCTTGATCAATAGTCAAGTACTATTACTCTACTAGAATCATGCTAAACTCTATCAATGAGCCAACCACATCAACCACTCATCTAATCAATCTTTTGAAAGATAAGTATTTATTTTCTAGTATTTAATTACTTTATTTGTATTTCACTATCAACCCAACACAGGCCAACCTCCTATAATTGCCTTCTATAATCTCATCAATCAATCTATTTTTTAGCCCAAACCTACACACAATAACTGTTGATGGTTGTCTCAACCACTGACAGTCTATCCAACCACCAACTGTCACCTTGGTCGCTAATGGTCACCTTAACTGCCAATGGTCATCTCAACCAAAGATGGTTACTATGGTAGAAAATAATATCAAGTTATTTGCACCCTCTTACCCTCAACCAAACCCAATTTTCTATGTCCCTGCATGTTCATAGACCCCTACCTAATTTTTTAAAGCACACTTGATCTATTTAGCACTAGCATGGATTTGCTTATTACTATATTAGTCATTATCGACTATTTATTTATCAATAATCTCTTGTATTCAATTTTAGTACCTTTTTATTATTGATGCAAGTACTTTATCTTTTTATTTATAAACTTAATTATTTAAAACATGTCGATTGATAGCCCCTGAGGAAGATCCTACTTCTAGGATCTAGCTAGTGCTAGGTAATCCACCTAACTATCTATCTAACCAAACATTTGTTTTAGTGCTATATTATTTATAGGTCATCTTCCCATGCCAAAAATGAGTTCTTCACAATCATCTGATTCAATGCATGCACAATAAAACAAGTTTTTTAACCATACTTGTATTTATTTTCTTCTTCTTCCTTTATCAAAATATAAGCTAAAATTTATTGAAACATTCTGGCATGCCCGATGGGACCTTGAGTCTCTACTCAGGTTTCTTTTCCTAGTTGTTTTCATCTATATTCCTCTCTCTATTCTATGCTCATAAATGAAATCAATTTTTTTTTGGGGGTTTAAAATTGACTGCATACATTGGTTGCTTGTAAGTTTATCTCCCTTAATTAAATTAAAGCAAAGTAATTTGATCATGGCATCACTTTTTTTTCACACACTAAACTAAATCACCTTCATCAATCAAACATTAAATAAACTCGAGACAAGGCTCAACTAAGATTTCATCACCTAGTGGTCACCTTACCCTTTCCCAATGATCCTACTTGGAGGTCATTACCAAGGGGAGAAACACCTCAGTGCTCTGGTTGAGTATAAACTCTAGAAATTAGTATATATTGGCTAAGAACCTGATACCCTTATCATTTCAGTGTGTGAAGTGAGGGGGTGGGCCCTAATACCAAGCCACATATTGATTTCCAATACAAATAATTTTTGAGAGCTTGAACAACCTAAAACCAACCATATACTTCTTTTCTAGTATCCACTCTACAAGCCAATTTTCAATCACACAATTTCTTAAAAGCATAAAGCATAAGCCAAAAGAGAGACTAAAAATAACCTTTAGGACTTAACATACTTTTTAGAGTGTGATTTCTTTCTTTGATCATTTTGTATCTTCTCTCTATTTGAGTGGTGAGATTGTTTGTGTATTCTCTTCCCCTTACCTTGGATGGTTCTAACTCATCAACAGTGAAAGAATATAGAAAAATAAAAACCATCACCAAATAGGTCAATCTCTTCTACCTCCTCATCCATGGACTATGTCTCTGAACCAATAGACTCTCCTCACCCTTTGGTAAGTCATCCCTTACTTTAGGAAGTTCTCCAAGAAGATGTGGATTTTACCACCTTCTTAGATAACAATCATATGGCCCTTCAACATTAACTTAACACTATATCCCATCGTACCCCTAATTAGATTCCATCTGTGGACCCACCTTATGGCATGACTTCCTATCTTATGAGAAACACTTTTATTGCCACAATCACCACCCAACCATTAACTACCCAAAATTCCTCATCCACCAATAATCCCTTTGATACTACTATGGAAAACCAACCTACCCAACCTACAAAAACCCTTATACCTTTCACCCCCACCAATAACTCCTCTACCCTAGGAACAACCTAACCATTAGCCACATATACACCCCTCACCATATGAATACCTACCACTAACATTACCAACCTTCCATCAACTACCCCCAATCCTCTAACTACTATCCCACTTCAAAATATTTTGCTACCTATACCTTCTACCTTACCACCAATTACCACAAAGCTCAATACCCTTCCTTTGATCACTAACCCAACCACCACTTCTACCCAATAGGTGCCCATTACACCAAACATAAGATACATCCATAACCCACAAGGGCATGTACCTCTACCTACTACCCAACCACCTGCATCCACCTACCCCTACATAACATCCACCCAACCACTAGTGTCCACATACCAATATGTGGTCACTCCTCAACCTCCTACCATATATCAGTATGTCACCCAACCACCACAATAGTATTCACCTTACAACCCTTCAAGTGTACAACCCTAGGTATACCTAATGAATATACTCATGGATAAGATTAATACCTTATAATCATCCATTTTTGGAACTCATAACATCTTATCATATGATCAGATCTATAGCGAACCCATCCACCCCTCCATCCCTATTAGACCATATCCTCCTCAATGGGAGCTCTCCAATTTGTCTAAAATTCAAAATAAAGAGGATCCCCAATAACACCTTAGGGTATTTAGGCATGCATGTTATTTGATTACCTATGATGATGCCTTCATTCTTCATACCTTATCCATGTCCCTGTCTGGTTTAGCCTTAGACTGGTATAGTGCCATAGCCAAACACTCTTTATTCTCCTTCACCTAGCTGGCCCAAACTTTCTTGGATCACTTTTCAATAAATATATCCAATAAGGTTTCCATCATTTACCTTTAATCTATTTGGAAATTTTATGATGAATCTATTGTTGATTTTATAGCTTGTTATAGGAGCCTAATCAATCAACTTTCCTTCTCCTTACCCCAACCTAAACTGATATAACTTTTTGCTTGGGCATGTGCCAAGTACATATCTTATACAATGCATGTCCAGTGCTTCAAAACTTTTGATGATGATTTTACCATGGCATGTAAGCTATTAAATAGATCCATCGATGAAGGAAAGCTAAAGTTGAAAAAAAAGAATTCTACCTACAAAACTAATGAGGCTTCCTCCTCTAAACCAAGAAACCAAACCAATACCAAGAGCAAGAGCAAGGTAAATATGAATAAAAATATCCTTAAAGCTTATTCTCCTTCATCTATTAACAAAACAAATTCCTCTAGTTCCTCAAAGTAAAACATGAGGAACTAAAACCAAAAAAATCAAAAGCAATGTACTCCACTTGGAGAATATTATGCTTGAATCCTACGGAAGTTATTGAAAGCCAACATCATAAAACTTCCTCCTATCAAAACACATCAAAATTTTGATTTTTATCATTCTTCACCTACTTGGTATAATGATAATGACCTATGTGCTTTCCATCGATTAGTTTGGCATGATATTAGTAGGTGTAATAAATTCAAGAGTATTGTCCAATCTCTCATTGGCAAGGGGGAGCTTGTGTTGGATAACCCCAATGCACCTCAAAACCAAGCCCTTAACATTTTGAGGTAACCTTTACCTAATCATACACCTACCAAAAATGAGAGAAACAAGGTTGAGTGTTCTCATGATGCCCATACTATCAATATGGTTTTTAACATGCGCATTGATTAAGAACCTACTACCCAATCTATCTAGTCTTTGCCCCTCCACTTATTGAGTTAGTGGAGTTAAATTCTCCTCTTTTGAATACCCAAATATAGGAATAAACCCTTTAAACTCCTCCACTTATTGATTTAGTGGAGTCATCAACCCCTCCTTCAACTAACATACTAGAACAAACACCCATTTTACCTTCTCCCTCAAGTATCGAGCAATTTACTGCCCATTTAGAGATCATTCCTAAAGTGGAAGCTACTATGTTTACCCCCCAACTGAGGATTCACTCATCCAAACCTTACCTCCTTTCATTGAATAAAAGGATGAGGTCACCATTCCCCTTTCTCAATCTATGGTCTTATATTTCAAGTCCACTATCCAGGGAACAAAACTAGTCTACAAACTATTCTCTAGGTTAGTGTAGAAACTAGAATTTGTCTCCAATCCTAACATGGATTGAGCCACCATTTGGTAACAATTTGGGATCATTTACATCACTAAGAAGGAACCTCCAACCATACCTTTATCAAACCAACCCACCACTCTTATTATCCAAACCCCTATCTTATCAACTAAACTGATAAAGGTCTCTACCAACACAACAATCTCTCAACCATCAAATGCACCTAAACTTCAAACAACCAAATCAACATCTCCAATGAAACTAACCAAACCAACCAAAAACCTTGGCACCTTCCCCGCATAGATATTTAATCATCCATCTATGAAATTAGAGTTTACCTCACCAAACCCAACAACCAAACATAAAACCAAATCAACCAAGGAAGTAAAGCCACCAAAGGGCCAGAGGACCAAAATCCTACCTCCCTTAACCTTGTCTTCTATCTTGGGGCCTCATCCTTCAAATTTTATTAGGGATCTGATTTTCTTAACCAAAATCCAACCACCACTATTGTTTACACCATCACACTTGCTTTCAAACACACCTATCTTCACTGATCCATCAATAACCAGACTACTTACCCTAAAACCTCTTACCTCCAACTTATCAATCTCCACCTTGCCAAAAACAAAACTATCAACTAAGATCACTACCTTCCCTAAACCTCCTACCACCAAATCCCATTTTAAAAAAGGCTTCCATCTCACCAACCAAGACAAAATCCTCTAAAAATTCTCCATCTTTAGCTAAATTCTACTTAACTCTTTTCCAAAGGTTATTGCAAGTTTCTTACTTGACCTTACCCCCTATCAGGTGGTTCAACCCTCTTAGTCCAAAACTAGTATGGTATGATGACCACCAAGTGTGATCCTATCATAAGACACTAGGGCATGACATGGAGAACTACAAATCTCTCTAAACCATTATCCATCAACTCTATGATGAAAAAAATCTATCAATAGAGGAACCTCACATGAGCCTACAACAAATCTAACCAACAACAACCACTACCCAACAAGTACCTATCCCCTACTCTCACCTCAAAGTGATGAGAAACCAAACCCATCTCATACCCCAACTCTTCCCTCTATCCATACTATCCATGTGGTCACATAATCACATGATCAACAGAATGATAAGGGGAAGGCCAAAGTGTCTATTCCATGCACATACCCATCTTCCACATCCTAACCAAACCAAAATCAAACACCTTCACTTTTAACCAAACCCAAGGTATCTATTTTGGGTACCTCCCAACCCAACCCCTCTAAATCCATTAGGAAAGTGGTGCTCAAATAGCTTCACCAGACCCTGATGAAGATGAGCCTAAATGAGTTGATTTTTACTTAACCTCATCATCACCAAGAAATGATAGAGGAACTACAATCAGTAGAGGTCCAAACTGAAGACCCTCAACCTCTATCAACCTTTGTCAATGCCCTCCAAATTTTTAACTCTTTATTACTGCTTACATCAACTAAACTTACATCAAATGGGTCATGATTGATGGGGGAGCTAGTATTCATATCATCTCCTCCCATGCCTATAACCAAATCAACCTATCAGATAATATCATGTCTAAAACCTTAATCATCCTCTAATAATTAAATTATACCATAGACACTACCTTAAGAACTATTGTTATTCATATTTTTTTAGGGCCTTACACACTCCCCAAACTCTTCTATGTAGTAGAAGGTGAATTCCAATACAATATTTTACTAGGATGACCTTGGATTCACTCCATGGGTTGTGTTCCCTTTACCCTTCACCATTGCATCAAATTTGATCATGAAGGTTAGGTTATCACTATACAAGCTGATTTAAGCCCCTTTTCATCATGCAACATGACTTATTGACCTAATGGCATTCTCCTACCTTCATTTAGCACACCCTCATCAACCAACAACAATCCCTCAATCATGAAAGAGGAAGTCATACCTTCTTATACCAATGAGGCATCAACTAGCTCATCCATCCCCTCTAATTATATCCCCACCTTAGACCACTTGGAATCCACATTCCAACATCTTTCACTGGGGGAATATCACCTCCTTGCCCTAGATGCTTTCCCTCCTCCCTAAGAGTATGGGAAACTTGACCACCAACCTAGATATGACCCTAATGTCAGAGCCATTATTCCTTTTAGACCTTCACATTGTTAAACCCATTTCATCTATGGGGGACTTGACAAACCACTTGACACTTATAATACCTCCTTTTCACCTTGACCATTCACCTCCAACTTTTCTAATCTAGACAAATTGAGTTTTGTCAAGACATACCTCCACAAGTGTGCTTAGAAAATATTTGGTCTTGGATGATATGAGCATGGCCCACATGAATTTATTTCTATTGAGACTAGAAAGGATCATGAGAAACATGGACTTTGTTTCATTCTACCCAACAAGAAGAAAACCAAACCACCTACCATCACCATTATTGAGGAAGACATCCCTCCCTCACCAACTTCTCTTCCACCTACATGTGAGGATGAAAACATCATCCCCCATAACTTTTTTTCATCAAAATGATTATCCTTGAACCTATAACTTATTAAATGTATGGGAAACCATAACATTTATTTGACCCATCTTGAGATGATAGGAGTTGACTCTCTTATCATTAACATTGTTTAGTGCTAGGATGATGATTCCATTTTCAACTACCTTGGTGCACTAATTATAACATCAAAAAATACATTACTCTTGATAATTTGATCATGTTAAATGAATAAACCATGGATATAAACTTAGGCACTCTAAAAAACCCTTGTATTTTCAAAATTGGCCAATCACTAAATGTCGAGGAACTTTGGGACTTCCCCTCTTTCCTCTAAGACTAAAACATAGAATTTTCTTGGTCTTATAGTAGCATGCCTAGAATTTACCCCACCATTTACACCCATAACATGGTCACCAACCATGATGCCAAGCCCATCAAGTAGAAACTTTAGTGTATGCATCCTTACATAACCCTTCTCATCAAAGAAGAGCTTCAACACCTCCTATATGTTAATTTCATTCAACCCATTGACTATCCCTAATGGGTTTTGAATGTCATGCCTATCACCAAAGCCATAGGGTGACTATGCATTCTTATGTACTTTCATTCCTTTCTTACCTAAAAGTTAACTTTACTCTACCAAGCATCGACCAGTTATTTGATCTTATAGTCAACCACAAGATGTTATCTCTCATAGATGGATTCCTAGGTTACAATCAGATCCTAATTTCCCTTTAATATCAACACAAGACCTCCTTTATCACCCCATGGAGTAACTTATGCTATAGCTTCATGCCTTTTATAGTAAATAACACTAGTGTAATTGACCAATGTGTCATGACTTACATCTTCCATGACCTTATCCACAATATTATCAAAGATTATGTAGATGACCTCCTTGGGAAATATAAGTATCAGAAGGATCATTTGGTTGTTCTTAAGATTATCTTTGAGTGACTTATCCATTACCATATCCACATTAACCCAAATAAGTGCATTTTTGGGGTCTTATATGGAAAGCTTCTTGGTTTTATTATCTCCCTTCAGGGAATAGAAGTCAACCCTATCAAAATTAAATCCATCCTTGACATGCTTCCTCTAATCAACCTCAAGAAAAAATTTAGTTTACAAGGGAAGATCCAATCCATTTTTTGCTTTATCTCCCAAATCTTGGACAGATTCCAACCCTTTCACCACCTTCTGAAGAAAGATGTGTTTTTTAAGTAGAATAGTGACTATCAAAAAACCTTTGATTCACTTAAAAAATACCTTTTGTCTCCACCTATCCTTACCCCCCCCAAATATTACCAACCTTTCTACCTTTATATCTTTGCCATTGACCACTCCCTAGGGGAAATGCTTGCTCATTGGGATGAAAGAATAAAGAGTAAGTTGTCTACTACATCAGCCACATGATTATAGAGTATGATACTCGATATACCCACACCAAGAAACTTTACTTATCTTTAGTATTCATGGTCACAAAACTTCACCATTACCTTCTTAACCACAAAATCTATGTCAAAACAAATATTGACCCACTCAAGTATATACACTCCAAGCCATAAAAAAACCAACATATGGCCAAGTGGCTCATGCTCTTAGTAGAGTTTGATCTTGAGCTCCTTCATCAAAATTTAATTAAAGTGCAAGTCATCACCAATTAATTCGATAAATAACCATTTATATATAATCAACCTCTTCCTCTTGAGTTCCTCAATGAGTCTATCATGACCCTCTTTCAATCAAACTTCACTTATCAAGTCACCATGTTCTTTAACAGATCAAAATATCAACATGGTGGGGGAGTTGGTATCATCCTTATTCCCTTTGATGATGAGCCCTTTTTTATCCTTCAAGATTTAATTGAAATGTACCAATAATATGGTTGAGTATGAAGCCCTAGTCATAGGCCTTCAAACTACCTTAGCCTTGGGAATAAAAATAATCAATATCTTTGGTGATTCCCAGCTTATGGTCAATCAAATAAATGGATCTTACCAGTGTAATAATGATGTTTTACAATAGTATAAACAACTATCTAATGAAATCTTAGTGTCATTTGAACACTACCACATCTATTCAACCCCATGATCTACCAATAATTTTACTGATACCATGGCTTACCTCACCTCTTAGATCCCATCTACACCTTCTGACTCTAAGCTAGATATCATTATCCATATACTTACCTAGACTTCCTATGTCAAATTAGATTCTCCTACCACTTTCAATGTAGAAGAAACCCAAGTTAACCTTTAGTATCAGTAGACCTTTGAATATCTCAACTTTTCCATCATTCTTTTTGGGCTCTCCAAGAATGCTCAAAGAGTATTTATCTAGAGTACCTCACATTATACCATTATGGGTAGAATTATTATACAAGCACGACTTTAATGGTCACTTATTTTGCTACCTACGTAGTCACAAAGCCTCTCATGCTATCAAATAAATGCATGATGGGATCTATGATAGACATTTTAGTGGCCTTTCCATAGCTAAATTCATCCTTTGCCTTGGCTATTACTGGCCTACCCTTAACCAAGACTATTTTGACTATGTGAAGAAGTATGTTAAGTATCAACAACATGCCAATATGCATCATTTACCTAGTCATAGTCTTCACATTTCTACTAATTTTTGGCCCTTCTCACAATGGGGCTTGGACCTCATTAGTGAGATTAATCCCCATTCTTCACAATGACACCATTCTATCATCATTGTGACCAAATATTTTACCAAATGGGTAGAGGCTATTCCTCTCATCTTGACCAAAGTAGAAAATATTATTGACTTTATCAACCATCACATCATATGTTGCTTCAATGTTCCTCATAAAATTATCATCAATAATGGAAAATATTTTAAGAATAATTAAGTATAGGGTCTTTGTGATGCATTTTGGATTAATTTAAGTTTCTTCTCACTCTATTTCCCTTAAGCGAATGGAAAAGTAGAAGCCTCTAAAAAAACTCTTAACAATATACTCACTAAAATGGACAATTCATCTAATTGGGATTAACATTTGCACATGCCCTTCACCTTATGGGCATATCATACTAGCATTTAAACCCTTATGGTATCTACCCCTTTTTATTTTGTGTTTAGAGTGGAGGTAGTCTTGCCTCTTGAAGTCCAAATTCCTTCTCTTCACTTATATTTATAGGAGCTTATTTTTGAAGATGATTATCTTCAGCATCATTTAGCCTAGCTTGATCTACTTGATGAGTATAGTTTAGCTACCCTTAACTATCTTCATGTCTATCAAGATCATGTCAAACATGCCTATAACAAACACCTTAGAGTGTAAGAATTCAACATTGGAGACCTCATCCTAAAGGAAAATCAACATGTCACCAATATGGAGAAAATTAAGTGGGGTAAATTTTATTTCAATTTACTTGGACCCTATATCATAACCCAAAAGTATGGATCAAGAGCTTACTGGTTGTCCTCTCTTGAGGGAAACCCAGATCCTAAGCCCCTCAATGCTTTGCATCTATGTCTATTCTTTTGTTAATAAGGATCAATTTCACCTTTTTTTTTAACTTAAGCTCATCCCTTGCTTTCACATCACATTCATCTACCTATTTTAGAGTAAATTGATTAAAGCTTAATCATGTGATTATCTATCATAATCATATCCCCATCTTGAATAATGGGTACCACGGCTCTACCCATGGCATGATTCTCATGGTAATTTATACCCCTTTTCACAAGGATGGATCCCCATGATATTTGTCACCTAAACCTCTTTACACCTAATCAACCTTCTTATACTTTTATTTTTTCCTTAATAAAGGTGAACCTCTAAGCCTATATAAGCATGTCTATGTCAAACAAAAATCAAACAAGAAAAAATCAAAATCGAAACCAATAAAAATCATGGGTCATTCCTAAGCATTCATAGAATACTCCCTTGAAGGATAGCTATTTAAAACATATTTATAATTTCTCAAATTAAGGTGGATTTATCCCTTTAAAGATAACTATCAAAAGAATTAAAAAAATCATAAAAATTTGGACCACTCCCTTGAAGGATGGTTGGGTTAAGCATTTATCAAAATAAGCAATTTATTGGAAGCTTTCCACATCATTCAACTTTCCCAACCCCCAAAAAACTACAACACAAAGCACAAGACCCATTATCAATCAATAGAAAAAACACAATAATTTTTAAATCCATAATCGGCTCTCATAAGCAAACATAATTTTGAAAGTTAAAATTGGCTCTCATGAGTAGACTTCCCACATTGATCAGTCTACACATTGCATGGCATAGACTTGTTTATACTGACTCTTCAAAAACCTATAAAATAGGCATGCTAGTCTCAAAATAAGGTTCCATTTTTATCCATGTCCCCTTTATACACTATAAGCAAGGGATTTTTTAGCTTACTTGACATTATGTGGTTAAGACACCTTTTTAACGAACAAATAGACACTAATGCAAAGCATTCAAAAGACTTATGTTCCTTAAGTCAATCTAACTTTGGTTTTTGGTTTATTCCTTGTCAAAGAAGAAGCATCATGCCCTCTTCTTATCCTCTCATAACTCATTGATATTTTCACTAAAGACCTTTGTCTCTTGATTATATCCTTTGGTCTCACAACTAGTGTTATTAATTAACTTGCTTCATGTTCTTTACCCTAATTAGAATAACAAAAACCATAATCATCACATCATATCAATATATTTCATAAACAAACACAACCATAATCATGACCATGACAATCATAATAACACCATAACATCCATGAACAATAAAGTAACCAACCATTTTCCACCACATGTCTAAATCTAAACAATGAAGCATATACTCATTAAAATTTAGCATGTCATTAACATACATGTCAAAAATCATAACCATGAAAAAAAAAATACATCTCATCGCATTCCTCAGTAGGTGAGTTTGCATCTGTATCTCTAACATAAGCATAATCAATATAACATGAGCATAATAAATATAAACATCACACCATAAGCATTAACAGTAAAAGAAACCATAGACCATGAGCATGAGAAATAAACAAAGTGTTGTCACTTGGATTTGAACCCTTTGAGGAGATGTCTCAGCTCTCCTCATCCAAGTAGCACAATTGAAACACCTCTAGGCTATGGGTAGCCTAAAGATGAATTGAATCTCTTGATAGGGCTAGTTCCCTTGATGTACTACTTGTAAATCACTATTACACATAAACTTTTGAGGGAAAAGGGAGAGATAAAAATGGAAGCAAACTATCCTAAAAGAGTTGATACACCAAATCTATTGATGACTACCAGCCATTTGCATGTTATACATGAGAACAAGTGACTAAACAAATATACACTTCTCCAATCTGCATCTTCTCACATCAATATTTCATTATGTGGTTGTGATAAATGTTTAGGCTAGGAATAAAAAACAAGAGGCATATAATGTAATTGTTTGAATAGATGAACTCACTTCACCTTGACACATCAATATAACATTTCACATGACCTACAATAAGAAGGTTTCCAACCATAAATAGGTGAGAGAATGAGATAACATGCTAAAGAAACAAGAGTCATCACAAGCAAGATCAATCACCCAAGTAAAACACATTATTAATATTCATGGAAGAGAAAAAAATCAATAGTTTTTATTGATCCATGGTATGAAAATGAGTAGGGCTTCACCATACTCAGGTGCAGCATGAATTACAAAGGCCAAAATGGCTAGCTCTTATAGAACTTGAGAGAGAGAAGAAGAGAGAAGTCTAAAGGTCATAAAGACACTTGTCCAGTTCAAAATTAGAGTTACTTATGCATGAGAAGAAGATGTGAAATAGACCATGCAAGGTTAAAAGATACAAGTGGCTATTCAAGGCATGAAACTTTTGAAAAGTGGCATGAAATTCCCTTTGCTAGCTCAAAAAATTACCTCCAATATTGACCTTTGCTTTAATGTCCCAAAATTGATTAGGGATAGGTATTATTATTGGAATGAGGGGGAAGGGTTTCATACATTCCTCTCCATGCATTGGTTGTATTATTGGTCATCTGGAATATTCCCAAAATGAGCTATTACCATCTATAGTCAAAATAACTCTTCTTTCACACACACTACACACTTAGCCTCTAAAAAGGCATAATTTTTCCATGAAATTTTATAAAAATAAGTGAAATATATGTTTCAATACCCTCTCTAACCTTAGAAGCATTAGGAACACCTTAAAATTAGTTTACTTAAAGCTTTATACCCTTCTCAATACCATGTTCATTAGGCCAATTTTGACTGATTGAGGTGAGAGATTTTGTTGGGGAACATAGGAGTTTTGATAAAGAAATAAATTAACATATTGAGTTATTAAAAGTTTATATAATCCTCCCAAAGTTGGTTTCATCCCTTTAAAGTCCATATAAATTGCACAATGCACAAAAAAATCAAAAGAAGTAGCTATGTACCATGTCCATACATATTTCATATAACTCATCTTGATGGTAGGGAGCATAACTAAGCCTTATACAACATCCAATCCTTTTTCTAGACAAACTATGCCATTTTGGTTCATTATCACCATCATTTCCTTCCTCGGGTCTATACTAAGGGTTTAGTAAGGGTTTAAGTCTATTTACCCTCTTAGCCATTATTCATAGAGATTTCACATTCAAATATCAACTCTACACCACAAAAGAGTTTCTTAGGATCTTATCTAACTCATCTTATCCTTTTGAGTCTTCATGCAAATTGTCTAAGGAGATGTGAGAAACTAAAGTTGTTATATCGAGCTTCTCCTTCCATTTACACAGGCCTAGTGTTGTCCCTGAGCCTAAAAATGGCTTCATTTTTTCCTTATCTATAATTCTAGGCTTTTACACATATGAAGTGACCATTTAAACATGATCCAATCCATTTGATTGATCATCTAAGGTTATACATGTATTTGACCCCTTTTTTATTTTAGGCGTAGTCGAAGCCTAGTAGGTATGTCTAAATGTTTGAAATACTAATGCACCTTGATGAGTTTATCTACATATAAAGAGATTTAAAACCTCTTAAATGAATCTAGAAACATGTTTCAATACATTTTAAATATTTTCCAATGTTAAAAATTTCATTGGTCCACCATTTGGGCTTTAGGTCAAAACCCTACCCAACTAGACTTGACTGCAACCTTAAGGGTTTACAGAACCCTATTTAGTTCCATACTACTATACATGTTTTATAGTATTTTATTATATGTAATTAAACTTTAAAAACCTCCTTTCATGTTCCAAACAACTCTTGTTCCATCCATTTATCACCCTTTCTTCAAAATATGCAAATATACACTTAAGGTGCCCTCTATCTGAGACAAAACAAAGGGAACTTCACCTATTTCCCTAGACTAAATGAATTATTAAGGGTATTTTAAATTTATATAGGTGAACTATACCAATTTATATCCCTTGACCAAGTCATTTGACCTTCTAAAATCTTTAAGACCCAAGACAAACTTGTAAAGGTAGATTGTGTGCAGTCTTTAGAGTATCAGTTGTGTGTTGATTGATTGGTGCTCTTTATTTGATTATTTCTCATCACAAGAGCTTATGGATACCATCATGGTCATGATTATGGTGTTATATGTCTCTCTATCACTTCAACCCCTACATACTTCTTCCCATACCCTAACCAATCAAGCCTATGTACAAATTTCCTAACTGTATCTCTATTTTGGAGTTACACCTATAGATGTATATGCATAGATTAGACTTAGAAATAATGCATACAAACTTTTGAGATATAATAAGATCATATGATAAGTCTTTAGACCTGTTCATCTATGTTTTGAATATACCAATCACTCAAAATTATCACCCTTTTATTCACTACCTGAGATAGTCATCTACAGTGGTTGTAGGTGCATATTTTCAAATGAAGGGGTATTTGTAGGTGTATATAGGGTCCAAACATAGAAATATAGATCTTTAGATGACATTTAGGTCATGAATTATTTATTTATCATCTATAACCATTATATCATGGTGGAATGGTCTCATATTAAACCCTTAGTTGAATAGGTCTTTTTGTAACTTAGATCTTGTAGGTTTTACTACCTAGAAATAGTGCATAAATGGGCAATTTTGAGGTTCTAAACAAACATTCTCTCTTAGTAATCTACCCTTCAAAATTTGTAAAGTCATTTTCCTATGTAGGGACTTCAAGATAGATCACCAAGAGGCATTTAAATTCTTTTAAACCATGTTGTGTGATTCTACCAAAATGGCCTTAGGCCTTTATTTTCACTTTTTAGGGATTAGGTCCCTGAATGCAGTCATTATTTTGTTTCACCAACTTCTAGGTTTTTTTCCCATATGGTACCTTATTAACTTTATTTCATGTTATTTAATTCATACTTATAACTTAAATAAATTTATATCTTATCCAAATTCTCCATCAAGTGTCCTCAGTTATCAGTTAACACCACCTGTAGGTGGCTATTTGCATATATATATACAATAAGCAAATCTAAGTAGAATGTAAGATATAAAGGTTTAAGATAAATTAAATCCTTCACCAATTGTTCAAATTTACTCCTATAATTATTTAAATATTTAAACACTTATCAAAATTTCCATCTCAGTATGACATCATCAGGGAGACTCTTGTAGGTGCACTATGAGCTATATATAGATAATGCGCATGAAATAGTACATGCAATGAAAGAATATAAATTCATAATAAATTTGTCTCCCATAAATGGTATCTAAATGAAACCTTAATGTGTTTAAAAAACCAAAACAATATCTCACACCTCCTTTCAATGTTGAACCCTTCATGAGAGCACCTATAGGTGCATATTAATGATAAGAAATTGTGTTAAGTGATAAAAAGTTTGCCTCATGTTATCTACACATTATTTAATGAACTTAAATTGATAACCCATGTTATAAATATGTTTCCAAAACCATGTAACTCTCTTCCACTCTCTTATTAATGTGTCCAAGCTTTAACATAACTCATTCAAATGATTGTCTATGATAGTCCTATAATAGACTGATTATAGGCACTTTAAAACTGTATCCTCATGAAACAATGCTTGGATAATGATAATTAAATGTGATATAATTTAAATGAAATTAAAAACATTTAAACAAACCTATCATCACCCTCAAGATTCATTATTAAAGCATGGAGATCTTAAAATGGTGGAAATAGGCCTGTAACATATAATGGTGCCTTCTCCTGCAACATGAGATGATTTGAATATATAAACACCTTAAAACACTAAACAAAGCATGGGAATAATTTTAAGAGGGATTAAACATCATTTGGATCCAACATCACCAACTATATTGTATAGACCTATCTAAAATAGGTCAAAACCTATAGGGTGCAGGAAATAGTGACCAAAAGAATATAGTCAGCTTGTAAGGGATGGTTCATAAATCATGGTTAACCAATATTGGAAATATTTTTATGTAAATGTATATCTCTTATTTTAATACCACCATTCAAATTATTTTAAATTGAAACCTCTTCAAGTGTATGTACCAAGCATAACCTGTTGATCAATTTTGTGTGTCTAGAAAGGCCAAGAAGGAGTAGAATGGTTTTAGCTCAAAATGACCACTTCCAAATAATTTAAAACATTTAATTGAGTTTTATGAAGATTAATATACATTACATAACCTTCTCCCACATGTTATCTTCCCTCATGGGTTATACAAGTTCCAAACTCCCTTTGTTTAGTTGGTTTCTTGATCATTAGTTAGACAACCTACAAGATTCAAATGGGTCTGACATTCCTGATAGTTAATATAACTTATTTTAAATTTTAAAATAACTTAGGACACTTTTACACCTTATAAATTATGCCACTTTCATTTATGACCCCTAAAATGACTTTAAAAGACACAAGGATTAATATAACTAAGACTAAGGATAATATAGCATTAAATGACATATAGAGACCTATAATATACCCCATGAAAAAATATTAGACCCCTATAACATATAAAAAGTAAATATTTTACCTATATGGTTCCTAATTTGACTTATAGGGTCAAATTTGGTCAACACAAAGATCATATATATAAATCATGAGTCAAATAACATCATAATATATATAATAAATATACATGTCTCTCTCTCTCTCAAAATGTATATCTCACTGCATTGGCTCATAGGAAAAAATCAAAATGATATATAATAATATATATAATATGTCATAAACCATGTCCTATCTATGCCCTAGGGGTACCACTATCTTTTAGAGCATTGCTATCTCCTAGAGCACCACTAAGTCCTAGTTCATATCCCCATGCAATACCTATCTATCCACCTATATACATAACCCACTGGCACCACCTACCAAGATCACTCTATACTTTCCCCATTGAGGCTCATCATGACACCATCTCAAAACTATAACCTCATAGTACCATAACTCCTCCACTTTAGCTAGGTACCATTCCATGGGGATGGTTTTGGGTGGTCCTATAGATGTCGTAACCCTTCTTCCTCTCTATCTTAAGGAGTCTCTCTCCTATGTGACCAAGGCTAGTGAAGCTCTTTCCTAGTCCTTATCACTCATGAGTGTCATAATCTAACCTTGTAAGGCAACCACCTGGCCTTGTAGCATTGTGACTTGTGCCTTTGCAGTGCTAGCACCATTATTACTTATCCATCTAGGAAAACCCCCTATACCTATTCCCTTTATCATCCTCTCCTATTTGGGTCCACATCTATACGCTTCCTTCCACCATCATCATCACCAAAATATGCTACCATGTATAAATCATGGTACCATGCCATGTAACCATCTGTAAAGCCTACGTCATCTATTTATGGCTTGGCTAGCAACTCCTCATGATCTAGCAAAATCCTCACTAGAAGTGGCTCTAGTAAAAGGATCTTTACATCCTCCTTCCTATACCTAATAAATGTGCTTGAGATACTATGAAAAAGGCCAAACTACTTGCATACCCTATCGAATGGGATGAGCTCTACCTTTCCATCCCTCTAGTTGAGAATCCACCTATAACTCGATAAGGAGAAATTCTATCTCTTATACCTAGCCCACTCTAGGAACCCAACATATGGTCTCCACACAATGTTTCCAATCACATGTGAATCTATTTTACCCCTAAACTAATCAACATTATAATCTCCTCCTAATACACCTAATGTGGAAAAATTACCTCTCCACCACATGAATTCAACTAAGATCTCTATCTAGGCGTATCCCACCCATGACAACACCATCGACCTCAACACTTGAATGTGCTCATAGGTCCAATAATTTAGAACCAGATTGACACTAGTGCCATATCTGCTATGGGCTCTAAACCCCCATAACTCCCTATATATCTACACTAGAAGCATAGATACCTAGCTAAAAACTATATGCCCTAGCAACATCTCAACTAAAACCCCCAATAGCAAGTATGGGAACCTCTCACTACTCAAGTCAGGAAGGGAAAATTATGACACTACCATCATTATCATCATCACCAATCTCCTCTTGCCCCTCACCCTATGATAGATCATAGAGTAACTAAAACCCCCAATGTGTTACTTGACATGATCCTAGTCATCTCTATATACTAGCTCCAGTAAATTATCATGTTCTTCCCCCTCAATGTGGTAAATTAGATCACCTTGAAAGGGTAACCATGTAATGTTGTGCACATCCTTTAATAGGATCATGAGCTCGCTTATGGGTAGTAGGAAAGTATTCATGGCCAAATCCCATCTCTCAATGAGGGCCATGATCATGGATACGTCACAAGGCACATGTTAGTAGTGCCTCATCACTTTAAGGCTAACCTCATCCATATATTCCCAATTAGCAAGGGTCATCCCTTAGTGAATCGCTATGAAGATGCATGACACTAGATCATGTGTTTGAATCTACTCTCATGCATATAAATAATGTGTATCAAAAAACTTAGTTCACTATCACACTCTACCTATGAACTATACCTTCTCACCTTACCCTACCTAATCATGACTATTTCACCTCTATAAATCATGACACTTTTTGTAACTACCCCTTACCTGATCTATTAGACCTTACTGACATAATTATTAATCAAGCCCTTTGTATGCCATTTTACCATTTTCCTTTCAACTTAACAATGTTACTAAGTCACTAACATTACTAATTTGACTCACCATACCTTAATCACTTTCATTTAACCTATAACCCCCTTTTAAACTTACCTGACCTTCTCCATTTGATCATTTCTTCAAAACCAAACACTTTCCCTCTCTTATATTTACCCTAAAATCATTACCTATACCCTAAACAAAACCACTACCCATTCATGTTAGTAACCTAAAAATACCATTCAAACTTAGCATAATCATGAGTCTTTTTCTAACCTTAACTTTACAATATTTTTTCCACCTAGCTCAACCAATAGCTGTCATGGTGACCACTAATGGTCAGACATCCATCTCTTTCTAGATGTTGACTATTGATGGTCAGCCTCGACCATTGATGGTCACTATGGGTGTTCTATGATTAAAACACCCACAGACCTAACTTACCTAAAAACCACCCAAGCAACCATAATCTCTTCTAAATTATAACCTAATACCTAATACCTACCCCTACCCTAGTTCACCTACCCCAACTTATCTATTAAAAAATATACCCACAAAATTGACCAAAAATCAAAAACCCTACATAGGGCAAATAAACTAAACAAAAAACATAAACCCCAACCCAATAAAGTAACTACCTGACCAATAAAATACCAATTCAAATGCTATAACCAAAGCAAACTACATCCACCAATTTAAGGATGCCACTCACCTCATTTCTTGACCATCATCAAGGAGTAATCTATGGACCTACCCATCCTCATCTGTGTCTATGCTCACCATGTATCCTACCTCAGTCCTCTTCATCAATCCAACTCAACAAGTACACAACAATCACCATCAACACAAATTTACCTAAGATGACTAATGTCAGATCTCAATAGTCAAAAGTTACAATAAGTGAAAATGACATTCACTTTTACTTTTAACCTCTATAGCTTTAGGATTTTCACCCTAATTATCAATGGTTAGGGATACCATCAACAGTCACTCTTTAGACCTCTGATCATCAATGGTTAGGGTCTTAACCTTTTACCCATTACCTCTTTAATCATGATATTTTGGTTCATGTTAACCACACTCCCACCCATGAAGACTAAAATCTATGCCCACCTCAACCACCTCATCATCTTCCCATTGGTCCATTTTGGCCCAACTAGTGCACATTTTGTGACAACTTTTTCCTGGTCCTTTGACCATAGTGACAACATTGCCATGTTGACCACTTTTTTACCTTATTCCACCTCATACATACCTAACCCACTTGTGTCTTCTTAGAAACACTTCTTACCTCAAATACCCATGACACTTGAATAGTTTATGTTTTCACTAGGAGCACTACCTACCTTGGATACCCACTAATACACAAACATTGCCTAGGAGACTTGAATTTATGAGTGTACCCAGCCACCATGCCTAAATGCAGTCATGTATTACACTTGTTACTTGACCTTCTAGTACCAACCTTTATTTTTACCAACTATGACAACCTATTCAATGCATGATCTTAGCTATCACACTTTTTGTTGCACATTGTGCATTTATTTATGCTTTAGTGCCCAACCTATCACCCACCTTCATGACATCCACCTTATCAAACCTGCACTTGATTTTTTTACGTCATCAACTCTAGGTTTGAGGGGGAATACCTCCTCCCATACTTGAGGTAACTAGACCTTTGACCAATAATCTATTTTTGTTTTGTAGCTTACTGATTCAAAGATGCATAACAAAAAGGGGGAAAATGTAGAAACTAGAAATTTTCACACCATAATTTTGAATATTGAAATTACTCTAAACCACCTTAGGACCCCCTTGGGCCCCACCTTGAACTTCTTGACCCCTAAATCAACCTAACCCATCTAACCTAAGTCAATTGACTTATTGGCTAAAACCCACATTTTAACCAACCTTACCTTTGACCCTTGATCGTAGATGGTCAGGGTGACCATTGATGGTCATCATGACTACTGATGGTCAAGGTCCATCATCCTAGCACTAACATGTAAACATCTATCGTGATTTTCTAAAATTATCTCATCTAAGTCTATTTGCAAGCCATTGCATGCATGAATTCTAATTAGAAATCCCAATTAACATCTTATTGCACCTATCTTTCCTTGCCTACGAGAAGAGAGGAGCAAGAGGTGAAAGGAGACTGCATCCATAACTATCAAGAGATTTTACATCCAAAGATTTATTTTTTAGGTGTTCTTCCAAAAATCTAGTGATCTAACCATCATGATAGAGATCCAACTTGTCACCATATCTTAGTTAACAACCAAGTATCATTACTCTTTTGAAATCACACCAGACTCTATCAACGAGCCAACCACCTCAACCACTTATCCAATTAATCTTCTATAATCTAAGTATTTATTTTATAGTATTCAATTACTTTATTTGTATTTTTAAATCAACATAGCACAATCCAACCTCCCAAAATTTCCTTATGAAATCTCATCAATCAATCTATTTAATAGTCAAAGCCTACACACAATAACCATCGATGATTGTCTCAACCATCAACGGTCTATCTAATCGATGATGATCACCTTGACCACTGATGGTTACCTTAATCATCAATGGTCATCTCAATCAATGATGGTCACTATGGTAGAAATTAACAAGTTATTTTCACCCTTTTACCCTTAACTAAACATAATTTTATGTGTCCCTACCTATTCACAGGCCCCTACTTGATTTTTTGAAGCACACTTGATCCATTTAGTACTAGTATTGACTTGATTATTGTTATATTAGTCATTATATATTATTTATTTATCAAGCATATCTTGTAATCAATTTTAGTACCTTTTGATTTTTGATGCAAGTACTTTATCATTCTGTTTATAAACTTAATTATTTAAAATGTGTGGATTGATAGCCCCCAAGGAAATTCTTGCCTTTAGGATCTAGATAGCATTAGGCAATCCACCTAGCTATCTATTTAACCAACCATTTACTTTAGTTTTGTCTTATTTATATGTAATCCTCCTAAGCTAAAGAGGATTTCTTCACAATCATCTGATTCAATGCACGCACAATCAAATAGGTTTTTCAACCATACCCGTATTTAGTTTCTTCTTCTTCTTTTCTAAAAATATAACCTAAAATTCACTGAAACAAGAGGATTACATGAGTTTTAGGTTTGACAAAAAATAATAATGCTTAAAAATAAGACTTACATGTAAAACTAAGCTTTAGATCAATGTGTACATGTAAGTCCACACCAAAATACAAAATACATTTGGTTTGTTTTAAAGCACTAGAAAAATACCAAATATTTGGTATACAACTTAATTTGAAAGCATAAAAAATGAATAACCTTTAAGAAACCAAATTACATATAAGTTTATAATTTTTGAAAAAGCTTTGGAAAAAAATTGAGACTTTTTTTTTATAAATCCAAAAGGAAATTAAATGCAAATTCTCAAAAAAACCAAAGCATGATATGCTTTCTTTTATGTTTTAAGGTTTGTTTATCTTTTCTTAGAAAAATTGAAATTGAATTGATAAAAAAAAAAAAGACAAAATACAAAGAATGCCTTGTTTAAAACAAACTAAGTAGATAAGATATTATTTGTCCTTGTTTTGAGAAAAGATAACCAAAAAAAAAACTTTAAATGATTTTTAAGAAAACTTAAGAAATTTTAAAATGTGCCATATGAATAACAATTGTCTCTACATGCATCAATATAGAATGTTTTGAACCAAAAATTTATTGGTTTACTCACTAAAAGATGTTGGGCTTAAAAATGCATTAGAATTTTTGAATATGTTTTTTGTTATTAAAGTTTATTTTGATATTAAAAACTTGAAATAAAGTGAGTTATACATCACAAAAGTTGAATTAAAACTAAAAACATTTAAAAAAATTAATGAATAAAGATGCACTAAGAGAATAAAACATTGTCATAACAAAAATTGAAAAAGGTAAAAAGTGTTACCAGGTGTACCCAAACTATAAAAGGAATCAACTCCAAGGATAACTACAAGGTCTTAGGATGAATAGAATAGTAAAAGAATTTTTTTCAAAGCATCAATAATATTAACATTCTAAAAGAAAACTTAGAATGTTAGGTTAATTCAAAATACCACTTAATAGGATGATTAGGTAGAAAGCATGATCAAGAAAAATAGAGAAGCTCATCTGATCATTAAATCCTTGTAATAAAAGGAAAAAGTTATGTAAAATTGTGACAAAATGAAATGCTAAAAAAATCTCTAACAATATAGGTAATAACTCAAAAAAATTATGTAGCCAACTAGTGAGAAGAGAATTGGCCAGAACCTATTAAACAAATCCAAAAAAGCATTCCAATAACAGATGTTAGTAATAAAGACATATAGTAAAAAAATTCTACCATGGACATAATAAGATAATACTAAATAAATACTGACTATGTATTACGAAAGAAATGTGGTAGAACACAAACAAGGAAAGATAACAAGAAATGATAGTTAAAAAAATAGAACTATACACTAAGGCACTGAACTTAATAAGGGAAATGCCATGATTCAGAAAAGAGAATGAGTTTAAACTAAAAAACTTAAAAATAAGTGCATAAAAATCTTAGAATTCAAAATGAGGCACCAAAACTAAGTTCATTACCAGAATACCATGAATATATAGTTAATGAAGCATAAAAAATCTAATAGAAAAAAATATATAAATAAAACTACACATTCATATGTATTCAATGAGAATAAAAAGTAGTTATGTGTAATTAAATGGCTAAAAAACTAGTAGTTCATGATTTTTAAAAAACTTTATTTTTCCACCAAAACAAAGCTACACAAGTTCAAGGATCAATGTTAAAATGAATCTGATCTTATACCATATTTGTAAATTAACAAAGATCACTAGAATAACGTTGAAAACCATAAAGTGAAAGAATTAAAAATGAAGTAATATTACCTCAAGAGTGAATCAACGCACAAAATGTGAGACGAGAGTTGACAAGTGGGGAAACTATCATATGGAGAAAAACACCACAATAGTATTGAAAGCTTACAATAATAATCTCCAATTATAATAGCATTAAGAAGTTAGGAGAATAATAACCTTAGGCCAATAGAGCATCAAGGATCCAAGAGTAAGACTACATAAACAAGATTATGTTGTGTTGTATCAAGTGTAGAAGAATGAGAGATAAAATCTTTTTATATAGAGCTAAGAGAGAAAAGGAGTTACACAGGAAAACTTCAACATGTGTGTCATGTGTCCATAATCCTCTTAAAA
Organism: Torreya grandis; assembly: GCA_037957365.1. Lineage (NCBI taxonomy): Eukaryota > Viridiplantae > Streptophyta > Pinopsida > Cupressales > Taxaceae > Torreya > Torreya grandis. The sequence goes on along the minus strand of JARHVA010000807.1, from coordinate 2,036,273 downwards.
ATGGGGAGGATGTGTGTTCCATGTGGGAGGAGAGGAGTTACATGCAAGTAACTCCAAATCCTACAAGTGGACTAGATAGGTGAGTGACACCTAAAAAGGCTATAATAAAATGTATTTATAAATAAAATAAATGCACATACATATAAGACTTAGGATAAACCTATAAATTTATAGGAAGGACTCAAATAAGTTTAATTTTCCAACACTAGTTGGATTTTTGACTCCTAAATTTCCTTTTTATGAAGGTAAATATGATTCTGAACATGTATGTGCCTTCCATGTATCTTATCTAGATTATGTGGATAATGATAAATTTTTGATAAATATTTTTCCAAGAAGTCTAAAATAATATGCTCTTAGATGGTTCTATGATCCTCATCTTCCATCAGTAATGACTTTCAATCCTTTGGAAAATTAGTTTTTGATAATTTTCTATCAACATTGGCAAAAATTTATCATATGCTTAAATTGAAAATCTCAAATAAGAGTCTACTAAAACAATCAGTAAATATGTGTTAGGGTAAAAGACTATGCTTATCAAAATGAAAAATAAAATGGTTGAGAATGAACTTTAAGATATTTTTACACAAAGCTTGCTTCCTCCTCTTCAAGGTTCTATTATGTTTGATAAGTTCAAATACTTTGATGAACTATGCCATATAGTCAAAGAGAATGAAGTCAATTTGATTACTTTGAACAAAATAAAATATGTTTTAAATTTTCCTTCTAATACAATAGTTTCAAACCAAGCCTAATTACAAGAGCAAACCAACTAAAATCAAGAATGAATAAAAACTTATAATTAATTATATATCACAATCACCTTTAAAAAATTAATTAAAAGCTCCATCAAGGAGGCAATTCTCAAATTTTCCATCACCTCCTCATGTTTTGTTGAAAAATCTCCTATAATACAATCTAATCACTCTTACTCCACCAATGGAGATAGATATGTCTAGTCCCAAATTTATAAATTTTGATGCCAATAGATATTGTGATTATCATAGATGTATTAGACATTCTAAAAATAGATGTTTCAATCATAAGCATAAGACTCAAGATATCATTGATGAAAATATCATAGATATCAGTACACCTATTAAAGAGGATAAGCCATAAGTAAATGATAATGCAAAGCTCAAAATGTACAATTTTTTTAATAAATCATGAAGCAAATAACAAGGATAATTCTAAAGTTCATTATGCATACAATGCTCATCTTCTTCCTTCTATATATGGACATCCACTTGATAGCATTATCGGTACAGTTACAAGAAAATAAGCATCACGTCCTATGATCATATTTTTTGAAGATAAAATTATCGATGATGATTTAGATATACATGTACCTTTTAATCAAGCTTATGTTAACAAATAATCCATCTATAGTGTCATGATAGATAATGGATTAAGGGAAAATGTGTTCACCATAGCCCTCCTTAATTCTCTTGGTTATATAGAACAATATTTATAGGATACTTCTAGAGTTTTCAAATCATTTGATGGCATACACAAGATACTCTTAGATATAGAGAGATTCTATTAAAAGTGGGTTCTCTCATGGTGCCTATTCCATTTTTAATTCTACCAAGCACAGGAGTCTTTGAGATGTTATTAGGATGCCCATGGATACAAAAGATTAAAGGAGTTACTTCCACAGTGGATAAATATATCAAATTCATTCATGATAATAAAATGGTTAAAATTCAAGGAATACAATATGAATATTCTTTGGAGTAAATTATGTTTACTTCTTATATGGAATAATTACCTAGTACAATTCATGGCAACATGGTAATGAGCTAATTTACAAAACTATTCAAGAGCATTTTTCAAAGTATATTATAGTTTCTAATGAGCATGAGCATATTACAGAATCAATTTCTCCATATTTTTATGAGTATGATATAATTACGTATTAACATATTTAGATTTTTTCATATTGTATGGTACATCCTCCTACATATAAAGTGGCACTTAGAAATAGGCATCCATCTCTTAAGGCAAAATAGGTTATTTAAAGAGTTTCACCATAGGTACAGGTACAAGTTGTTACATCTTTTTCCCCTTCACATGAGGATGAAAGTCTTCATGAGTATATGATAAATGTTTTATAAGGTTATACTACATCATATGACTCCTATTTAGATTGAAAGTCATCTATAGTTGGCACTTATTCATCATAAAAATCACTCCATATCATTCCATGGTTTATACATATATTCCCATCACTGATATCATTAGTTAGTTACTTTCATTTTTTATTGTACATGGATTATTTGTTTTCTTTCTAATTATTCTATCCATTATCCAAGCATTCTTTTAACCCCTTGATTTTCTTTTTGGGTACTCACCCTCTTGATTTTTAAATTAATTCAAACTATTTCATGCACTTATATCTATATCACTCAACTTGCTTATTATTGCATATCCTATATCCTATGGCATTCACATGATCTCATATCACTACTTTTTACATGAGCAAATTTATAATTTTCCCCATTTGATGAGCATGTGCATTCCTACATAGTTTACATATTTACACTACATTGTTATGATTTAAAGTTAAATCTACATTAGGGGCACATTTCTTGCCTTCCACCTTATCAAGTTATGTTTTTACACTTTGTAAAGGAATGATTGAATCCCTCCCACTTTCTTTATTTTCAAAAAAAAAATTCTTAACACTTATTTTTCAAATATTTTGTAGCATTCGAATATTGGAAAAAATCCCCAAAAAATGCATATATTTAAAATATTAAAAAAAAATGCATATATTTAAAAAAAATCAAAAACATTAAAATATTTTCAAAAAAATGAAACTCTATAAAATCTAAAACATTTTAAAATTTTCTTATCATTATTTTTTTCATATGTTGTTTATTATATGTTAAGTAGATAGCATATTTGATATTTCAATACACAATTCATCTCACAAGGTAATTCAATGTTATATAGGACATACTTCTACATTATACTAATATATTGGGTTTCCCTTATTATCCAATAGTATTGCTAAGTTTGACGCATCTATTTGTTCTCCATGAACACTTTTATAGGTTTTATTTATCCATAGCCTCTCTACCATATTGATCTACATATCATACAAATGTCTTCATAATCCCTCATATTTTTCACATGTATTACATGAAATATTCTACTTGCTAATTGTTGACCTAAGAGATTGCACCCTTGGCAGGAGGCCGAGCTTCTACCTTCTCCTCACAACTATGGAAACTCCCCTCTTGCCTGTGGGACTGGTGAAGCTAGAGGGGAGAGTCTCTAGATAAGGGCTAGCTCCCTTTGATGCATCATGTTCATTCCAGCAAGTGCAAATACATACATATATAGATATAATGGGGGGGATGAAAAGGGAGAGATATTGTAGGAAAACAAACTACTCTAAGGAGGTGATACACCAAAATGAAATGACCTTCTCACATCCACACTTAAAACCAGACAAATGCATACATACACTTTAGACTTGGAAGAAGGACCAGGTTGCAAGAAAATGGTAGGGAGGCTCTCATGAAAACACAAAAAATAGAGACTCACCAAGGTGTTGTGAAATGCACACTGTAAGTAATCTTCTCTATTCTAAACTTCCCAAATACTACTCTCCTCTTGTCAGCTTCAAAAATGGTGCCTTGTAGACAACAGGTGTGTTGGTGTTAGGCCTGTGAAAGCATCAAAAAACAATGACTGAACACAAACAAACACTCAAGACATACACAAAAAATCTATCCAAGATGGAGGTAAAATTGCGTTTATTGATTCAGGTGGAAATTTTGCCAGGGCTACGCCTTACAAAAGTGAAAAAAGATGTTTTTTTAATGACAAGTCTTCAATATATAGGAGAAGCAAGGAGGCCCATTTGGCGCTCCTTTTTTACAAGTGGCCTATCGCATCCCTTCATTGGGAAGAACAAGTCGCTCAAAACATTAATGAGATGTGCACTTTGTCTATTTGAAGTCTACCTTTTCAAGGTCAATACATGGCTTATCTACTCATTAAATGTAAAATGGAGAAACCAATTACATTGCTAGTTATCTGCATCCCCAATGATCAATTCACAGGAAATATTTCACCTACTAGAGTCACTTCTCAAATTGGTGCCACTTGGACTAACTGCTTGCTCATTCCATGCTTGTCTCCTTGTATTTTATTAATTTTGTCTCTTCTAGCTCCTTCGGCCCTCGGGGTGAATTCTTAGCAGGTCACTGCATTGTGGCCCCTTGGTTAGCTCTCTCTCAGTTTGAAAATAAATAGCCATTTTATTTTTCTAAATTTGATGTTCATACGGCCGTCATTGGTTAAAAAACCAATGGCTAACTTGTTTTGCTAATTTTGACATCCTCTGGGATGTCACCATCCCAGTCAAAACATCATCGGGTCTTCATGGCTCTTGTCTGTGGCTTTGCTTAGTCTTAGCACCCTCCTAACTTTGCTTACTACCCCTTTGTATTTGGGCTGAGAGTCCCTCATAAGGGTATATGCCCTTCGAGTTCCTTTGGCAGGTCGCTTTGATCCTTCGGATGGTCTCTCGAGTTCCCATGGGCTTTGTGTATTTTTCGCAAACTTTTATCTGTAGACATTTTCTCGCAGACAAAAAGTCCATGGAAAATCCCCAAGTTTGTCTCTATCTTTGCTTTGATTTATGTTCTAATTCCTTCAGACTTTTTGTCTGAAGGAATTCCTTCAGATAAAAAGTCTAAAGCAATTCAGGACTTAGACCAATTTGAATTTAAACAAAGTTGGGACTTACCCGATCCTTTCCATTGAAGTGTCTACCCTCCGCTAGGGCATTTTGAACTAGAAGACTCCCCTTCAACCAAGTGCATACCCTTTGAACCAAGCCATTGAACCAAAATGGTTCAATGGTTCAATTGGTTCAACCATTGCGTGTCGATGAACTAATGAACCAAGGCCGATAAACTTCTCCCTTTGAACCAAGCCCGATGAACTAAGCCTGATGAACCAAGCCTGTTGAACCAAAATGGTTCAATGATTCAATGGTTCAACCATTGAACTTGTTGAATCGAGATGTTGAACTTGAAGATTCCTCTTGAACCAAAGGTCGCTGAACCACTTGAACTAGGCCATGAACCAAACTCATTAAACTTGTGCAACCTGAAAATGACTGTCATGAATAGCAAGGGAAGAAGGGGACCAAACATTTTGCCTAGGGGAAAAATTGGTCAACAAGTGATAAAACATTGGGAATAAGGGTTGTATACAAAATTTAGGTGTCTACTAAATGCCTCCACTTTGGTGTGGGCATGAGTGAATACATGCATGTATCAAAATTTTAATTTTAATAATTTAAATCACAAACCTTTACTTACTTTGGAAAGAGTGAAGGTTTTTAACGTAAATTATCAAGCTAAGCTTCCATTCACAAATATTTTGATGTTGCTAAAATAATTGAAAATTGATACAATTAGTTAATGCACATAATAAATATTTGAATTTTGAATTTTTGAAGATTTTAATATTTTAATTTGAAAAGAGAGCATAGGAATGAATACACCTATTGGGTTTTTATCTAAATACCATTAAAAAAATACCTTTGAAATTACACTTTTGATAGGTGCTAAAACATAACCAACATTTATTTGGGAGTCACTAGAATTTGATCCACTTCTTGATCAAGGAAATAGAATTTTTTTCGCAAATTCCATCAAGTTCACGCAATTTTTCTTCATTTTGATTTTTTGAAAATATCCCTTGATAAATGCTCTCTTTTTAGATGAGGAATGAATACTTGTGATGAAATAACTCATCTCAAAATATAATGTTAAGAAAATAATATTTCCAAAGCTTTAATATCATTAGACATATGTAAATATATTTGAATGTATCTAATACCAATGAATTATGTTAAGTGTTAGTCTAGCATTGGAAATATAGTGCCATATCAAGCACAACTCAAGATAATATTTTTCCTTGCATGTAAAGAAAGATGAGAACAATTAATCCCAAATTGATATATGTCCCAACTAAATTTCATAAAAAATTGAGAGCACACACAAGTAACATGTCCCCATAGATGCATAGGAACCAAAAAATTATATTTATATGCATGATAGACATCATGGATATAATAATAGTATATAATATGAATTATTAATATCATGGCTACAAAAAATTAATAATACAAAGGACCACACCCAAATTAGTGACAAGACAAGTTAGTGATACCACACAAGGATAGGACTCACAAAACATGATGATAAGAGGACCCTATATAGACAAGGATACACAAAAAATAAAATACATCCACACAAAAGCAAGAATTCACACACAATAATTCATATAACCATGATGAAATCATGGTGAATATATCCATGTTATGCATAAGATCAAGGTACTAGCTTAAGATGTAGTAACCAATGTAATCTATCTCAATAAGATAAATGAGAAGTAAGGAAATATAACATCATGAAAAATATGATATATGGAAATTTTCACAAGATAGGGCATGTTGTATATGAAAATAATTTCCCAATATGTGGGAAAATAGTGTGTATTCTAATATCATTTAACTAGTGAATTTACATGGCACCCACATCAGAAATACCATGAAAATAATGTGTAAATCATGGATATGAAAATATCTAGCATAAATGAATATATATCCATGTATAATGTAATATTTTTTATTTTTATATGTTATAATGTTTTTGTATTTTATGATGTTTTATAATTATGCATTTTGATATTCCCATACGATGTGAAAAATATATAAATCATGTATATATTAAGTATGATGAAAATAATGTGATAAGATGTAAAATGATTTGTAAGGTATAAATACCCATCAACATAATAAGGCAAGGCACATATGTATAATAAGCCTCATTCATAAGATAATATTAATGTGGTGTGATCACATGATATAGTTGAATATGTGGCAAGGCCCATAAGTGATGATGCACATGCAGTAGAAATATGATTCCCAATTTATGATAACTCAATAGTAAAAATATATGGAAACCAATCCACCATGAATGATAAATTATCATGTGTCACCATATGTGTAAGATCTAGAGTATAAATAATAAATGTATACTCATAAGCAAAAGGTGTATAATATATTATATACATAGGATATGTCAATAAGAAACATTCATTAGTATTATGCCCCATAGGTGAAGATACATGACATATGATAGAAATGATGGGTACCATGCCCCCATTGAGAAAAATGTGTATAGATAATAGAACAATGGGTACTATGTCTCCATAGTAAAATAGATATGATCATGTATAAAAATATGTTTTTGATTTTTCAGTAATATATCTATAATAATAATAGAGAATAAACACCTAAAATATATAGGATAACATATGAAAAGAGATGAGAAAGGCAAAAAGACAAGAATAATAAGATCACTGTGATTTTAAAAAGCTTATGGTTTCCCTCAAAAATCAATACATGCTATAAATTAAGACCTGATAAATTTTTTGTCATCATTTAGAAACCAATGCACATGCTAAGAATGGGATAAAAATAAAAAACAAGGCTAGTGAAACATAAAAAGAAACATGAAACAAGTGTCAAGTAAAATATCAATACAAATGAAATTAAGCTTCATTGTGAAATCAAGAAGATAGAAGAATATAATTAATCATTAGGAATAATCCACATGTAAGGCATGACATATTGAATAAGAAAGGTATGTACAAGACTATGGTATGATAAATATGTATCGACGAGGCCCAAATCTTAGTCAAAGAGATATGGATGATATAATATAAAGGTGAAATATATATACAAGAATCAATCTCATGTAAATTGATAAAATATACTCATCCAATTTAATAATAATATGAAAATTAATGCATGTATATATCCATATACATAATTAAGATATGTATACTCTATATGAATATAAATGTAAGATGCATGATCTATGTAAAGTGGATCAATATAGTAACTAGAGAAAAAATAGTAAGAATGTCACCATGTAATAATCACTAGTGTATAATAATTCCCCCCATAGGTGAGGCATGAAATGAGTCCATAACCATATATAACATGAATATCTTGCATCTTACCTATTAAATCATACCATGAGAAGATTGTTTGGACATGTTGATGTAGAAAAAAACCTCTAATATGGGTAAAATAGGCATGATATGTATAGTATGAATAAGATAAAAGAAATGCATTTTTTTTATTTTGTATCTTTTACTAATATTTTATAAATTATCATATTTTTTATTATTTTTGTATTTTGACATTTAACTGGCATAAAAAGTTATGTATAATGATGTATCAATTAAGCACTAGATGTATGTATCACTAGTTGTAAATGTATATATCTATTTACATTTTATTTGAAGCATCATAGTAATAAATGTATAGATATTACAAAATAAGTGCCAAAAGTAACATGAAATAATTGATGAGTCCCTATATTATGAATAAGAGAAATATCATGAATATTGAGGCATATAGCGAATGATTATTTCAAAGAAGTAGAATCAAAACTCTAGATATGTTATATATGGTGGAACTCTACATATGTGGTAGACACTCTTTAAAAGATGAGTAGGTGTATTGAAACCATATTAAATAAAAACAAAGAGACAAGAAGTATATGTCAAGAATAATCAACCTTCTATATTGATTTTATCACATACTTATTTTCTTTTAAAATGAAGTTCTCCAAAGATCTCAGGTCATGTTTGCTTCAATTAGTATTCTCAATTATTAAAAAAAATACAATATACTAAATCATTTCAATGGCACCTATGTGATAATTAAAATATTTAATATTTATTTAAGCTAAATTATTTAGTCAATTTTGAGAAATCAAAGTTAGTCACTATTTTACTTGATTTAAACTCAACAACTTGGCACAAATCTCCAACCATCAGAGCATCTTCAATCAAACAATAGAATTTATTTCAAAGAAATACAAATGGCATCCTATTCAAAAGTGGCTCAATCCATATATCTATAAATGTGGAAAAAACTACACATGGTGGGACTCACGAAGGAATTAAATATTCAAAAGAGCTACATATTGGTTGTAAGCTAGTTTGAGGATTAAGACTGAGGCTATCACCAATAAAGGCCATGGCCATTAGTTTTTATCTCCAACATTGATATCATGATTTGATATGAAAACTAGAAGCTTATGATAGCTAAGCTAGGGTTATGAAATTTTGGAGTTTTATTCCATACTTATATACAATAAAATATTGATGGAATAATAGTTAAAATAAAAATCAAGTTTTTATATTGATGTAGGAGCATCTACAATAGCTTCATGGAGGACTAGTTGAGATCATCAAACATGCAAATTCAAATGATATTCTAGCGTGAAATTTCAAATTCTTGTTTTCCCTCCAAATTGTGTTTAGATTTCAAAATTTTACGTTGAGAGTAAATGTAAAAGTAAAAAGTGAAAAGATAAAAAAAGTGATTATTGGGGCTGTTGAGGAAATAAGGGAGGAATGGTTGAAAATATTTAAACCTTAGTATATTGTTAAAAATTACAAACTGTGTCTGTTTTGCCTTGAGCCAAGTTTGGCGTAAAGGTTTGGAGGAGATTCTTTAAAAACAAAAGACTAGGATATGCATTAAAGGGGAGAAAAAGAAAATTTCAGGTGCCCGTTGGAATGGACAGAAGGTTTCTTTTGGTATAGATGATAATAAAGATGAAGATGAAGGCTCTACTGATAATGGAAATGCTAAGCAACATATTGTGTAGATCAATAGTTTGAAACGTAAAAGGAATGTTTATCTTACAAAAAATACTGTTGTTCAGGTTTCAAATGCTATATCTGAAGAAGAGTGTGATGCTCAAACAGAAACAGAGAATGTTTCAGATCCTAGGCTCAAGTTGAAGAAACTTTGAAAGCAGCTACTTCAGGAGGCTCCAAACCAATCAATGAAGATTAAAAACTTGAAGAAGTGCATATAGGCCCGTTCAAGTTTCTCTTTTTTAGATTTTTCTTGTAGCTGTGATGTTGTTTTATATTTGACAAGAAAGCTTGATAAAAGCTCAAAGTTTGTTGTTGAGAAAAAAAAAGGTCAATGAGCATGGCGAGGAAGGAGAGCTCGCCATAGAAAGCTGAAGCCGGTTGAAAAGAGGATTGATAAACATATACTTGAGATATGCAAACATGTAATTGAAATTGGTATGTTCTCTTATCTTTATGTATTGAAATTTGAAAGTGTGGTTGAATATTGAATGGTAAAATGTGAGCAATGGTAGTGAAATGTTTTTGACACTGATTTAATGAATGATTCAATATCAATGTTCTCTCAATCTTTGAGTCCCTATTTCAAGTGCACGTAGTTATCTGTAATCAGATTGTGTATGCAAAATCCTCTACTGAAAACTCACAAGTCTTTGAGATCAAAACATATGTGGGAGTTATAGTGTTCACTCAGTATAACAAATGTCAATTAATAGAAGAAAGGGGGGCTCTCTTACGTGACATAAGTTGCCGCCTAGAATTAGGATATTCCATAGAAGATCCAGGTAGATATGTTGATGACAATTTATGGAGTAATATTTATACAACCTGGAATCATAAATACCGTAGTGACTACTGGGGAGATCCTTAGAGCATTGAGAAGGATTCCCCAAAAGCAAGGAAAACTTTTGTTCCCGTCAGCAGTACCCCTATTAATGCTGGTGAAAAATTGACCAGGTCTCCTTCAACTGATGTACCAAATATAGGTAATAACAGTGCATCAAAAACTATAGGCATGCCTAAGCAAGAGAACACTAGAAATGATAAGGCTATCAATTTCACAAAAGTAGAATTCATTACAACCACAAGTAGCAGGGCTCTTATTAATGGAACTGAGTCATTTAATATGGGTGATATCCAAGGCATATTCAATGATCAAGATAACTCAAACGATGGAAAGGGAGGTAGAGTAGCAGTAGAATGAGACGTAGAGGATAAATGATTAGTGAGCTTCATGATCACTAAGGTCGACTACTATCATTTTTTTTCTAGATTTATCCTTTTACAATAATGCTTTAAACAGGGGTCAGGATTAGGATAGTTACATATTCTGCTCCAGTCGGAGTGTTTGGTTAAGAGCATATAATGCTGACTTGGTTAAGATTATATGATACTGGTATATTAAATATATATGTTTTCTGTTTTCAGACTTCAGGTTGCTCTATTTTTCTAAGTTTTATCTGGCTTATTAAATACCTTTGAGGGATCTTTGAACCTGAATATCAGCTCCTTCAAAAGAACTTGTAGGTTGAAATCTTTAAAGGGATTATAGCTAAGATGAAGAGGGTGTAGGCTATAGGTTGGGTCATTCATTCAGTTGGGACTCCTAGACGTGCATCATAAATCATGTAAAGTCTAAAACTAGAGTTTTCAAGATTGGGTTGTACAGATATTTTCAATCAACTAGAATATATATAAAAAATTCCAAAGATGGGATATGATCCATACTTATAAAATATGAAAGGAGACAAAGTACAAAAATTAATAGTCCATAAGACTACTTAGATCCAAAAATTTAACAATAAATAAGTAGGTGGGAGGCATACACATAGGGGCCCTTCCTACTTTTAAAATGAGTAACTAAGCCTTTAAAAAAATTCTCACTCTCTTCTTGATTCCTCATCATGCTATAAAAGGGTGTGTTTTCCTCATTATAAATAGATTTAATTCTTTGGACCTAACATAAGTTATTATTTTTATTGTAATTATATTATTTAACCTCTATTTATTTTCATGTATTATTATCATCAAGCATTTTTGAATGCAATAAAGTTCATTTGTGTATATTTTATACAATTAATGAAGATAGTTGTGACTTTAAGTGATCATATTTATGTTTTTTATTGGTATGATAGTTTCATTCCTATGTTCAAGCATGTCGTGTCCCCTTTTTTCCCTAACAAACTTTTGAATAAGACCATTAGAAAATTTGGTTCCCATAGGCTAATTCAGGTGATATCAGTGAACATTAATGTGGGGGTCACTATTCATCGTGATGTGGTAGGTGATATAGCTAATGATGCCAAATAGGATGTGGCTTGTGGATGATGTGGAATGGCCCACAGAGGAGCTCACATATGCTAAAATTAATGTGAGAGAAAGTGGGATGAATTTTTGAGGGAATAGTGTTTTGGCATGTGAAGCTCTTTTAAAAGAGTCAAAATCTAATTAGTTCTTATCTGGGGATCTTTAGGGTCACATGGTAGAAGATGACAAGATTGCACTATTCCAGATTTACTCTCACATGTGCGAGTGAGGTGTCCTTTTGAAATGATGTGGAGAAGTCAAAAGGAAGAATGTGTGTACTAAGGAAGTTGGAGATAATATTCACTATTCCAGATTGGCTCACATGTGTGAGTAAGACACAATTTTTGAGGCACATAAATAATGGGAGACTAAGACAAAGAAAATGGGTGATCATGTGATTCTCTCTGGGCCCTTGCACATGGGGTCACATGCCCAATAGTGCACCCACTCAAGGAGGGAAAATTTATTAGCTTGTGCATGAAGCTCTCTCTCTCTCTCTCTCTCTCTCTCTCTCTCTCTCTCTCTCTCTCTCTCTCTCTCTCTCTCTCTCTCTCTCTCTCTCTCTCTCTCTCTCTCTCTCTCTCTCATGTATTTTATATTTAAGGAGAGATCTCTCCCATTGTAAATCATGCTAAAAATTATAAAACCCCCTTCTTTTGTAAGGTTGAATTTGGTTCAGTTTAATCATATACTAAAGATGAAACCCTTGGAGAGAATTTTTTTTTTAGCATGGAAACCCTCTAAGATCTACTAGGTTTGGTGGTGAGAGATCCACCTTGGTTGGTTAGTGGTAGTTTCATCGAGAAACTATTTCTTGAGTTTTTAGCCTCTTATTGTATGGTTGTGTTGATGCATAAGGGATGAGTTTGAATATTTAGTGTGAGTGTTAATCTATAAATATTCTCATTTCGGGATATTTTAGTGGTGCAGAGCATAATTATGGAGTGGTGTCAATTTCAGATTTGAGAGCATTAGTCTAAGTGTGAGATTGTTATAGTTTTATATGTTTGTAGTAAATATCCTTAGCGGGATATTATAGTTGTATCAAACCATAAGTTTAGTATTAATTCTATTTCAGATTTAAGTCTAAGTGTTTAGAGTTGTATTTTTATATATTTTTGTGTATGTATTAAATATCCTTGGTGGGATTTTTAGTGGTATCAGAGCATAATTGTGGAGTGGTGTTAATTTCAGATTTGAGAGCATTAGTCTAAGTGTGAGATTGTTATATTTTTATATGTTTATAGAAAATATTTCATTTGGGATAATATAGTGGTATCATATCTTGTGTTTGCATCAGAGATTATAATATATTATCCCAAATGGAATATTTGTTAAAAACATGTAAAACTATAACAATATCACACTTAGACTAATGATCTCAAATCTAAAATTAACACCACTCCACAATTATGCTCTGATACCACTATAATATCCCACCAAGGATGTTTACTACATACACACAAATATATAAAAATACAATTCTCAACACTTAGACTCAAATTTAAAATAGACTCAACACTAAATTTATGGTCTGATAATATCCCACTAAGGATATTTGCTACAAACATATAAAACTATAACAATCTCACACTTAGAGTAACGCTCTCAAAAATGAAATTGATACCACTCCATAATTATGATTTGTACCACTATAATATCCCTAAATAGTAATATTTCTAGATTAACAATCACACTCAATACTCAAACTCTTCACTTATGCAATCACTGAAATAAATTACACTAAATTAAATTAAATTATGTAAATTAAATTAAATAGATTACACTAAATTAAATTAAATTATAAAATCACTAAAAATAGAGACATTACATAAAAATTGCTTACAAAATATCTCCTTTGAATCACATTTGTAGTTTCTAGATGAAACTACCACTAGTTAGCCAGGGTGGATCTCTTACCACCAAACCCAGTAGATCTTAGAGGGTTTTCATCCTAAAAAATCTCTTCTCTCCAAGGGTTTCATCCTTAGTATATTCTTAAATTGAACCAAGTTTAAACTTAAAAAATAAGGGAGGGTTTATAATTTTCAACATGATTTACAATGGGAGAGAGCTCTCCTTAAATATAAAATATAAGAGAGAGTGTGAGAGAGAGAGAGAGGAAACTTCATGTGCAAGCTAAGAAATTCATCCTCCTTGAGTGGGTACACTATTGGGAATATTATCCCATGTAAAAGGGTCAAGAGAGAATCAAACGATCACCCCTTTTGTTTGTCTTGATCTCCCACTATCCATGTGCCTCCAAAAATGCATCCCACTCACACATGTGAGCCAACTTAGAATAGTGAATATTGTCTCCCACTTCTTTAGTGCACACATGCTTCCTTTTGAATTATCCACATAATTTCAAAAGTACACCTCACTCATGCATGTGAGACAAAATCTATAATAGTGAAATCTTGTCATCTTCTACCATGTGACCCCAAAGATTCCCAAACAACATCTAATCAGCTTTTGACTCTTTCAAAAGAGTTTCACATGCAAAAACACTATTTTCTCTTAGAAATTTTTCCCACTTTATCTCACATCAACTTTATCACATGTGATCTCACCCATGGGCAATGTCACATCATCCATAATCCACCTCTTATGATGCATCACCTACCACATCACCATGAATAGTGATGGTGAATAGTAATCCATGAATAGTGCTAGTGAATAGTAACCTATGAATAGTGACCCCCACACTAATGTTCCTTGAAATCACCCAAATTAGCCTACAAGAACCAAATAGGATAATGATCTTCAAAATTTTATTAGGGAAAAAGGGGGACATTACAATCCTCCCTTCCTAGATATTGCTTATCCCCAAGTAATCTATTCAACTTCACATATCCAAATACCAAGATCCCAAACTAGTTGGCATGACACCCATCCAAGTGTGAATCTCAAGAAATGTTTCACCTATTAAACAATAGTGTTAGGTTGTGGAACTAAAATCTTCACTAATGTAGACATTGGAGGAGGGTGTTGATTGTCACAGTCACCAGCGTCAGTCAGGCCAACCGACATTGGTCAGGTGGAGATAGGAAGCTACTGACAACGGTCAAAGATCGGCCAACATCGATCACACCCAAGCAGATAAGGACCGATGTTGGTCGCTTTTGTGGTTCTAAACTATGAGTTCCATGGATAGTTCATTAATGAACCAGTTGTTTGCATGAAGAAGGCTAATTTTAGTCTTGAGCTACAGATCTAATTATTGTAATTAGGTGTCTAATTATTGTTTGCATGAGATCTATATAATAGACTCATGGGTTGTATTGTAATTTGTGATAGAGAGTAAGAGAGCAAAAATTAACTCCTTCAAACTGAAGAGAGCAAGGTGTGTTCCTCCTAGTGCCACAGTGCCAAGTATGGGTGCTGGTTTGGAGAATCAGAAGGATTCTTCATGTATGTAGGATCTTGGTCAGCAGGTGTGCAAGGACACATTTGGAGATCTGCATGGTAAGTAAGATCATTGATCTTTAGGTGTATGTGTGTGTGAGGTCTAAGGTTTGCAAGTGTGTAGAACCAGGTTGATCTGTAGGTGGCAGCAGAATCAAGGTGACAACAACACAATAGGGAGCAAGACCAGGTGGGATCTACTTGGAGTATGGTGTGTACTTGGTCATAGAGCAAAGAGGAAGGCAAGGTAGTTCCTTCCAAAGTAAAATCATTTGAGTTGCAGGTTGTTGCAAGTTCATGGGAGATCTATTTAGAGTACGTTGAGTACTTGGAGTGCATGGAGCACTTGTGGAGTACGTGGAGCACTTGTATACTGGTAGTAGAGATACTGACTGGTTGGAGGTGAACACCAACTCTGTGTTTGAGTTGTGTGTTGGGACTGTAAGAGAGAGAGTGAGCTCTTGAAGAGATTTACTATTTATGCTCTAGATGTGTGTGAGCTCTAGAGATGTAAGGAAGAAGACTATGGCATCTTCTTTGTTGTATTTCCTTCTGGAAGAGTATTAATATAATTGGGTATTATCTCTCATATTTTGTGTTATTTCTAAATTTTAATTACTTGTTACTTCTAGTTTAATTCTGCATATTAAGTTGCTTGTACATAGTAATCAATGGTGCTTCCTTGGTCCTAAAAGTGGAGTCAGAGCATGTTTGTTGTTCTAGATTCTTGACAGTTGGTATCAGAGCCAAGGTGCTAGTTCATAGCTTGATACCACTGACAATTGGTATTAGAGCTAAGGTTGGAGGGAGCAGGTTTGTGTTTGGTTACAGGTCACTCTTAGGGGTTTCTAATTGAGTGGGAGTATACCAACGGTAGAAAAAAGTACACTAAGAATGGAGGAATTGAAAAGCATGAATGGTCGATTACGGTGTTATGGAAAGAAAGAGTAGGTAAAGAAATATTGTTGGTTGGTAGAAGATCAACATGAAGGAACTGAAGAAGCAAATGTTGTAGGTGTTGTTGCACGGGATGCTCTGGGATGTTTCTTGGATAAAGTAGAATCTTGTCTTATAGATTATGTTGCCTCTTTCCATACAGCTTGAAATAGAGTATTTTTTCATGTTAAGGTCTTTGGAGACTTTGGAAAGATTTATTTAGGGGTTGGTGTGCCTTGCCAAAGAATTGGCAAAGGGGAAGTGAAGCTGAAATTGCAGGCAGCCAACACATGGGTGTTGAAGGAGGTCATGCAAGTCCCAGTCTTGGAGATGCAGCTAATTTCTTTAGGAAATTTGGGTGATGAGAGATGCACAAGAACTCTCACAGTGGATACACTTGAATTAGCGTGTGGTAAGAAAGTAGGTACTCTTTATCTACTTGCTTGTATTACTGATTCTTCTTCTGTTATGAAGACGTGGCTTTGTAGGCTTGGTCACATGAGCAAGAAGGAGATGCATGTTATTAAGCGAAAGACAGATGTGTTTGACAAACTTAAGAACTAGAAAGCCTTGGTGTTTTTAGAGGAGATGACAGATAGAGATTAGTGGAGAAGGATAGACATCTCTGAGCAGGGTAGTTTGGATAGGGATTTGATCCATGGAGAGCTCATGGGTAAAAATTTATCACTCACAGGTGAACATAGTTACCGGTGTTGGTCAAGGGGAATTGGTGTCGAACAAATAGGTGCCGATATCAGCCATGTGTAGACCAAAGCTAATGGTGTCAGTCAGGGTGGCTATCAGTGTCAGTCATAGAACTGACGTCGATAACCAGGTAAGACTAATGTCGATCAAAAAACTAGCATTAGTAGAAAGGACAGTCGCATGGGAATCGACATCGATCGGATGCAGATTGTGTGGTGACCAAGTTCGGTCACTGTAATGGATTTTGGGTGGATAGCAAGCTATCAAGGAGTCTCAAATGCCCATATGGAGGACTGAAAGTGGTAAGTAAGCTTCAAATTCATTGTTCCTCTTCTTTATACTCGTTTCTCACTACAGAGTAGGAAGGATCCAGGAAATAGTGGGAGCATGGCATGAATAGGATGTAGAACCAAATGGGAGATTTGGTAGGGTTGCTAGCTTAAAAAAAGCACTGAAAGATGAATGGATACATTAGTTAAAGAATAGAGAGAATGGACACGTGAGACAGAAGGCTAGGTCATATGGTCTTGAGGAAGCTGCAGGGCAGTGGTACAGGTTTTGACAAGTGGATGACAAAGCAAATCTTTAGTCAGTGTCATTGTAACCATTGTGTTTGTCTTACAAGGTGGATGATGGTCACGACATTATCCTATTACTATATGTGGATGGTATGCTAGCTAGTAGGTTCGTACATACAGGGTTTTGCTAAGCTAAGGGTAAGGTTAGTTCAGTGGCATGTCATGAGGAATTTGGAGTAGAAAAATTCTTTGGCATGAGAGACATGGAAGATCATAGGTTGATTTTGTCTCCAATGGGACCTGATGTGAATCAGGTGTTAGCAAGGTTCAATACGCAAGATGCAAAACTAGAGCACACCAAGGGCTAGACAGTTTAGTGTCCAAAATCACATGAGGTTTGGTATAGACCTGATTTTTCCCCAGTAGTGGGAGCTGTTAGAGAGTTAGGAGCCAATTTAGGGAAGTGGGTTCTTAGGTATTTGAGAGGGACCAGCAGCAGGTATACATGTTATGCAGGGTTAGGACTTCACTACATGGGTTTGTAGGTTTAGATGTGAAATCTTACTTGGATGATAGGAGGTGCACCATAGGTTGTGTGGTGGGTGGTCTTCAGGATTGATCTTGAAGAGGGATACAAGCCAAGAAACAGATTAGACAGTGTATAGGTATAGGTATAGTGTAGTTGTTTATCTCCAAGTGGGAGATTGTTAGGTTGTGGAGCTAAAAGGTTCACTGATGCAGACATTGGAGGAGGGTGCTAAGTGTCATAGTCATCGGTGTCGGTCAGGCCAATCGATGTTGGTCAAGTGGAGATAGGAAGCTGCCGATGATGGTCAGAGATTGGCCAACGTCAGTCACCCCCAGGCAGATAGGGACCAACGTCGGTCACCTGTGTGGTTCCAAACTATGAGTTCCATGGATAGTTCATTAATGAACCAGTTGTTTGTATGAAGAAGGCTAATTTTAGTCTTGAGCTGTGGATCTAATTATTGTAATTAGGTGTCTAATTATTATTTGCATGAGATCTATATAATAGACTCATGGGTTGTATTGTAATTTGTGCTAGAGAGTAAGAGAGAAAAAATTAGCTCCTTCAGAGTGAAGAGAGCAAGGTGTGTTCCTCCTAGTGCCACAGTGCCAAGTATGGGTGTTAGTTTGGATAATCAAAAGGATTCTTCATGTATGTAGGATCTTGGTTAGCAGGTGTGCAAGGCCACATTTGGAGATCTACATGGTAAGTAAGATCATTGATCTGTAGGTGTATGTGTGTGTGAGGTCTAAGGTTTGCAGGTGTGCAGAACTAGGTTGATCTGCAGGTGGTAGTAGAATCAAGGTGACAGCAACACAATAGGGAGCAAGATCAAGTGGGATCTACTTGGAGTATAATGTGTACTCGGTCATACAGCAAAGAGGAAGGCAAGGTAGTTCCTTCCAAAGTAAGATCATTTGAGTTGCAGGTTGTTGCAAGTTCATGGGAGATCTACTTGGAGTACATTGAGTACTTGGAGTACATGGAGCACTTGTGGAGTGTGTGGAGCACTTGTGTACTGGCAGTAGAGATACTGACTAGTTGGAGGTGAACACCAACTCTGTGTTTGAGTTGTGTGTTGGGACCGTAAGAGAGAGAGTGAGCTCTTGAAGAGATTTAATGTTTATGCTCTAGATGTGTGTGAGCTCTAGAGATGTAAGGAAGAAGACTGTGGCATCTTCTTTATTGTATTTCCTTTTGGAAGAGTATTAATACAATTGGGTATTGTCTCTCATATTTTGTGTTATTTCTAAATTCTAGTTACTTGTTACTTCTGGTTTAATTCCGCATATTAAGTTGCTTGTACATGGTAATCAATGGTGCTTCCTCGGTCCTAACAGTGGATTCAGAGCATGTTTGTTGTTCTAGATTCCTAACAAATAGGGCTCATGTTTTCATGAGCCAATGTTGGCCCTTCTAGAAACTTCTCTTCTATCCACTTTTGCTTCTATTACACCATTTTGATATTCATATTAACATTAGCTGAAGACCTTCTACATTTGATTAAAGCACTAGGAAGAACACAACCACTTTTTGAATTATGATAATTTTCTTCATATTGAGAACAAACTTGTTCTCATGTGATATCCCCTTCTTTTATCTCCATATACACTAGAAAACACTCACCCAAGGTTGTGATATCATCCACAACCAACTCCTCACTCACTAGTGTCATATCAATCTCCTTATGTGAATTTACATGCAAAAACTCCTTCAACATGTGCTTCCTACATCTAACAGATGATTCTTCTTCTTCTTCAATTTTTGTGGCATGGAGTGCTTTTGGTTTAACTCTTTATTCCTCCTACAAGAAGATTTTATCCTCATTAGCAATTTATTGAGGATTTAGTTTGAACTTTTCTTCCTCAACTTCCCCCTTTGGAGTGGTGGAACCCTCCTTGACTTCTCCATTATTTTTTTGAAACATGCATTTATTAGAAGCTAATAAGATATCCTCTACCTTTAAATAATTTTTAACTTCAACCTTTATGGCTTGGAGTGTCTCAGGTTCAACTTTCTTATTTCTCATACTCCTCCAACATAATATCTTTTATTTTATCCACTACCTTGTTCTTGCATTTGTGGCTGGTCTCCCAAGACTGCTTGCATGTGAAGCAAATATTATTTCTTCTAATCATGAATCTGCTACTAGATTTTTTTCTTGCAAAAACTCCTTTTGATTCTTCTTCCTTCACAAAATTTTTTGTCTCCTCCAGTTTCCTGGAGACCTTTTGTCTTCTCTTCTTTTTTCTATGATCTCTTTATGTAATTTATAAGACCCTTTTTTTGGATCTAATATCACTTCAATGTACAAGTATTCATCAAAGGATAATGCAATTTTTTACTCATCAAAAAATGCTTAGTACTTGTCCATATTTTTTATGGCATATAGTTCATAAGTATACATCTACAACAACACCACTTGGAAAGGATCAATGTATTTTATCTCTAATAAAAATTTGGGTATTTTTCACCACTCCATGATCCCTATAAATAAACAACAAATAATTTTACAAACACAAGCCCTTACAAGATGGTAGGATCACAAGCTCTAATACCACTATATTATCCCAAATGGAATATTTTCTACAAATATAAAAAACTATAATAATCTCACACTTAGACTAATGCTCTCAAATCTGAAATTGACACCACTCCACAATTATGCTCTGATACCATTATAATATCCCAGACAAGGATATTTACTAAAATAACACAAACTATTAAATCTAGAAATAAACTTAAGCTCTAGTATTCAAACTCACACTCTAATATTAATTAACTAAATTGATTACACTATATCACTAATGAAATACTAAAAATACATTCATATAAAACTATTACAATACATATGCTTACATAAATATCCTTTGAAGCATAATTTTAGTTTCTGGATGAAACTACCACCAACCAAGGTAGACCTCTCACCACCAAACCCAACAAATATTAGAGGGTTTCCATCCTCAACAATATCTTATCTCCAAGGGTTTCATCCTTAATAGAGGGATAAGTCTAACTAGGTTCAATCTCCAAGAATGAACATCAATTTAATTCTTATAAAAGGGGGGTTATAATATTCAACATGATTTACAATGGGAGAGAGATCTCCTTAAATAAATAATGCATGAGAGAGAAAGAGAGGAAACTTCATGCACATGCTAGGAAATTTGCCTTCCTTGAGTGGGTTCACCATTGAGTTATAATGACAAGCTTCTCACCAAGTGCAAGAGTCAAAAATGGATATCATGCTTTCAATATGGCTTTGTCTTTATCTTCCACTATCCACGTGCCTCTAAAATTGCATCCCACTCACACATGTACCTCCAATATAAAATAACAACTCTTTTCTCCCACTTCCTTAGAGCATACATGCTTTTCAAAGGACACCTCACTCACACATGTAAGAGAAAATCTAGAATAGTGTAGTCTTTTCATCTTGTTCTATGTGACCACAAAGATTCCCAGACAAGATATAGTTAGCTTTTGACTCATTCAAAAGAGATTCACATGCCAAAACACTATTCCCTCTTAGAAATTCATTCCACTTCTTCTCACATCAACTTTAACACATGTGATCTCCCCCATGGGCCATGCCATATCATCCACAAGTCACTTCCTATAATACGTCATCATCTACATCACCTACCATGTCACCATGAATAGTGATAGTGAATAGCGCATGTGAATAGTAACTCATGAATAGTGACCCCCACACAAATGTTCCCTGACATTGCCTGAATTAGAATACGAGAACCAAATAGGCCAATTGTCTTCTTTAAAAGATTCATTGGGAAAATGAGGACATTACAAATAAATCTCTTATCTCTTGTTTTCTATTTATTTGAATCATGTTCATTTTCCTTCTACATGGTAAAAAATTATGTGTTTAAACATAAAGGGACTTGGCCCAATTCCATTCTAGTGATTCACCACCATTTTATGTTTATTTATATCTTCTATTTTATTTTTAAATCTCTTATTTAAAGCATTTAGTGTAGGAGCACTAGGATATGATATAGAATCAATTATCTCTAGAGGTTCTATTGCAACAAAAATCCCACACTAGTAAGAGATCCCATGTTTTAACAATTGTGTGGGTACATTGAGAGAATATATTAGACCATCAAAAAGTTTTTACAATCCCATTGGGACCAAAATTGAAAGCTTTAGTCTTTTCATTTGCCTTAAATGAAGGAATAAATCATCTATCCAAGATTTTGGTGATAATATTAGGTCTATATTTTTTTGAAGAAATTTCATATCACTTGGAAACTCCTCTAATTTAAGGAATAAAAAACCCCTATTATAGTAAACCTTTATCCTTCTCGATTCTATAATGAGATTAAAACTATGGATATACATATAAATCCATCTTTTGTCTCTTATCTATAAGCCCATTATGTTTGTATCAATGGAAAATTATGCTAAAGCCAAACTTTAAAATTGTGCCTATATTTATAGGTGATGGTTTTGTCACCTTATCAAAGTACATTAAAGATGTGTAAAACCTCTTTGTATATCATCACATCACATCATTGAACCTGATGTAGATCTTAGGATACTTGTATATTATCTCAAATGTAGAGCACAATAATGGTTTAGAGTATTGTATTCACAATCAATTTTAAAATGGGATGAGTTGGGGAAAGCAATTCACAGCCAATTAAATAATAATGTGGATGTTTTTTTAATAGAGAATCTCAAAATAATCAAAGAGAATTCATAGATACCATACAAGACTTCAATATCAAATTTACAACTATGTGGGAAAGAATTCATGTATAATTCTAACCTTTTCCAAATATGAATTTTATATATTTTAAAAGAATATGATTATAATATAACTCTCATGATTTAATCCCTAGGTGGAATGACTATTCATAATGCCTATGACCTTATTGTGATAGATGAGAAATATCTAATATAAGCTAGTAAAATTTATCAAATGCCTGTAAATCTATTGTTTCTTGAGTAAATTCAAGACCCACCCTAGCCACCCCAATCCTAATTCATAATTCTTAGCTCAATAGACAAATTAATAAGCCTTATAGGTAAGTTTCCAAAAAAATTCTTGGCCTTCAAAAACTAAATGGATATTCAAAATGATGTAGGAGCATCTAGAGTGCAAAATAATCTTGCATCATTTTTAGAGTTCTAGTGTTGTTTTTTGGAAATGAAGTGTCCAAACATGAAAAAGGACAATTAATGCATAGCAATAGTGTGAAAGTTTTTGATATAATCACATGCACAAATTTGGTGTGCACACACATATCTATCTGGTGCATGATAGAACCTTTTAGCATAAAGTGTCTAGACAGATCTAGAATATACTATAAATTCATTAGGTTTTTCCTAAGCACGACATCACTCTGATAGACTACCATATTTTGAAATAAACACATGTTAGCATCAAAATTAGGAGCCCATAAATAAATTTAAGTAACTAATTTATTTATGATTTTATCACTCTGATTGCATTTGAAACCTCACCCATTGACTTGGCTTATACACATTAGCAAACAATGCATTAATTGATAATTAACCTAGAAGATATTCAATTGGTGGGAAAATAGGTCTTTGAGTAGCTTCCATGATCTAAAAATAGGAGCCTCAATATCCATTCAATATGACATTGGATTATAATGGAAAATCTACTAAGATTTATAGTTGAAACTCACTAAGAGGAGAGTGAGAGTGAGGTTGAGAGGAAAAATTTGAGAAGATATACTTGAAAAATAAGTCTAGGAGTTGATCATTGTAATTTTGAGGTTTCTTAAAGTAAATTTATTACAATAGAGCCATATATCCTACTGAGAAGAGAAGTTTGTGCACTCTATTTTAAACTGAGTAATAAACTTGTTTGAGTTTCCTACAATTGTGTGTGCACATAAGTGTGTGTGTATTTGTTATAAGGGTGAGAGGAGCACTTGCTACATGGATTGGATTCTCTTCATTGGGAATCTAAACCATAACTAAATTATATGATATCATAATAGGTTTTAAACCCTAATAAATTTGAATAAATTTTCCTACATAGGATTTTAAGTATAGAAATTGAAATAGTAGGGAAAAAATTTAGCGATAGTATGCCACTGAGGAGAGCCACTAGCAAAGGTGTTGTATTAGAAAGTGTAGTAGAAAGACTACATGAAGTCCTAGGTGTGTTAATATTCATGAAAACACATTTATATTCCATCGAGGAGGATTGACAATGAGGATTAATCTGAAGAGATGAAGAGAATGATGATAAAGTGGAAGGACAACATGCCAAAAGAGTAGATGGTATTGAAGGTGAAGGGGGTGCTAAGGAAAAAATTGATGTTGGTGAGGAGAGGATTTTGAAATATATCCCATGTATTATAAATGAGGTGAATATGGAATTACCTTTATTTTTGGGAATTTTGAATCTAAAATGGATCATTGATTGGATAACCAACATGGAAAAATATTTTAAGTATGAGGATATTACTGGTCACTAGCATGTCAAGAAGGCACAAATGAAGTTGAAAAGACATGTGATACTATGGTAGAAGGAAGTTCATAATAAATTAAATATAAAATGAAATGTTAAGATAATTATTTGTGGGTAAGTGCACAAATTTGGGGGATAAAAAGGGGCCTACTCATGGACATGATTTTCCTAAAATTTTAGAAATCTAAACTTCTGTAGATAATTTGGGATATTTACACTCCAAATTTGAAGATGGTGTAATAACATGAAATATAGAATTTATAGTATTCTTTTCAAAACATTATTTTTTTTTTAAATGGTTAAGTATAACTAGGTCAAACATCTAAATTTTGAAAAGGAACTCCTACTTTTTAAGAAAATAGAGTAGATAAATGGTCATGTGGCACACCATTTTTTGAGTAGCATTTAATATTGTTTGAAACCCTTTAGGGAAAAGTTGGATAAGATATTATAGTTTATGACATATATTTTTTAATATTTTTTCATTGAATACATTTTAATGACTTTTTCAAAAAAATAGATTTAAAAAACTGAAAAAAAAACATGGATAGTCAATTGTGCAACGCGCCTAACTACTTCAAAAACTAAAAATCAATTTTTTTAATGTGTGTAGAATTAGGCCTAGTTTTTGACCATATAATTTTTTTTGCACTTGTATCAATTAAATAATTACATGAACATGTATAAGAATGTATATTTGTGGCATGTAGTGGCATAAAAAAGGTATAGTTAGAAATCAACATAGTTCAAAACCTTAAACTAGTCAAAAAATTATAAAAATCATATTTTTGGAAAGAGGAGAGCATGTTCATCATGATGGTATTAAGTTTTTTAATTTTAACATTAAAATTTTTAGTGTATTTGGTGATTGAATTTGATTTTTTTATCATAACTCTCATACTCGACTATAGATTGATAGGTCCAAGGCTTTGGCTCAGGAATCCAAGCCAATCCTAATCTAAAAGGCACAGTTTTTAAATTCAAATAGCATGATCACATTAATAATGTGATCACATCATTAATTCAATCATGTTAGTTAATAATGTGATCATGTTATATATTCATAACACCCAAAAACCTAAATTTTCTCTTTAGCTCAAATTTTATATATGAGCTTATATGTTATTGAGGTCCCTAATAGTGGTGTTATTTCATGTGATATGAGAAAGTTACCTAACCTTAGATAGTGAATTAATGTGTCATGGTATCAAATTAGACTTTAAAAATTTTATGGGCATTTTAATATGTTGACTTGACTACTTATAATTACTTGGTTTTAAGCTATAACTCATTATACATTTTATGGTATAACTTATTTTATCATGAGATGTCATTAAATGCATTTTTTAAACCTATGGCCAAAACTTAGCCATTAGAGTACTAATTTAGCTGTGCTCCTAAATTAAATTGGGGCTTTTTCAAGCCCCTTCAACCTAGTTACATGAATAAAAAATGTGATTTGGGGTTTGATCATCTCTAATTTCATTAGATCGATTGAATCAAGAAAAACATTATTTATTTATATGCAAGTTATACATGTATAGAATGTAGTTTTTAGCTCAATAAACTTGAAGTCATTAACTAATGAATGCAAATGTTGATTAGTTCAATTATGGAGGTAATTAGGGTCAAAATGAGCCACATGAACCTATTTTAAATTATATATTCAATGTGATTTGGAGTGAAATTAAACCTAATGTCATGTCAGATATAATTAACTAAAGAGTTCATTCATTTAATTGAGGAGGCATTTGAGGCTAATTTGAACCCCTTCAAGAGAAAGATATGATTTGGGGGAAAATTAAGTTTGATTCTATCATGAATTGATCCAATTAGTCAATTTATGCAATTATGGGCATGATTTTGCAAAATTAAGCCCGTAAACCAAATTTATGGCTCAATCGATTTTATAATGTATGCAACCTTTATGGCTTAACTAACCCTAATTTTATCAAAAATGCAAACATGAAGGTAATTATTAATGAATAAGAAGCTTAAAGTTTCTTTAATTACCTTAGTGATTAGACCCTATATTTGATATCTTAAACCCTAAACCTTGTACCATTTAAATTAAACCCTAAATCATGTACCATTTACCTTTTACCCTAAGTCATAAGCCCTAAATCCTAAACCTTTTAAATTGTAGACCCTAAACCCTACACTGATAAATTTAGCCCAAATTAACATCATTTATACATAGTAAGAATTAGGTTCATAGGGATGAACTTGGTCAATATCACATCACTCATTACCATAATTGACTTAATTGGCTCAATCTATGATGATGTGAGGGTTAATTGAGCACAAAATCATATTCTTTACTCACAGATCTAGGTTCAAGGATCTCAAATTTACCCCAATCACCATCATAATTATACCTTATATACCCTAAGCCCTAAATTTCCTAATCCCTAAATTATAAACCATAAATATAAACTCTTTAAACCCTAAACCAATCATTTTATCCCAAATTAACATCATTTAAATTAAGAATTAAGTTCATAAGGCTTAGTTTGGCCTGAATAACATGACTTATTTCCCCATTTGACTAATTCACTTAATATACATGATGACATGGGGTATAATGATAACCTAAAAACACATCCTATAGTCACAAATGGGTCCAAGTGATTCAAATTGTCCTCAATTATCTTTATGATTGACCTTGTATACCCTAAACCATATATACATTAAAATATAAGCCCTAAACCAAAAACACTAAACACTATACCCTAAATTGTAAACCATAAAATTTCCCTATTTACCAATCTATTTAGTCCCAATTAACATCCTTTTTATTAATAATTAGTCTCACATGGCATAGAGTAATTATACCTTAAATACACCCTTAAACCTAAACCCTATGCCCTAATCCCTAATCCCTAAAACACATAAATTGTAAGCCCTATGCCCTAACTACCACTACATGTTTCAAACATACATGACTTATGACATAACTGATTTTATCATGATATGTCATAAAATGCATTTTTTAAACCTATGCCCAACACTTAGACTTTGGAGTACCAATCTAGCTGTGTATCTGAAGTAAATTAGGGCAATTTTGAGCCCCTTCAACCTAATTGCATAACTATAAAATGTTATTTTGGGGTTCATCATCTCTAATTTCATTATCTCAATTGAATTAAAGAAACATTATTTACTTATATGCAAGTTCTACATGTATAGAATGTGGTTTTTAGCTCAATAAACTTGAAGTCATCAACTAATGAATGAAAATGTTGATTAGTTAAATTATGGAGGTAATTAGGGTAAAAATGAGCCACATGAACCTATTTTAAATTATATATGATGTGATTTTCATTTAAATTAATCTTAATTTCATGTCATATATAATTAACCAAAGAGTTGATTCATTTAATTGAGGAGGTGTTTGAGGCCAATTTGAACCCCTTCAAGAGCAAGAGATGATTTAGGGAAAAATTAAAAGTTTGATTCCATTATGAATTGATCTAATTATTCAATTTGTGAAATTAGGGGGTGTGGTTTGGGAAAAATTGAGCCCCTAAACCAAATTTATGGCTCAATTGATTATATAATGTATGCAACATGTATAGCTTAATTTGCCTTACTTTTATCAAAAATGCAAACATAAAGGTAATTATCACAAATAGATGAACAAGTAACTCAAATGTTCTTAAATTACCTTAGTTATTAGACCCTATATCTAATATCCTAAACCTTAAACACTGTATCATTTAACTTAAACCTTAAAACCTATACCATTTACCTTAAACCCTAAGCCATGAGCCCTAAACCTTGAACCCTTTAAATTATAGACCCTAAACTAATAAATTTAGCTCCAATTAACATCC
Organism: Torreya grandis; assembly: GCA_037957365.1. Classification (NCBI taxonomy): domain Eukaryota; kingdom Viridiplantae; phylum Streptophyta; class Pinopsida; order Cupressales; family Taxaceae; genus Torreya; species Torreya grandis. Next base: position 2,007,845 of record JARHVA010000807.1, on the reverse strand, counting down.
TTTATATAAAATAATAATTAGGTTCTCGAGGATGAATTTGGTCAAAATCACATCACTCATTAAACTACAAATAACTTAATTGGCTCAACCTATGATCATGTGGAGGATAATTGAGCCTAAAATCACATTATTTACTCTTAGATCTAGGTTTAAGGAGCTCAAATTTACCCCATTCACCTTCATGATTGTACCTTATATACTCTAAAACCTAATCCCTAATCCCTAAACTCTAAACCATAAATATAAACTCTTTAAACCCTAAACCAATCATTTTATCCCAAATTAAAATCATTTAGATAAAAAATTATCTTTGTGATTAACCCTGTGTACCCTAAACCATATATAAATTAAAACCTAAGACCTAAACCATAAACCCTAAACACTATACCCTAAATTTTAAACATAAACTTTCCATATTTACCAATCTATTTAGTCACAATTAACATCCTTTGTAGTCATAATTAGGTTCACATGGCATAGAGTGATTAGACCTAATATACACCCTTAAACCTAAACCCTACATGCCCTAATCCCTAATCCCTAAACTCTAAAACTTAAATTGTAATACCTATTCCCTAACTCCTTAATCCTTAATCCCTAAACCCTATAAACTAATGCCTTAATCCCTAATCCCTAATCTCTAATCTATATTAAGTATAATGTGATCGCATTATTAAATAACATGATCAAGTTATTCTTAATATACACAAAACTCACTTCTAAATGTATATGTTTAACCCCAATATAGTATTAAGAATAACATGATCATGTTATTTAATAAAATGATTGCGTTATTTTTAATATAGACATAACTCGCTTCTCAATGTCTATGTTTAAGTAGAACTTAGTATTAAGAATAATGTGATCATGTTATTTCATAACAGGGTCACATTATATAATGCAATCATGTTATTGGATAATGTAATTACATTATTATTAATATAGACTAAGTTCACTTTTTAACATTTATTTTTAACCCAAATCGATAATTTTATCCCCACAAACATTCTCTATGGGACCTATGTACTTTTGACCCCACCTTTGAAAAACTATCAATTATCCTTGATGGATGAAAAATCACATTCAAGGAAGAGGAATAATTTGAAGAATAAAAAACCAAATGAATTATAATATTTGAGAGAGAAACACAAGATATGAATGTAAAAAATTCATGGTAGACAAGGTACAAACCCTAATCCTAAAGAACCAAATGCCATAGATAATAAGCCAATTGATAATAATGAATTAAATAATGATGAAATTAACCAAAATGAATTTAATAATGATGAAATTGACCATAATGAAATGAATAATAATGAAATTGACAATAATAAAATAGATAATGTTATAATTTTACATTCAAATTTCCAATCTTTTTATTTTGTTGGTGTGAGTCTATGTATGATGTTTCACCCCCATGAATGAAGAAAATTTGATGGAAATAAATAATGTGAAATTAAAAATCAATAAAATTTCATGGAAACATATAATTAAGAAATAAACAATTAATGAAATGCCATCCCACCTCTAAACAATGAAAGTAATAATTATTTTGAAACACCCTCTCAATAAATTCCACCATTAACAACACCTCCAAGAATTATGCATAGAAAAGACAAGTGCTTAATTGAAGTTGATGAAAATATTTTCTAACCAAAACATAACAAAATGTTTGATCACCATTCAAGAATATTGGGTCAATAAATTTAGGATAGATTCTTTCATAATTTGGATTATGATAGTCAAAGATGTAAATTATTTATTTCATTGATAAAATTGATTAAGATGAGACCTATAATGTACACATTAGGACTAAGAACATCTAACATGGATGATGAAAATAATGAAATTATTGAAAATCTACATGATGAATATCATAATATAGGCCTAAAATCATGCATCCAATATTGTAATGTTACGTGACGTATACTTACAACTTGTGCAATAAGTAACCAAATAGGGAAAAAAATAATGGTTTCAAAAACATGCTGAACACTTAATATAAATAGAAAAATATTAATGAAATAAATTGAAAGATGTGAAAGACTTAATGAACCTAATACCAATGAGATCTAAGCATTCTTTGGTAGACTTCCATGAAAGGACAAGGCTATAGCCAATATTCTCAAAGAGTTACTTGTTCAATTTTGAAAAGACAATACAATAGTTTCACCCAATGCAAGAGATGTAGTGAAAAGAAGAGTTGGTTCTCATAACCATGAACCACATCCAAAAAAATTATTGGATATGGGTAAAACACAATTTTACTCTAATTTTTTATAAAAACATCCACAAATTTATATTTTTCAAAGATATTTTGAGATGTACAAACATTTTTATGTAAAAGTAAATCACACATGCACCACTTTTTGTTATAGGCAACATGTTGAATTTTCAATGCACTATGATGTTTTTCACCATATTCATCATACTTTGCATACTAAAAACATTTTTTAGGAGTGTGGCATTGAATTTCTACTAAAATTAGATAGGGAATTTATTCCAACTATCTTTTAAAAAAGATCAGATGGATAATTATTTTATAACAAATCATGTTTAAATGGATATTACAGCATTTGTGCTGGATTTCCAAAATTAAAAAAATGTATCCATAAGGAGATTACAAGTGCAATTGGATAGGAATTAGTTGGTTTAAGAAAATAAAACTTAGTGACTTATCTAGTTAAAAATGGAAAATAATCTAAAAGGTGTGAGTTTGTTACAAAAAAGATACTTGTTTCTGAATTTTAGGTCAAATTTAGGGAGAAAATTATTTAAGAGTATGTAAGGCACACACATAGGACTAGATGGTTGGATGAACATTTCAAGATAAGAAAGGATAGATTCCCACTTATTTTGATTATTTAAATATTTAACTTTGTTAAAAATTACATATTCAAACCCAAAATGGAAGTTCAGTCACAGTATTACAACTCATCACAAGTTGCCATATTCTTACATATAGCATTCATGCATGCACTTGATAGTACAGAGCAACAACAAAAATTATTAAAGGAGTAAAATTTCTATATCAGTGATGACTGATCACATTTTTTAGAGTATGTGCAAGTTTATTTTTATAAGTTCAATGAATAGTTGAGTTAGAGGAACATTACTTTCAATCAATATTACATTTGATTAGACAATTGCACATCATAATTCAAAAATGCATGGATATTTTATTGGTTGAGTAGGATGCATGTTACCACTAGTTTAGAACATATTTGGAGTTTCACTGAGGCTAGCCATGGAAAAGGGGAGCATAATGGTGTTAAATCATGTGTGAAAAGATTTATTTCAAGGGAGGAGTTGAAATTTAAATAGGGTGTTCATTTGAAAAATGTAAAAACCATGGTTGAATGGTGTAATGAGAACATGTGTCATGGTGATCAACCAAATTTTACTAGTTTTAGACATTTTTGGTTAATGGAAGAATAATATTAGCAAATTATGAGTATTTTATGACTCTAATGGGTTCAAGTGACCTCCACTCATTTCATATCTCAAATGAAAGTTCTTAGACTATTCATATGAGACACTTGGCATGTTTATATTATGCATGCATGGACTTTGTTTTTAATGAGTGTGAGTCATAAGAGTGGGTGGATGATTGGAGTTCCAAACCTCTAATTCCAATCAACACATATCAAGTTCCAATAACATTACAACTTATAAATATGACATCATCAGATGACTTTGACCATGTATCTAATTTAGTGCAGTCGAATAGAATAGTTTTCATTATGTATAATTTATTCTCATTATATATCTTCATATTATCACTAAAAATGGTTTTTTGTGATATAGGTCATGTTTTTACATTTATTTTAGATGAAGATAATGGAGAGGGCATTTATTACTACTTATGTTAGTGTGTAGAGAGAAATAAAAAATTTACTTCCCCAGTTATAGATGGAGAAAACATTAAATATCTCATTGGGTTAGTGGTAGTCACTGGAATTTGGTTTCGATGATATCCTATAAAAAATTTAGATCAATGGTTGTTTGAAGAATTTTAAATGTATAGGAAGATATTGCACTATTCAAATTTGATTCTTGTAATGAATATTCAATTATAAAAATATCATATCAAGGCATTAAAAAAGAAACTATGGAAAGTTTAGGAGTCATACCATGAAGCCATTCTTGATACTATCAAGGTTAAAGCAGATCCTAGTGGTTCATTGGATTGAAATACATAATTATGTTGATTTTTCAAATGTAGATATAATAAATTTTACCAAATGTTTTTTTATTTTATAGGTAGTACATATGAATTTCATTTTTAATTACTTTCTAAAAAAAATTCGATGTTAGTGGTGTCATATAAACTTCTACCTTCATGTAGTTGACACTATCAGTAGAGAATTCTATATTCTTCAAGCTAAGAGAAGCTCCTAAATGGTAGTGAAAATGCACTTTTGAGTACATTTGAACATTTTGGTAATGTGATAATATGTAATTTACTTATATATATGTGATTGAAGTGAAAAATTCTTAAGTGGGAATCCTAGAGGTAGAAATGTTAGTTGGAACTCAAGAAGTTACCTATTCAATGCCAAAAAGTTGCATTTTTGGACTTGTCACTACAACCTATCCACCAAATTTACATCAAAGGTTACACTTGAGTGCTTCAGGGTGAAATTATAAGGATTAAATAAGTATGGGAGGGATTTTATAGTTCAAAAAAATGACTTACAAGTTTCATTTTATGCATGTTTGAACTTAGGCTAAAAAATTGAATTTTTGTTGTATTGGGAAGGGTGTTCTTGAGGCCAGAATGGGTAGTAGGTTTGTCGATCAGAATTGATGGGAGGCCAATAACTTGGTCCTAGACATTATATTCCCATTATATGTGTTTGTAGTGTTATTTTTGTGTCATGAAGAATCCAAACTAGAGTTATGCAACCACAACTTAAACTTTGACAACATTTGTTGTCAATGTTTTTATGCTCTTGAATAGTAGTGAAAATACACTTCTGGATGGATTTTAACATTGTGGTGGTTTCATAACATGTAATTTTCCTATTTAGATGTTAATTAAGTGATATATTCTCAATTGGATATCTCATAGGTAGAAATGGTTGTTGGAGCTCAAGAAGTTGCCTATTTAATGCCAAAAAGATGCATTTTTAGACCTGTCACTACAATTTGTCCAAAAGATTTCTCTTGAAGGTTCCACCTGAGTGATATAGGATTTGAATAAAGGGATTAAATAGTTAATTTAAATATCTAATGGTTCACATTATTTACTTATAATTTTTTTTATGCATGTTTAAACTTAGGCTTAAAAATTGCATTTTTCTTGTATTGGGAAGGGCATTCTTGAGGCCAAAATGGGTGGTGGGGTTTTCAATCAAGATTTATGGGAGGAAAATAACCTGGTCCTAAACATTATATACCTAATTATATGTGTTTTTAGTGTCATTTTTGGTCATGAAGAATCAAAACCAGAGTTCTACAACCACAACCTAAACTTTGACAACATTTGTTGTCAGTGTTTTTGCACTCCTGAATCGTAGTGAAAATGTACTTATAGGTGGGTTTAAATGCCATGGAAGTGTGATAACATTTAATTTTCCTATATGTACATGATAAAATTGATATATTATTATGTTGAGATCTTGTAGGTATAAACGGCAGTTGGAGGTCAAGAAGTTGTTTGTTCAATGCCAAAAAGTTGCATTTTTGACCTGTCACTTCAACTTATCCAACAGATTTTTATATAAGGTTACACCTGAGTGATTTGAGGTGATATTATAAGGATTAAATAGGTATTATATGGATCTAATGGTTCATATAAATTAACTATAGGTTTAATTTTATGCATGTTTAAACTTACGCTAAAATTTTGCATTTTTCTTATATTGGGAAGGGCATTCTTAAAGTCAGAATGGGTGGTTGGTTTGTCAATCAGAATTGATGGGAGGACAAAAACCTATAAATATACATTATATGCCCCCATAAACATTTTTTAAGTGTAAATTTTTGTTCATGAAGTATCATAACTAGAATTATTCAACCACAACTTAAACTTTGACAATATTCATTGTCAGTGTTTCCGCACTCTTGAACGATAGTGAAAATATACTTCTAGGTGAATTTAAACATTTTGGCTATGTGATAATGTTTAATTTGCCTATATATACATTATATAAGTGATATATTCTCATATTAAGGTCTCAAAGGTAGAAATGGTAGTTGGAGCTCAAGAAGTTACTTGTTTAATTCCAAAAAGTTGCATTTTTAGACCCATCACTGTAACTTGTCCAATGGATTGCTCTAGAAGGCTCCACCTGAATGTTCTAGGTTGAAATTAGAGGGATTAAATAAATATTGGAGTTATTTTATAATTCATGTAAATGACTTAAAGTTTTCATTATACATGTGTTTGAACTTAGGCTAAAAATTGCATTTTTCTTGTATTGGGAAGGGCATTCTTGAGGCCAGAATAGGTGGTGAGTTTGTCAATCAAGCCTAATGGAAGTTCAAGAACATGTTCCTAGATATTATATTACCCATAAAAATATTTTAAGTGTCATTTTTTGGTTAGGAAGCATCAGAACGTTATTTCTCTAATCATAGCTTAAACTTTGATAACATTTATTATCAGTGTTTTCATGCTCCTAAATGATAGTGAAAATGAACTTCTAGGTGGATTTAAACATTTTGGTAGTGTGATAATATGTAATTTTCCTATATAAATGTAATAAAAGTGATATATTCTTATCTAGAGGTATTGAAGGTAGAAATGGTAGTTAGAACTCAAGAAGTTGCTTATTCAAGGCCAAAAAGTTACATTTTTGACCTATCACTGCAACATGTGCAATGAATTGTTTTAGAAGTTTTTGCATGAGTGATATAGGTTGTGATTAGAGGGATTAAATAGGAAGGATAGGGATTTTATGTTTCATCTAAATTGTGTACAAGTTTATTTTTATGCATGTTTGAACTTAGGCTAAAAAATTGTATTTTTATGTAGTGGGAAGGGTGTTCTTGAGGCCAGAATGGGTGGTGGGTTTTTCAATCAGGCCTAATGGTAGGATAATAACCTATTCGTAGATTTTATCCTCCCCCAAATATTTGTTTTTAATGTCATTTTTTTTTCAAGAAGCTTAAAAACTAGAGTTATGCAACCATAACTTAAACTTTGACAACATTTGTTGTCAATGTTTCCACACTTCTAAACAGTAGTGAAAATGCACTTCCAAGTGGATTTGAATGTTTTGGAAGTGTGATAACATGTAATTTTCCTATATATACATGATAAAATTTATATTTTCTCAATTTTAAGTCTTGGAGGTAAAAATGGTAGTTGAAACTTAAGAAGTTTCCTATTCAATGCCAAAAAGTTACATTTTTGGGCCCATCACTGTAACTTATCCAATGGATTGTACTATAAGGTTACACATGAGTCATATGGGATGAAATTATAGGGTTTAAATAGGTAGGGGTAGGATCTAAAATTTCACAAAATTGACTTATAGGTTTAATTTTATGTATGTTTGAATTTAGGCTAAAAAATTACATTTTTCTTATATTGGGAAGGGCATTCTTGAAGCAAGAATGGGTGTTGGGTTTGTCGATTGAGCCTAATGGGAGGAAAAAAACCTAGTCCTAGATGTTATCTACCCTAAAAAATGTGTTTTTAGTATCATTTTTGGTTAGGAATCATCATATCATATTTCTACAAACATAACTTAAACTTTGACAACATTTATTGTCAGTGTTTCTGCACTCCTCTCTCCCTTTTTTCACCCACTTTTGTATGAAAGTGTATTTTAAGTATTCAAGGTGATTTGGAGGATAGAATAATTTTGTGATATTTTCAAATATATGTTGTCAAAGATAAATTTTAGGAGGCCTAACACCCTTAAGGGATATGCCTAGAAAGCAATAGAATGTCAAGAGTAAGATGTTGAAGGTTATGAATGAATGAGGTATTGAAGGGTCAGAAAATAGTCTCAGAAACTAAATACATGTAGAATATATGATGGAAATATAAATCTAAAAGTAGTAGGCCTAGTTTCAATAAAATATAGTCAAAAGGCATTAGAGTTAGGTAAAGGTGAAAGATCTGGTAACTTTTATGTATAGGTATCTGAGTGAGAAATTTGTAAGGATTTATGAATGATTTTATGTCTTTGCATTATACAAATTTGAAAATTATTGGGTATGGGATTTAATTGAAATCAAATTGTGTTAATGATCAAATGAAAATTTGTAAATGGGTGATGATAAATGCAAAATAGATAAGGTTGTCATTAGTCATTTCCACTACACATAATAAAATAAAAACTTTAATTTAAAAATATATTGGAGATAAGAGATATAAATCATTGAAAAGAATAATTTTTTAATCCTTATTTTTGTACAACATTAAATATGAGATCCGATAGGTAATAGGTTGAAAGATTAAAACAACACCATACATTAAAATTTTAAATTAAAACTAAATATAAATTAGATAGATTAACATAATTCAAATGAAAACTCTAAAAAAGCAAATAGGCACGTGTACAATGTCAATAATACATATATTGTCATGATAGGCATACAAAAAATTACTTATACCAACATAGTATCTAATGTTTGGTGAATGTCATATACGTATATATAATGCCAAAAATGCCTAAATTGATATATAAGCATACAAAAAAGAACATCTCATGTAAGACATCCTATTCATCAAATAACCTCCCTCTCTTTGCCTTCCTTGAAGAAGACTCTCCTTGGGATGCCCTATTGGTAGATGGAAATCCCTCTAATACCTTGGATTGCTCCAAGATCCTACACTCATAACTCATTTGCATTTGAACCTATTCAAATACAAGTATTATTATAAAATTAACATAAAATAAATTCAACCAATTTTTAAGAAATTAATTTTAAACTACATTAGAAAATCATTTAAACATGCATTACTACAAGCTCATGGTCATGCTTAATCTATTTTTGACACTCAAACAAGTCAGTGGCAGGCTCAACTATTCAAATAGGTGTTTAAAATAGGGAACAAACATGAGAATTTTAGCTACTAATCATCTGAATGAGACTATAAAATGTCATAAGACAACCCTAAATACACAATACATTCACATAAGTTATATTTCCCCCAAGTATGTAGTAAAATTATTAAAACAAGTCTATTTTTATAGTTCAAAATTATAAGTTAATATATACCTTTGTTAGTGACTATGTAGATGACATTGTAGCAATAAGGCCTATGTCTGTCTTAGTTCAAAGTGATGAGGAGTGTCTACTTGAGCCATAAATTTAATGTAAACAAGGTCTCACTTAATTTTCTATAAAGTATCAAAGATATATAAGGAAATTTTTTCTCCTTTATTAAACTAAGAGTGTATTTAATAGTACTATACTTAAATTTTGAGATCCTTGATAGATAAATTTAACTTAAAATTAAAAGGCAAATATACATAAACTAAATGCACATAGATCATAAGATTAATCAAAATTATACCTCTATATAAGTAAAATGTGTCTTTTTAATAGAGATAGATGCAGTAGTGGATAAGCTAGTAGTTGGATCCAAAAATGCAAATAATAGTTACATTAAATCAAATGTTGTAATTATTGACTATGACAATGAAGGCACCATCACCTCTTGGGACATAAAAAATGACATATATATTATTAAATTTCTATGTAAATTAATTTTTAGCTAAATTAAATTTTCAAATATAACTTAAATTTAACATGACATTTTTATAAAATATACCTGCATCTATGTAGTGGTTGATGTCTACATACCGAATGTGCATGATAAAAATTCATCACTCATAAGTATATTATCCAATCCCTCTAAACCACCAAATCTATCATCATCATAAGACCAAGTGCATATAAATCCATAAAAACTTTAAGGTTGGGGTTGGGTATGCACACTAGGTGGCATATCTCTAGCATAAGTTTATGAGAGCCTACTCATATGCTGAATGAGTGTATTAGTGAGTGAACTAAGTTCATGTAGAGTATCGATCTCAATGACTTATTGAACCATAGAGGGGATCTCAGACTCAAGTGACTTTTTAATATGGATCTTCATAGGTTGATTAGGCATATGATGTGTACCTATTTGATCCTATGTAGAGCCTTTCCCTCAACCCTAAAACTCACTATAATCAAAATAGTTTAGAATCTCATTGAGGAAAGACTCATAGTAGAGTTTCCTTAAAAAATAAAATGGGACCTCATGGTTATTACATGGTGGATAATCAAACATCATCCACCATCAGTCCCAAAAAATAGCTATGATTAAATTATGTTGGCAATGATGGATTCGAAAATGTTTAGCAGTTAACAAAAATGGTGAATTAGTGGTTGGGTCAATGAATAAGGTACAAATGGAGGATTTTTATAGGTCTTTGTTCTCGACCTCAAGTGTTGAAAATTTGTCAACTCAATAATCCCTACAACTATCCCAATATGAAGGTCATCTATCAATTTGACTCATTATAGAGTCAATTTGACCTAATAATGTCCCTAGGGAATTGGATAGATAGGTGTGGTGGGGGTTGGTGGAAATGGGATCCCTCATTATCCCAATTAACTCTTCAATTTCAATTTTATTATCCATAATGTGGTCAACTAGACTCTCCTAATTTCCTAGGGGATTTTGTGAAACTATAGGAGGGTTAGGTGGAGGGTTAGGAGGAGAAATAAGAGGGTTATGTGGAGGGTTTTGAGGGTTAGGTAGAACAAAAATAGGGTTAGCAAGATGGGTTATTCAAAATAAATAAATTACCAATTAAATAATGAAAATAACAAAAAAATACTAAAATGTAGGGTTAACAAGTGTATATTTTTAGCACTTACCTCTTCTACATGGAGATATCATCAATTAGTGGCTTTTTGGGATGAATTATGGCAAGATTTAGTCTCACTGACCCTAAATTTGATCACAAAATGAAAATTCATAGGAAAGAAAGAAATATCGAATACAAAATGAGTAATTTTGCATTTGAGTTTGTTTTTTATTTATTTTGGTTACACAAGGAATGTGATCATGTTATTAACACAAACACATTATTTAAAACAATGATAATATAATCATATTATTAACATGATTGCATTGTTTAAAACAATGACAATGCAATCACATTATTTGAAATAATAAATTGATCACATTATTATTTTAAATAACATGATCACATTATGGCTTGGTAATTACTGAGCCATATTTTAAATAAAATTATCACATTAATTAAATAAAGTGATCATGTTATTTAATAATGTGATCATGTTATGTAAAATGTACATAGAATTATCCCCCAAATCCATGCACTTACCCTTGGGACATAATGATTATTAAATTAAGGGGAAATTTTTTGCTTGGGACTATCAGATGGAGCCATTTAAAAGACTTCAAAATCTAAAAAAAAAGGATATTTTGGTGAAATATTACACCAAATATTTATACAATATTACTATTAGGTCTAGTCATAGTGAGGTAGATAAGGAAAAGATAACACAATACATAAATAAAATGCACTTTGGAATACAGGAGGACCAAAGCATGACCCAGATTCAAACAATAGAAGAAGCTTATTAGTTTGCATTAAAGGCAAAGGAAAAATTGTCATAAAGATAATAGAGTATCATGTGAGGAAGAGGAATATTCATTCAAGGAGAAAGAGGAAGTGTTATAAGGAACTGTAGCTCCAAAAATCTGAATGGAACCACTAGTGTTTAACAAGTTGTTAAAGTAAACCACTAAGAGGATAGAAGGCTTAGGTATTCTATGGGATATAGGAGATCTATAGTGGCTATCTAATTTTTTGGCTTGTACCAAACTATAGACAGACTTGTAAACTAGGTTGGGGCTAACATGATCAAGCACACAAAGGACAGAGGTATTTCTAGTAAATCCAACCACAGTAAAACAAGTAACTAAGACTAGACTATTGATTACACATGAATTGTGGAAACAACAACACCAAGTAAAGAGAGATAACAAATGAAATGTAATTATAAAATCTAAGTCACTTTTAGGCCAAATTAAATATGTTTTAAGTAATAAATACATTTTCAAGAAAGGGTTCAAGAGCATGCCTATTCTAGGTTTGATCTATTTTTCACTTTCAACACTATTATTTTCTAACAATGCAATGTTCTAGTTTAGCAAGAGAGAGATGTTGTTTAATAAAATTGTATAGATCATTTCGATCATGTAGAGTCCTACTATGTATTAAAAATGTTTCCAATGCAAGCATAACATGTAATGGTAAATATTTCAATTAATAAAGATATCTTGTAACCACATATGAATGCATAAACTTCAAAAACTATACAAAATAATGCATAAAACAACCAAATCATTAAAACAACTAAAACCGTAGAATTTATACTATAATAAATAAACAAAGAGTTTCACTTTGAAAAGCAAAGTGCCCTCATATCAATCTCAAGAAAGATGTGTATAATTTATACCAACTAATTATCCAAGATAAAAGGCAAGAGAGGAAGAAGATCAGGCTATGTGTAAGCTGAGTCCAGACCAAGAGCCAAAATATATGGAAGAGGTGAAGGAGAAACTGCCAATCTGATAAATCCAATTGAAGGAGCACAAGAGATAGGTATAATGGAGTCTTTAGTGAGCAAGGAACAACCCACAAATTTTAGGAAAACTATAGATAACAATGGGAATCATCAATGGAAGTTGTAATAGAGTAGGGTATTCCTTGTCAATAATAAATCTATTGTGCCAATCAAGAACCAAGATAGCACATGCCTAACTCACAGGCACTGATCAAGGCACCAAAGATTATCTGATACTCAACAACATTATTCATTTCATTGGTAAGGAAGAAACTAGCTATAACAAGCTCATGACCCAATAGATCATCAATAACCCAAGTTGTAGTTATTAGTCCTAATTTGCCTTGAGTGTTTTCATCTATGTGAATCACCATTGAGAGGTGCACCATGATGGAGGTTGAGGACACAAGACTAGCAACTATAGAATGATAATCTCAAGATGAGGTAATGTTAGTGAGTTGAATGAGGGAAATAAATAATGAAACCAAGCCATAACCATAGCAGTTGACCAACACCAGCCATAGTAAGAGGAAATAAAGGAAATTAGGGGGACTTTAGAGAAGACAAAGACTAGTCAGTAGACTAGAACAAGTCCAAAACCACCATAGTCAGCTAAAAACCCTACCTACAACCATGATGAAAAAGAGAGAGAGAGAGAGAGGGAGTTAAAATGGATTGACTAAAGAAAATCAAATAAATAAATAAGTAAAACAAGTAACTTCTATCCCTAGTGCCCCCAAAATGGGGGTATGGGCCTAGGAGGTCAATGGGGACCCAAAAAGGGCCCCAGGGACCAAAATAGGGCTACAGTAGGCCTAAAGAGGCCTTAGATTAAAAAATGAAGGTTGTTAATGTGCTCAAAATGTGCCAAAACCCTTTTGATAAAGGTTTCATGGTATAGAATGTAAAAATGGGTAAAACACCCAAAAAGGGCCCATAAAAAGCAAGAAAAAGGGATAAACATAAGAAAAAAGAGAGAAAAGTAAATCATTTTCACTCTTGTTTTCACTCTTAGAGAGCCAAAGGAGATCCCACAAGTAACCAAAGCCCAAACAGAGCAAACAAGGACACAGAAGCGTGCCACAAATGCATAGGATGGTCTAGGTAAATCCTATGAATGAATTTTTTACAAATTTTATTCATTTTTTGGGTTAAGGAGGCCCTAAACACATTTTGACTCATTATAAGTGATTTGGTGGATGAATCAAGAAAAGAAAGGATTCAAAATTATGGGCTTTAAAAAATTAAGATAATGGAACCAATAGGAGGTCAAATCATGCCACATAAAAGGAGAAACAGGGAGCCCTAGGGCTCCCTAAGGCACCACACCCCAAGCCATGACTTGGTTGGTCAAACCATGCCTTGTGGAAGGAGAAATAGGGATTTATAGGGATCCATAAGGCACCACACCTTAGGTTGTGGGGGTCATTACCTAGATCACTTCTAGGCAATGGATTTACCCAAAAAGCTATGGCCTAGGGCAGTGAGGCCTTAGGGAGCTTGAAAGAGCTTGGGAGGTCCCAGAAGGAGCTGAGATAGGAAGGAGGAAAGAAGAATAAGCTAGATAAATAAAAATATATATTTTTACTTGTTCTGACTCATTTTTTTCTAGTAGATTAAACCATTTGCCTATTTTCTTACTTATGTAGACATGTAGAGGAGTTATCATACTAGAGGATGAAAAGGCTTTATAGGTGGGGTAACAACCAACATAGAGAGATATACCATATGAGGTGACTAGCTAGGAGAGAGTCCCATCATGGTTAGCCAAAGAGGTAGATGTTCTACTTGTGGAGGATTAGGAGTACCTATAGAGTGTAGGACTTTGGTGGCTATTACACATGCCCTCATTGCATTATTCTAGGGACCTGGTGAATAAAGTAATGACCACATGGGTAACAAAGAGACATGTGTTCTAGCTAGGGCTTGAGTTTTAGGCCATCCTCAACATTAAGAACATCGCTAGCTATATGGGGTAGACCATATGGATAATGAGATAGAGCTTCCATAGGTATAGGATATAGCTATAGCTAAGCTCTACTAGGTGGGACCCTTCCCTCAATAAAATAGCCATGGAGTATAGATCACAAAGATATCATTAGGGGTACCCACACTTAGAATAGTGATAGCATGTACTATGGTCAAGAGGCTCTACATCATCTAGAGTATAGACTGACTACCACTCTCTTGGATAAGATTTATCTAATACATAAAGGGAGGATAGAGATATGCCTAGGGATAGTATATCCTATGCAGACTATACTAATATTTGGATCACATCTGGTGCACAGGGGTAGGTAGATTGACACAACCCAACTTACTCATGTCCTAAGCTTATAAGAGGATCCTATTAACACAACCAAGGACACCCTAGGGTAGTGATGCATATCCTAAAATTGAGTAGGGTAGTGTATGGGTTGCATGGTTCATAGATAGGGTTGAGAATTTTTGGACCACCTTAGATCTAGATGTAGTAGGTAGTTATGTTCATGATCCATATAGATCCATAATATGTCTAGAAGATGTAAGGGTAGAGACCTATGTGGGACATGAAGAGATCTGAGGTCCATAGGTTTCACATCATCATCTAAGAAGATAGGCTCTAATGATATGAGAGAGATAGGCATATCCCAAACTAGCTGGGGATGAACATGGTAGGCAACTAAGATAGAGCAAGGGGATAGTGGTGGAGAGAGGTAATCATAGCAATGACCACTACCACTAAGAGGAGTGTGACATATAAGAGGTCCATAAATGCCATCAACCCTATTACATAAGATAAGTGTATTTTCTAGATAGTACTTTATCTTTGTACTCATCCTTAGTGAGAGATGATTGTTTTATGTGTATAGGATACTAGCTTAACTGCACGAGACCCTAGGTAGACCTACTATTGAGGGATTTATTCCTTGATGTGGAAGTGACATAACTAATGGAGTGGATGATACATTTACCAGTGAGGGTAGAGCCACATACTTACTTTTAGAGGGTGGGTGTATGAGCCTCACTTGAGTTGTTGAGGGCATGACACTATATACCATAGCTAGAGGTAGAGTCAGCATAGCACAAAGTAGCCATGCTATGACTAGAGATAGCTATAGCATAGCATGAGATGGTTTTATCATGAGCCAAAGTATGACTAGCTAGATTCAAGGCTGAGATAGATTAGCTTCGAGCTGAGCTAGCTTGAGAGTAGACTAGAGAAGTAGATGTGCCTAGAGATGGGGTAGACTAGCTAGTAGACTTGGAGTAGATGGTGATGCAACTAGTCACCAGATAGAGATTGAGGTCTCCAACAAAGGAATGACTACCATAGATGTATCCCATTCATAGGCTGATTAGGATAGTATCATATGTATAGCCACGCATGTGGAAATTTTGGGGACTATGAGCCCAAGATTAGAGGAATTCATGTGATGTACCTAGATAAAAAAAACATGTATTTTTTGTGATATATATATATATATATATATATATATATATATTTGTCATTATTAGCACCTATGTGTATATGATTTTGTGTGTGATGTGTATGCTTCATCTGATATAAACTACTAAATACACGTGATTAGATAGTATAAACTACTAATAAAGAACCCATGTACACATACAGACTATGTGAGGTGACTAACTAGGAGAGAGTCCCATCATGGTTAGCTAAGGAAGTAGATGTTCTACCTATGGAGGACTAAGAGTGATTATAGAGTGTATGACTTTAGTGATTAGTACACATGACCTCATTGCATTATTTTTGGGACTTGGTGAACATGTTGGTGATTACATGGGTACTAGAGAGATGTGTTCTAGCTAGGTTCCAATGTAGAGGTTATCCTCAATATTAATGATGTCTATTGGTTTTATATGGTGGATCCTATGGGTAGAGAGATAGAGCTTCCATAGGTATAGGATATAGCTACGATTGAGCTCTACTTGGTGGACCCCACCCTCAATGGAATAATCATGGAGTATAGATCACATAGATATCATCGAGGGTACCCACACGTAGGATAATGATATAAGGTACTATGGTTGGGAGGCTCTATTCTAGCTAGTATAGGGTGACTACCACTCTCTTGGATAGGAGTTATCTAACACATAGAGGGAGGACAAATATATGCCTAGGGCTAGTATATCCTAGGTGGACTATACCAATAGCTAGATCAAATTTGGCACATAGGGGAAGGTAGATTGACATAACCCAGCTTACTCATGTCCTAAGCTTATGATAGGTTCCTAATGACATGACCGATGATACCATGGGGCAGTGATGCATACCTTACAATAGAGGAGGGCACTACATGGGTTACATGATTCATAGACAAGTTGGGGATTTTAAGGACCACCATAGATCTAGATGTAGTAGATTATTATGTTTATGATCCATATAGATCCATAGTATGGCTAGAGGATATAGGGGTAGAGATATATGTGAGATAAGAGGAGCTTTGAGGTCCATAATGATTATAGCATCATCCAGGGAGATATGTTAGGGTGATATGAGAGAGATGGGCATAGCCTAGGATAATTAGGTTTAAGCATGATAGGTAGCTAAGATAGAGTGAGGGAGAAATGGTGGAGAGAGGAAACCAAGGTGAAGACCACACCACTAGGAGGAACATGACTTATAAGAGGGCCATAGAGGCCATCATCCTTATCAGGTAAGATAAGTGTATTTACTAGATAGTACTTTATATTTGTACTCATCCTTAGTGAGATATTATATGTGACTAACATACATGCCATGTATGTGTGTGTAGGAGATCAACCTAGCTAGATTAGACCTTAGGTAGACCTACTACTGAGGGAGCTATTCCATGATGTGGTAGAGACACCACTAACAGAGTGGGTATCACATCTGCCAATAGGGGAAGAGTCATATACTCACTTTTAGTAGGTGGGTGTATGAGCCTCACTTAAGATAGTGAGGGCATGACACTAGATACCATAGATAGAGGTAGAATATGTATAGTATGAGTTAGACACAACATGACTAGAGATAACTATAGCATAGCATGAGATGGCTACAGCATGAGGTGAGGTATGACTAGTTAGAGTAGAGGTTGAGATAGATTTGCTACACAGTGAGTTATCTTAAGAAAAAATTAGAGACACAGATGTGCCTAGAGATGGGGTAGACCAACTAGTAGCCCTAAAGTAGATGATGGCTTGACTTGTCACTAGGTAGAGATCAAGGTCTCCACCAGAGGCATGACTCCCATAGATGTAGCCTAGTTATAGGCTGACTGGGATAGTATCATATGTATATCCACACACACCATAGTTTTGGGGACCAAGTGCCTAAGCTCAGAGGAAGCCATGTGATGTACCTAGAGAAAAAACATGTATTTTTTATGATATATAAATAACTATTTCTCATTATTAGCATATATGTGTATATGATTTTATGTGTGATGTGTATGCTTCATCTGATAGAGACTACTAAATACATATGATTAAATTGTAAGAGATGCTAATAAAGAACTCATGTGCACATACAGATCATGCAATGTGACTAACTGGGAAAGAGTCCCATCATGATTAGCCAAGGAGGTAGATGTTCTACCTATGGAGGACTAGGAGTACCTATCAAGTGTAAGACTTTGGTGACTAGTACACATGCCCTCATTACATTATTTCATGGATTTGGTTAGCATGTTGGTGACCACATGGATACCAAAGAGACATGTGTTCTAGCTATATCCTAAGCTAGAGGTTATCCTAAGCATTAAGGATGTCTATTAGCTCTATGGGGTAGAGCCTATGGGTAGAGAGATAGAGCTTCCATATGTATAGGATATAGCTATAGTTGAGTTCTACTTGGTGGGATCCCACCTCCAATAGAATAACCATGGAGTACATATCACATAGATATCATCAAGGGTACCCACACTAAATATAGTGATAGAAGGTATTATGGTTAGGAGGATCTATGTTAGCTAGCGTCTAGGGTGACTACCACTCTCTTGGATAGGATTTATCCAATGTGTAGAGGGAATAAAAATATATGCCTAAGGCTAGCATATCCTAGGTATAATATACTAGTAACTAAATCAAATCTAGCACACAAGGGTATGTGGATTGATATATCCCAACTTATTCATGGCATGGGCTTATAAGAGGATCCCAATGACATGATTGAGAACACCATGGCTCAATGATGTGTACATTACACTAGACGAGGGCACTACATGGGCTGTATAGTTCATAGATAAGATTGGTATTGTATAGACCACCTTAGATCTGGATGTAGTAGGTAGCTATATCCATGATCCATATAAATCCATAGTATGGCTAGAGGATGAAGGGGTAGAGACCTATGTGGGATATGAGGAGCTCCAAGTTACATAAGGGCCATACCATCATCTAGGGAGACAAGCTCTAGCAACATGGGAGAGATGTACACAACCTAGGGTAATTGGGGTTGAGCATGATAGGTATCTGAGATAAAGTGAGGGGCAATAGTGGAGAGAGACAACCATGACAAGGACCATCACCACTAAGAGGAACATAACCTACAAGAGGGACACAGAGGCCATTAGCCTTGCCAAGTAAGATAAGTGTATTTTTTAGATAACACTTTATCTTTTTACTCATCCTTAGTGAGAGTTGATATGTGACTAACATATATGCTATGTGTGTGTAGGAGATCAGCCTAGCTAGACTAGACCCTACGTAGACCTACTACTGAGGGAGTTATTCACTAATGTGGTAGTGAAACCTCTAATAGATTGGGTACCACATCTAATAGTAGGGATAGAGCCATATACTCACTCTAGTGGGTGGGTGCATGAGCCTCACTTTAGCTAGCAAGGGCATGACATTGGATACCACATCTACAATTAAAGTTAGTATAACATGAGGTAGTTATGACACAATTAGAGATAATTATATCACAACATGAGATAGTTGTATCATGATCCAAGGTATGATTGGTTAGAGTAGAGGTTGATATAGATCTACTATAGGCTTAGCTATCTTGAGAGTAGACTAGAGGAGTGAATGTGCCTAGAGATGGGGTAGACTGACTGGTGGCCCTAGAGTAGATAGTGTCTCAACTGGTCACTAGTTAGAGGACGAGGTCTCCACCAAAGGCATCACTCCCATAGATGTATCCTAGTCATAGGTTAATTAGGATAGTATAATATGTATATCCACACATGTCATAGTTTTGGGTACCATGAGTCTAGGCTCAGAGGAAGCCATGTGATGTACCTAGAGAAAAAACATGTATTTTTTAAAATATATACAACTATTTATCATTATTATCACATGTGTGTATATGATTTAATGTTTGATGTGTATGCTTCATCTAATATAGACTACTAAATACATGTGATTAGACATTAGGAACTACTAATAAATAACACATGTACATACACATATACGAGTGACATAGAGCTTAGTTGTGCTAGAAGAGAGGAAAGATTCACCTTACCACCATAGGAGACTTTCTTATAGGGCCACATAGGCCCTATACATGAAATGTCTTGAGTTGAAACCCATTGATCAGGTGACATAGGGGTTCTCCTTTGAGATTCGAGAGATGATAAGCCCCATTCTCTAGAGAGGTAGTGATAACAAAAGGGCCAAACCACTTGTGTGTAATTTTTCCCTTCTTATGGTGCTCCTTGTCAAAAATTAGGACCATATCACCTACCTTAAATTGACAAGAGTGTACCAACTTCTTGAATTGGTGGTGTTGACAACACTAGTAAGCATAGTTGTGCTTGAGAGTAGTTAGGCATCGCTCATCTAATTGCTAAATCTTGGTGAGGTGAGTCACAAATTCTTCCTCATCAAAAATATATCCAAATTTATTAATTCATAGAAAAGGGATTAATACCTCTAATAGAAGAACAACCTCAAACCCATACACAATAGAGTATGGGATTTCCCCCATGGTCATTCATAAGCTAGTCTGATAGGCCCACAATGTGGGATAGAGCATGAGATGTTAGTCCCTCTTAGATTGGGAAATGGTATAAAGAATCATCTTCTTCAAAGTTTTATTTAAAGACTCTACTTGCCCATTTCCCTAGCAGTAATGGGTGGAGATAAACAGAGCTTGGACCCAAAATGTTCAATGAGCTCATGCATCTCAAGGCTTTGGAAGCCCAAACTATTTTTGGCCATAATCATAGTGGGGACCCTGAACCTAAAAAAAAGTTGGTTTCGGACAAACTTGGTGATGATCTTTACACGCATGTCATTAAGAGGCATGGCCCTAACCCACATTGGTAAATAGTTAGTGATAGTGATGAACTAGTGATGGCCAAAAAAAAAGGTAGCTTTAAACTATTCAACAAAGCTAAGATCCCAAAGCAATAAGTGTTAAAGGGATGAAAGGCAATATAAGAGGCCTATAAGGGTATTGATGGCATTCTTGATGACTTAGCACATCTGACACTTCTTAGCATATTAGACTACATCTTTAACAAGAGTGGGTCATTAGTAGCCCATCCTGATAATATGTTGGGTGATGGATTTTCCTCCTAGGTGGCCATCACAAACACTCCCATTAGACTCCTCTATTATAAGAGGAGTATCCTCGATGGAGAGGCACTACATCAACATACCATCGAGACCACTCTTGAATAATATGCCACCAATGATGACATAGCAAATGATAAGCTTACATATCTGATAGCATTCTTGTGAAGGAGCATTGATGGGATAATATTGGGTCTTAAAGTAATGGATGATGTCCTGATACCAATCACACTTGACAAACTCAACATAGTCAACTGAGTAGACCATCTCATCAAAAAACTCATCATCAGCTAGTTCTATGCTAGGATTAGGTAGTGGGTACTCAATGAGTTACTCAGTTATAGCCAAATCCTTATTTGACTTTTAGTTAACAATGTGGAGGTCAAAATCCTAAATAAGCATGATCCACCCCATAATCTAGCTAACAAATGTGTCTTTCTAAGTAGATATTAGAGTGGATCAAAATAGACAATTACATTGACGATTTGGTCCAACATGTAATGTCTTAAATTATTCATGGGAAAGATGAGGAATAGGCATTTTCACTCAACAATAGATTATTTGAGCTTAGGGATAACTATCATGTGAGAGATTTAGTAAATATCTCTCTCTCTACCAGTGTCATCCTTTTGACACAACATGCCCCTAATGGAAAGATCAGTGATAAAGGTGTATAAGATGAACTCATGCCCCTTAATGGGTTCCATTGAGATGGGAGGATTATGAAGTATGCTTCAATTCCTAAAAGTCCACTTGGACTTTAATACACCACAATAATTGCATGTTATTGCATAAGAGATGCATGAGGGGTATGTATTTGTGAGCATACTCCTCAAATAAATGTCTAAGAAAGTTGATCCTTCCCAGGAGAAACTATAACTAAACAAGGTTACATGAGGGAAGCATCTCAAGGATCACCTTGATATTCTTAGTATCAACCTCAATTCCCCTTTTTGAAATGAGGAATCTAAGAAGCTTTCTAGTGAAGATACTAAAAATACAATTCTTAAGGTTAAGGCTAATGTGATACTCTCTAAGATGCTCAAAGATTATTATGAGGTCTCGTACATGCTCATCTCACTTATGGGATTTATCAAGGAGATCATTGATAATATACTCAATGATCTTATGGATAAGGTCATGGAAAATGTGGGTAATGGTACACTGAAATGTGGCCCTAGCATTCTTTACACCAAAAGGCATGACGGTATAAGAGAAGGTACCCCAGAGGGTAGTGAATGTCATCTTTTGTTGGTCTTTAAGTCCAATCCATATTTGTTTGTACCCTAATATCCATCTATGAGGGACATGATCTCAAAACTAGTAGTGAAATCAACAATATAGTTAATCAAAAGAGTAGGGAAATTATCCTTTGGGCAAGCCATATTGAGATCTCAAAAGTTGATGTAGATCTAAAATACTCCATTCTTCTTGAGAATAAGAACAATATTGGATACCCATTAGGGGTAGTCAATGGCTTGGATGAAACCAACTCAGATGAGTTTCTCAATCTTAGCCTTGACTACTTAGGAGACTTTAACCACCATTAGTCATTACTTTTGGTGAATGGGCTAGGTCCCATCATCTATAGCTAGGTTATGGATAATGATGTCAAGATATATTCCCTTCATATCAATTTATTCCCAAGTGAATATATCCAAAAATTCATGTAAGAAGGAAACCAAAACATCTTATTTCTTTGTAACAAGGCTAGCTCTAATCTTAATGATCTTTGGTTTTACTAAAGTATTAAGGTTGATGTCTATATATCCTTTAACCTCCATAGCATTACCTTCCTCAAAACACTCAAGCACAGGAGGGAGTAATTGATATAACACTTTAGGTTCAACTATGAAGACATTCATGATAGGAATGCTAGGGGTTGGGCCATTAGTGAGATAAATATTCAAACCAAGATGATCAAGGAGATAATCATGCTTATAATAAGCCCACATGAGCTTAGTGTAAGCCTTTCTCTCTTTGAATAGGTTAGGTGTTATAACATGAATGGAACAGAACTCAAGATCATATTTAGTCACTCTAGTGGTCTTAGTGGGAGATGCATTGAGAGAGCCTATAATTTGATGGGAAAATCATGATGCAAAGGGAATTTCAACATTTGGGGATACATCCTAAAAGAGGTCTCTGAAGAGAGATGAGATAGCCTAATGTCATCAAGTAAAAGAGGGAGTTAACTGATGTGTGTTAGACTCTAAAAGAATGAACTCTAATTGATACTTAGTTAGATCACAATGCTCATCCTTGAGAAAATGAGATTCATAAATAGGGGGTGTAAAAGAATCCATAGAGCCCTATGAAGAGATAACTAAAGCCTTGCCTGAGGGCTTATTCTTTACATAAATCAATACCAAGGTATTTAGGTCAACCTCTAGGGTATGAACCTCATCTTAATGCATGAATTGAACCATGTGAAACATGGCTAACATGATGGATTACATGGTAGTGGTCTCATGATAGCTAAGAATCATGTTCTATGAAAGATCAAGGTCTAACATAAGAAACTTGATCCTGATAATATTGGGGCCAAACTTAACCTAGAGCTTCATGTTCCCCACTGATGTAACTATGTCATTATTGAAACCAACATAGTTATGGTGAGAATTAGAGAGATTCTTTTGACTAATCCCAAGATCATTGAAAACACATGAGGCCATGATATTCAATGCAAATCCTTCATCAACAATGCACCACTTGATGCATTAATCATCAACATAGGTCTCAATATAGAGAGGGAATAAATCCTTCTTTACAATAATCAAAGCATCTAGTAAAGAGGTGGGTTTGAAAGCTAAGATAGGAGAATGAGGTTACTCAGATGCATCAGAGTTGAAAATAAATTCAACATCATCCCACAATAGAGACCAAGCTTGTCAAAGATGAGGCCCCATTACTTTGAGCAAAGTTGAGTAAGGTCCCAAATGGATATCCCAATTGAGAGGCCTTATAACTCCTCTATGATATATTAAGGATTCTATCTATCTTGGGGAGGGATTTTATGCTGAAAGTCAAATTTGACTTTAGGGTTCCCTACCCTCATGGGCTAAATGGGAGGTATAGCACCACCAATATCTCTAATAGGGTTCGTGGCCTAACTAGAGTGCATGTTGACAAAGCACTCATACCCAGTAGAGGCTATGTTGATATTAGTAATGACCTTTCTACTCTCATGTTTGGATTTTCCTCTTGGGTCAACCTGGGAAGAGGAGTCAGAAGAGGTGAAAGAGCAAGAAGGAGAATGAGGAGCCTTAGCTTTTGATTTATTTATTTTCTTATTTTTATCTTTATCATGGTTAAGTAGAGGCTCCTTGAACACATTCAAATCATGGTTGGGTTCCATAAAAGGAGAACTTTGAGATAGAGGTGAGGCTTGTGCGCAAAACTTTTGGGTAGCATTAATAGCATCATCATGTCCCCTCATCTAATAAAAGTTGAAAAACATAGTAGGGTCATAAAGAAACACCATTCGTTATTTTACCATGCTTGATTTAGAAGCCTTATTTTTAGTTAGCTTCTTTCTTAAATCATTAACCTCATGGTCATCCTTCTTATCCTTCTTATTAGGAGGAGAATTAGTAACACCATCACCAATTACATTATGGTGGTGATCAAATGAAGAGGATTAATTTTGGGTTGGTATGGGCCATATACCCACATGCACCTCAAAAAATTTGATCTTTAGACACTTGTTAATAGCCTCATCATAGAGGTGGGCTCATGCTTGAGGACCTTAATGCTCACATGAATGTGTCATAAATCTAATCATCTAAGAACCTAGTTTTGCATGTATGGATGACTAAATGCCACCTATGCACAAAATTAAAGTTTTACTGACCTTTGGCCTACACCATGGAGGTGATTGATTAGATTCTAAGGTTAAAGGGTCTAGAGATATCAAAATATTAGAGGAAATCGTCTAGAAGGAGATTGAAACTAGAGAGAATCTAGAGGTAAATTTTGAAACCAAATAAGATCTTCAAATCATAGAGAATGAGTGAAGATCTTCAATATCATGGCTTCATCCTATTCTCAATCCATACACACCATCAATAATGCCATAATATTCTCTATGGGATTGGATTATTGAGTCCCATTTCATTTAGGCAGTTTAGGGATAAGATTAGGAAGGGGAATAACATGTACCCAAGGGGCTAGAGGATTTTAATGAAGATCCTCATAGGAATGGTTGGTAGAAAACTATCAATGAGATCCAAGAGGTTGTGGTAATGATGTTTTTTATGCCCAAGAACATCATCATAACCATGACCATGGGGAAGATAATGTTGAGGTAGCTCCAGATAGGGAGGATGCTCATGATGGAAATCATCTCTACTATAGGGTGGGAAATGACCACAAGAATGATAATGTTCCCCATTGGTATGATGGGATGATGTGGAATACTCATGGTAATGGTCATAATGACCTAAGTCTCCATGATGTTGTTCATGTTCCATTAGATGAGGGTCAACCTGAGGGTATTGATGTTTGGGATAAGCGTTTCATAGATTTATAGTTTGTAGGTGGTGGTTAAAATCGACATGCTCATCTAAAACTCTTAAATAAGGGCTAAGAGGATGGGAGGATTTTCCATGATGGAGATACCCTACTGATTTGGAATACCTCTGATCCATAATATGGATATGGGGGGGTTCTTGATATAGAGTTTCCTATTGAGAAAGAGGTAGTAAACTCATATAAGAACTAGTTGAGGTAATTTAAACTGACTGGGTGTGAGCTATGTCTCCATAAGAATCATGTCACTAACTCTTAGGAGGAAATGGATGAACTTCATTCACATGAAGGAATCTATGGTAATCATCAATGATCGCAAGTAGCTCATCAGGTCCTAGTCATGCCAAGGGATCTTCATCACCTTGAACATGTGAATTAGATGTGGTATGGGGCTAAGAGGAAATATCCATAGATAAATGAAGCTCAAAATGGTGAAAAGGAAACTGAGTCCATTAGTTATAATCCTACCAATCTTGTTCCCTTTAGAATGTGAGAGGGTGGAAATCACCATGTTAGGTAGAGGGAACCTACTAGATCCTACGGTGTCTATGGCATTATATTGTAGTCATGGCTTGCTCATGAATGAACTAAGGGATTTGACCCTAAATCTGATGGGATTGGCATCTCAAGTGTGGGAGACAAGCCATGGATTCATTAAATCAAGATCAACATAGAAGATAACATAAAATGTAAACTGATGGAGAAACAATAGGGAGAATGACACAGAACCAAAATAATAGAAAATAACCAAGGTGAGAGCCAAAACACAACTAAAAGCAAAGCCTAACAACTAACAAAGGGGATTTGGCTATGAGAGCTTTAAATGGGATAGAACTAGCATGAAACTATATGTAATGTCCCATCAAGAATGCCATAATTTAGCTCTAAAATTTTGAACGGAACCACTAGTGTTTGGTAAGGTGCTAAATCAAACCACTAAGAGGATAGATGGCTCAAGGATTCTATGGGTTATAGGAGATCTATAGTGGCTATCTAGTATTTTAGATTGCACCAAGCTATAGATATACTTTAAAAATATTTTGGGACTAACATGATCAAGTGCATAAAGGATGCAGGTATCTCTATTAGATCTAACCATAGTAAAATAACTAGCTAATACTAGACTATTGATTGTACATGAATTACAAAAACAACAATACCAAGTAAAAATATATAACAAATGAAATGTAAATTTAAAATCTAAGCCACTTTCAGGCCAAATGAAAGATGTTTTAAGCAATAAATACATTTTTAAGAAAGGGTTCAAAAGCATTTTTTGTCTAGTTTTGAGCTATCTTTCACTTCAACACTATTGTTTTCTAACAATGCAATGTTCTAGTATAGCAAGAGAGAGAGATTGTTTAAGCCACTTGTTTAGATCATTTTGAGCATGTAGAGTCCTAATATATAATAAAAATCTTTCCAATGCAAGCGTAACATGTAATGGTAAATATTTCAAGTAGTGAAGATATATTGTAACCACATATTAATGCATAAACTTTAGAAATTATTATAAATAATGCACAAAATAACTAAATCACTAAAACAACTCAAACCCTAACATGTATACTACAAAAAATAAATAAATAAAGAGTTTCACTTTGAAAATCAAAGTTCCCTCATATCAAGCTTAATAAATATGTGCAAACTTTCTACCAATTGATTTTCCAAGATAAGAGGCAAGATAAGAAGAAGATCAGGCTATGTGTAAGCTGAGTCCAGACCAAAAACCAAATGTTATAGAAGAGGTGAAGGAGAAACTACCAATCTGATAAAACCAATGCAAAGAACACAAGAGATAGGTGCAATAGAGTCTTGATAAAGCAAGGAGAAACCCAAAAGCTTAAGGAACACTGTAGAGATCAATGTGAATCACCAATGGAATTTGTAATAGAATAGGGCATCCCCTATCACAAAGAAAGTTATTATGCCAAGCAAGAACCAAGAGAGATTCAAGGAGATAGCCAAGCTTTGAGTGTGAATGATCAAGTGAGAAAATCATAGTATATATTTAGGAGAGATTCAATGTAGAGGCTCAAATGAATGAGGAAAAGGACTTATAACTCAACCCTAATCTGCTAACAAGCCAAAAACTAGTCGTTTCTAACCATTTAAGACCAAACCAAGGTATTTTTCATGTGTTCTACCTAGACCATGGCCTAGGCCATATATTTTTCAAATTAAACATGTAGCCTAGGCCATGGGTTTCCTCCTTAAGCTATGGCTTAGATCAAATAGAGGCCTAGGGTGGTCAACAAGTTCTTAAAAAGGGCTCAAGGGGTCCCTAGAGATCCTATCTAGCAGGAGAAAAGACAAAGATGGACTAGGGATGTGTAGGGGATGAGAATAACATGTGAGAAAGGTCCAAACAAGTGATATATGTTTCTAAGTAGGATAACCAAGGTTCTTAGTCTGCATGTGAGCTAATGTGTAATCATAGGGAGGAGTAGCGTCATGGAAAGTATGATTACAGGAACCATCCAAGGCAAGGCACATAAATCAAAACATGGAGTGACACGCATAAGTAGGAATCAAGTGGGATGCACAAGCTCAAACAAGAGAATGAATGAGGTGAAAGTGGATTTTAATAGTCTCAAGGGTGAATAAATTTTCTTCAACGAAGTGGAAGAGTATTTCCATGAATATGTTTTAATTGTGGACAACTAAGACATCAAGCCTTTGAATTACCACAAGCACAAATTGAAGGAAGCATAAGGATGTATGTTATTGTACAAATTACATGTGGATATGAGGAATAAATCTAATTAGTTGAGAATTTGGAATAACCTAAACAAGGGGAAGTGTTGATGTTAAAGAGAGTCTTTTTGAATCATCTACGATAAGATAAGGAGCTACCATAGAGGAAATTTATTTTTAGAACTATCTGCAAGTTAAGAATTACATACTACAAGATGATAGTAGACAATGGTAGCATAGATACTTTAGTTTCCACTAAGAATGTTGAGAAATTAAGTTTGAATAAATTTTGCATCCTAACCCATATAAGGTTTCATGGTTTTAAATGAGTTAACAAGTTTTGGTTAATGATCAATATCTAGTGAAGTTTCAAATAGGTACATACCAGGGTGAGGTATGGTGTGATGTGATCCCACTAAACATATGCCATGCACTTTTAGGAAGACCTTGGTTATTTTAATCACAATTTAGTGTTTTATTGTCAAGAAAACACTTATAGCTTAGAAAATTATGGAAGTAATTATACCCTAAGCCCCTTAAAATATGAATAATAAAGAGGTCACAATAGCATTTTCATAGGAGTGTTGATGGTATTGGGAAAGGATTTCCTAAGAGAAGAAGAGTGTGAGGAGGCATGTTATGCACTCATACCAAATATGGTACAAGATGTTGGCATAAGAGGTAATGCAATGATGGAAGAGGCACTTTTGTATGAAGTAAATTTTTTTCTAGATGAGTTCACCAACATTGTATCGAGTGATTTTCTATAACAACTACCACTAGTAAGAACTACTAGTGATCATATGGAAGTGATCTCAAGAGTGAGTATGTGAAATAAGGATGTGCATAAGATGATGTCAGTAGAAAGTGAAAAAGTGCAAAGCTAAGTACATGAATTATTAAAGAAATGGTTGGTAACATAAAATTTGAGCATGTGCATAGTACACACAGTACTATGACTAAAAAATGATCAAAAATAGTGCACGTGCACCAAATTATGAGCCATTAACAAGATCATGATAAAATAAAAATTTCCATTTCCATGCATGGATGAGATGATGGATTACTTAAGTAGATAAAATTACTTTAGTAAGATTGACACAAAGAGTGGGTATCACTACATCAGGATCTATGAAGGCAATGAGTGGAATAAAATGTTCAAGATGAATTAAGGGCTATATGAGTGGTTAATTATGTTTTTTGGCCTAACTAACACATCGATCACATTCATGAGGTTAATGAAAAAAGTGTTGAAACCAACCTTATTTTAGTATGTTATTATGTACCCAGATGATATTATGGTGTTTAGCATAACAAAATAAGAGCATGTGGCACATCTAAGTAATGTGATGTAGATATTGTGCTAGGAGGAGCTATTTATCAATATAAATAGTGTAGCTTTATGAAGGAAGAGCTAGTATACTCTAGTTTCATAATATCCAATGAAGGATTTAATATGGACCTTAAAAAGGTGAATTCAATTGTAAAATGGTCATCATCAAGAAGTACCTTTGAGGTGAAAAATCATGGCCTAATAATATTCTACTAGAATTTCATCAAAAAATTTAGTAGAATATGTGTAGTGATCATGGAGACACTATGAGGGGATCATGAGATATTCATTTGGATAGAAAAATTAGGCACAATTTCCAATAGATGAAGAAGAAAGTGATGGAGTATCCAATGTTGGAACTACCAAACTCCAATAAAATATTCCAAGTTTAATGTGAAATGAGTGGAGTAAGAATTATCACAATATTGAGCCAAGAAGGAAAGCCTTGTTAGTGTAGGCTTTTTCCTATTTTTGGTTTTACCTACATAATTATTAGTCAGCTTGCTTAAGGTTGTTAAGGTCATTAGGGGAAATACACTTAATGTTTTTTCTAATTATGAGTTGAGTTATTACCTTAATGGTGACCTAATATCTCACTATATAATGTATCTTCATTATAATTTTTGGCTAATGAATCAACTAACAGACATATATGAAGCTCACTTTTGCTTTGCATATTACTCTCACCTAATCCTAAGGTTTCAAATAATATGTTGATGTTCAAAAATCTTGGAGTCATCTAACATGGTATCATAGCTCTGATTTGATGACCATTTTGTCATTTTTAAAATCCTCAGTGATACCTACTAACATTTTTGTTGGTATTTTTTATTTTTAGTAGTTTCATAGATTTGATGGGATTTCATGAAAATTTATGCAAACTATACAAATGAAGTCTCCAATCTCAAAACAAATATCATCATTAGATTTAGAAGCAATAAAAACCCTAAACTTGACTATAAAAATGACCCAAATTCATGAAATTGATTTTCTACTATTTTTGAGGGTTTTAGAGCTTTTTTGATCATTTCACACATATTTGTATAGTGGGATTCTCAAAATATGAAAAAATAGGGTTTTTTTAGGTTTTTTTAGGTTTTTTGAGTTTTCAAATGGGTCTCTCTTAGTTTTTAGGAGCCATACAAAATCTGTAGATTTTTGAGTTTCCTAGTTTTGGTGGAGTTTATAATCCTTACCAAGTAGTTTTGGTAGTTTATGGTTTCGGTTAGAATTTTGGAATTATAAAAATAGGTTTAGGTAGACATTTCCTAGGAATTATACATTTTTAGGTGGGTTTATAATCTCTATTGTACTTTTTATCCCCTCCAAGTATTTTATCAAGTTTTAGGCCTACTTTAAACACCATCAGGTTTTGGGCCTGCTTCGAACATCATGAAATTCTAAACCCTATTTAGAAACTGATCAAGTTCCATCCCATGCTCATAAACCCATTAGGTTCTTGCCTATACTCGAGCACCCATAAAGTTTTGGCTTTTGCTCAAACCATTGGTAAACTCTAACACTTGTTAGAACACACAATAGACTTCGACCCTCGTGCACATAAACACTATGGGTTCTAACCATTGTTAAAGCACCCTATGGAATAAAACCATTGTTTGAGCATGTTATATTCTATGATCACCCCATATTTTCAAACTATTAATTCCATGAGGATGTTAAATTTAATCTTGGACTTTTTGACATGTGAGAGACCATCAAATTTAAGATAGTGGAAAGTGACACTATTTATTTTCAAAATAGAGGCATTTTTTGGATCATGTCTATTTCCCATCAATCAAATTCAAAGGTATGGGAGCACCCAAAATAGATATTATCCCCTAGTCATATGGTAAACAATCCCTTAGTCACTTCCAACCTAAAAGTGCTTAATTACTCCAAAAGGCTTGAAGTTTTTTTGAAAAAAATGATTCACAATTTTTTTCAAGATTTTAATCCAAGGAGCTTCAAGTTTTTTTGGGGGAAGTTGATTCAAAATATTTTCCATCACTATTTCCACCCAAATTTTTCATTCAAGTAATAGTTTCAAATAGTTATAACTTTTGATTGGTAACTCAAGTTTGAGTGCCATCTTCTTGAAAACTGCTTATTTTTTCATACTTTACACATTAGTGAAATTTTTTTACCTTATATAGCTACCTATTTTTCACATATTTTACCTCTTGGATGAATTATTGGTAGATTCTATAATATTTCCAATTCATTAATTTATGCACTAATCTCACTAAGATACCTGTGGAGTAAAGTTGATTTTACACCGGTGGTTCTTCTTGGAAAGAATAACTATGCTTCTTAGTATGCTGACATGTAACACTTGTTCATAAAAAATGGAAAGAATAATATTCCATTCCAACATGGACATATTACTGATCCCACTAATTTTTATCATTACATTAAGTGGGTTAGCACTTATGATTAGGTTCATGGTACCTTGTTGTTGCATATTTCATGGGATCTACATCACCATGTGCAGCTCACCATGTTTCCCAACACTATTTAGAGCATCCTTAAATCTCATTTTAGAGATCCTATTTATATTTATATCACTCCTAATCCTCTTCCTATCATCTCTTTGGATATTATTATACTCTCTCCTCCTACTCCTAATTTATGTGATGGCACATCCATGGTGGATAGTTCTCTTCATTTTATCAAGCCACCACTACAAAATGAGATTTTTCTAGACCTTTGTTGTCCCATTGTAGATTCAAATTCCATTCATGTGCATGATGTTTCTCTTCCAGATCCATCACAAATTAGTAATTTAGAGGACTCTATTATTTTTAGTGAGAGAATCAATGAATCTTCTCTTCTTAAAAATATTCACTCTACAGATCTATGTGATTCATCTACAGTCTCTTCTTTAGCTTCAAGAGTTGTTGATCCATGCTCCACACTTTTCATGGAAATACCTTCAAAAAACTCTAGATTCCATTATTTTTAATTAAACTACCTTATACTTAATGACACTTATAATCATGAGTACATATCTAAGATTAATGACTCTTTTACTAGTACAAATGACTATAGTAGTGATGAGGATGAACTTTGACCATCTCCTTATCACCTTATTGATGTTGAGTATTTATTTATTGATAAACTTACCTCCAATATTCTTTATACATTAAAAGGTGTAGGTATATTAATCCAAGACACATCAAACATTAGGTAGTCTATTCCACAGGTATTGGGCATTCTATAATATGTTTTAGCCTTTGCTTCCATTATACCATCATTGCTTAGAGTAATTGGCCCTCTTACAATGCATGAGGAGTATAGTTCCTTGGTTGGAGTTCCATTAATGAATTTTTGGACCCATTCACTATTCCAGAGTGATCCACTCTTCACTTTTGATAGGTTCACTTTAATGGCATTACATTCAATTATTTTGCATGATCTTGTCAGACCTATGCCACACTTATATTTTGGACCCTAATTAGATTTATTTGTACTAATACCTCCTTCATTTTCCACTATGGAATGGACAAAATTATATTAAATCATTCATGTTATTCCTTTAGAAAATGTAAAAAACATTTTTATAGTTGAATGGATCCTCTTTAGTTTTTAATAAGAAGATATCATCAGTGACATTCATCATTCTATAATCTCTATTATAGGTAGCATCATCATCTTCTCTAGATACTTATTATCTCTTCTCTCTATGTGTTTTTTGATCTCATTTGTGGATGCATTCTCATTTGTCCCTGATGTCCTAAGAGCATGCACACTTTCTCACCTTACTCTCTTTTTGAAAAGGAGTTTTTTCCTATGGGTTTCCTCCATTTCTCCACTTTATGAGAGTAGAATTGTGCTTGGGTAATTCATCATGCCTCATTATCAGGACCTAATTCTTATACCCACCTAAGATAATCTTTGATGGGTGTTAGTGTAGTCTTTTTCTCATTTTTGGTTTTGCCTACATGGTTATTAGTCAGCATACTTAGGTTTGTTAAGGTCATTAGGGGAAATCCTTAATGTGTTTTCTAATTATGAGTTGATTTTTTACCTTTATGGTGACCTAATATCTCAGTATATAATGTTCTAATCATCTAAAAATGACACTTGAATTCTAATAATGTTACCTGAGACCACCCATCCCTAGATTAGTCCTAAACCTATATTAGGTCCTATTTAGACAATTATCTAGCATTTGTCTAGGCCTTCACTTTAGCATATTATCCCCTAGTGCCTTGGGTTCTTCCACCTAAACACTATCACCATAAATTGGATGGTAGAATCAATGTCATTAGTGTCCTATTTTAGATTTTATTATCCTTTCCCCACTTTTTATCTCCAGCAAATATATTTTCAAATGAGCAACCACCTAGGTTCAGTCTAGACCTCTTTTAAGACCTACACAAGTACTAGAATAGTATGTATACATGACTTTTATCCCTTTATTCACTAGATTAAAATTAGATGAAAATAACACAAAAAAACTTAGAACAATTTATTCACAATCAAGGTTATTAATCCCTATTCTACCCTACTTCTACATACAACCATGTATAGCCATCCCAATCTCAAAATACTCAAATTTCTAATTTCAAGCTCTAGTCAAAACCACTCAAACTGGCATTCATACTAGCTTCACTTGCACTTACACCACCACTTAGGTGGGGATAACTACATCAGGCTTGATCCCTCCTTATATTATTGGTATGTAGGAAACTCTCATCATAGTAGGGTGTTGAGGACATCTATCCTACCCCACTAACATCACACTTTGATACTTGTATCAATTGGATTCCCTAAAAACATGGAATTTTAAGGTTTCATATAAAATTATTCAAATCAAGTCACCTATAGGGAATCAAAACTCATGCACACAGGGACAGGCTTGGAAGACTCAGACAGAGGTGCACGTAAAATCTCATAATAGTCCTATATAGAGGACACTAGTGTTAAAAGGACACTAGAACCATTGGTGATACTATATAATTATGTTTCTATTGTCCCAGAATGATTTTAACACTTGGATCCTCTCCATGACACTCAAATCATCTCTTATCCTAGTTTACATCCTCCAAATCTTTTATCTCAGTTGATTTCTAGCTAAGTACTTATTTACATAATTTATTATTATTTTTAAAAAGTACAAACTAGGTCAATTATTTTATAAATTAATGGTTGTATTTATTTCATATTTATACCCTGATTTACTATACTCATACCCTTTAACAACTTAGGGCTTAAACTCCATAACCCAAAAAATTTAAATCATTTGGTGATCTCAACTTACTTCAAATATTACTCAACCCCTAGCCCTAGATGCTATTAAAGTTTTTATCCTTTTGTTTCTTGTTTTATGTGGTTGTGTTAGGGTTTTTAGGCTGAATATATTCTACCCTAGTATCCCTCTTCCAAGTTGCATTGCCAAATTTCATGGATAAAGAAGATTTTTTTCTTCCTCCTCATCTCCAGGAGGGTGATAGCTACTTTCCCTCTAGCTAATTCCATGCTATCACTTCTCCACAAGGTGAGGTAGCCTACAATACTATTTCAAATTTCTATACTCATCTTATCTATCCTTCAAACCCTTCCCTTCCCATATCTTCTCTATAGGGTGTGTTCTTACATGTTTAATTAGAAGCAACTAGGGTTTGCACTTGTAAGACTCCATGTGATCAAATTATCAGTATGAGTAAGCTAATTTTAGAATTACAAAATCAGAATCAACTATGATCCAAAAATCAAAAGTTATAGTTGATGAATGTTACAATAGCATAGAAATAACACAATAACAATGAATTCTCAATGTCATATTACTTAAAGGTCACAATACAAATATAGGCTTATCTCTGGGAAGAGACGTTTGCCTTCCCTTTTCGGGTTACAATGCATTTATACATATTTTGAAAACATCAAGAGATTGAGTGGCTCAAGGAATTAACGATGACCTTTTAAGAATGAGTGGCTCAAGAGAAATAATAGAATTAAAATAGTATAGTGCTTGAGGACATAATGGCTTAAGGAAATAATTATCATCGACAATGTGACTTCCAAGAATGAAAAAAATACAAGATTCAAGGAATTAACTGTCACCCAAATGGTTGCCCAAATCATTTCTACCACCTGAGTGGTCACCCAAAGTGTTTCCCAGATCATTCCTCCCTCCTTGAAAAGCAATGGTCCCCATTGAGTCAATATTCCCCGTCAGGGGGGGTAGTTGTGTCTTGATTTGATTCACGGTGAGCCACTCATCTTGGTGGCTAAGCTAGCCTTTTCTGATGACTTGATACAGTGGAATAGAGTGTCCTCTTGTTTTCTTCATCCAAGTATACACAATCTAATCCTCTTCTACTAGAACAAAACTCTGTGGGTTAAGATCATCAATGTCTAGTTGTTCTACACCAACTAAAGTATCCAATAGAGGTGGGTGATATGGTTTGAGGAGCTCCACATTGAATATTGGATGCAGGCCAAGGTAGGCTGGTAGGTTCAACTCAAAAGCATTTTCTACAACTTTTCTGGTGATGGTGTATGGACCATATCACAAAGGTTGAATCTTTCTATGTGGGCCTATAAGCCATTCCTTCTGAAGATGTAACCAAACCTTGTCACCCACAGCAAAATAGTGTGCAATCTTATGTTTGTCATGGCATAGCTTATACTTCTGATTCATCTTCTCCAAGATGTCATGAACTTGTTGTTGGATATGCTACATTTGTTCAATAAACTTGGTCACTTTTGTTGCCTCAGAGCTTCCATGAGGTGTGTATTCCATGGTGGAGAATGGAACAGCTATATCAATTGGTGCCATGGGTTGGAACCCAAAACATACTTGGAATGGACTGTGCTTGGTCAAGCTGTGCAGTGCCTGATTATATCCATATTGGATGAATGGAAGTCCCTCATCCCATGTGCATGGATGTTTGGAGTGATACATCTAAATCATGTGAACAATCAAGTGGTTTACCACCTCAATCTGACCATCAGTCTGTGGATGGAAGGCTGTGGACTTCATCAGATTAGTATCCATCATCTTCCATAGAGTGGACCAAAAGATGCTCAGGAACCTGCTATCTCAATTTGAGATAATGGACTTGGGGAGACCAAAATGGAGCCATACATGACTAAAATATAGTTGAGCAGTTTCCTCAGCAAACATATTTTTCTTACAAGCAAGCATGATAGCCATTTTTGAAAAATGATCAACTACCACAAAAATATAGTCCTTGCCATGTTTGGAAGTGGGCAAACCTGAGAGAAAATCCATTGAGATAGATTCCCAAGGCCTAGTTGGTTCTGGCAATGGCATGTACAAACCTTGCTTCTTATTTTTTGGCTTGGCTGTTACACATGGGGTGCAAGATTTGAGATATCTTTCCACATCTTTCCACATATGGGGCCAATAGAAGTGTTTTTGAAGAACTGCCAATGTTTTTTTGATACCAAAGTGGTCAGTTGTCCTACTAAAGTGTGCTTCCCATATCATCTTTTGTTGCTCTACAATCAGAACACAGATGTGCCCCATATGGTAGAGGACATTATCTTGAAAATAGAAGTTAGAAACACGTTCACCATTTTTGAGCACTTGATATGTGTCAGCAAAGGTAGGATCTGCTTCATACTAAGCACCCCAAGTGGCAGTCTCATGTTTGCACAAGTCAAGCACTGTTGTGAGTGCAGTAATTGGTGGGTAGCTTAGGCAAATTGTAGCTATATTTGAGCTCCCCTTTTTTTTTTGATTATCATGTGGAATTGCTAAAGATACGTGGCCCACTTTTGGTACCTCTCATTTCATAGTTTGTTTTGTGTCTGGATGAATTCCAATGGTTTGTGGTCAGTGTGGATGACCATCTCTTTACCTAGGATGTAGTGTTTCTAGTGTTTTTAGGTTGGTATAATGGCATAGATCTCCTTATCATATGTTGGATATTTCCTAACTATATTAGTGAAAGTTTCACTATGGTATGCAATGGGATGGCCATGTTGCATGATGACAACTCCCATGGCATATTTAGATGCATCTGTCATCAACTCAAATGGTTGATGCAAATCTAGCAAGGTAAGAATAGGGGCTGAGCAGAGTCTATTCTTCAAATTCTCAAATTCCCTTTGCTGTATTTCACCCCACTAAAATGTAGCTTTAGCTCCTCCTTTAGTCACTTGGGCTAGTGACCAAGCAACATGTGAAAATCCAAGAACAAACCTGCGGTAGAAATTTGCAAGGCCCAAAAAGCTATGAAGCTTTGTGAGGGTCCTTGGTGCGGGCCATTATTGAATAACCTAAATCTTTTCTAGATCGATGTGGACCCCTTCTTCATTCACAACATACCTAAGGTACTAAAATGTTGTCATTCTAAATGTGCATTTGTCAAGATTTGCATATAACTTATGCTCCCAAAGAGTTTAAAGCACCTTACAGACATGTTGCAAATGTTCTTCCCATGTTTTGCTATAGATGAGAATATCATCTAACTAGACAACCATGAATGAGCTGATGAAGGGTCGTAGGATGTCATCCATCATCCTCATGAAGGTTACAGGTGTGTTAGTTAGGCCAAAAGTCATAACCAACCATTCAAAGAGCCCCTCCTTAGATTTTAATGCAATTTTATAGACATCAGTGGGATTGATGGGAATTTGGTGATAACCAAATTTGAGATCAATTTTAGTGAATAACTTCACACCATGGAGCTGGTCCAGCAAGTCATTGATTATGGGGATAGGGTAACGATTCCTCACAGAGATTTTATTCAGGGCTCGATAGTCAATGCACTGCCTCCATGTCCCATCTTTATTTGGTGCCAAGACGATTGGGCTACCATAAGGTGAAGAGCTTGGCTTGATGTGACCCATTTGGATCAATTCTTGAATCTATCTTTTTATCTCATCATTCTCCAGAACTGATCTGTGATACACAAGACTGTTAGGCAAAAGTGATCCTGGGATTAAATCAATAGAATGTTTTACCTGGAAATGCAGTGGAACTCCTGTGGGTGACTTGAATAAGTCATCATATTCACCTATGATTCATCCTATCTACTTTTGTTGTTGTGTTGATTGTGTAGTTAGGACTGCAACATCGACCTCCTTGGATCTCTGTGGTTTGATCATCATGAGAACAAATTGCTTTGTCTTCTCCACCAATCTCTTGCACTACTTAGCACTTATCAGGGAAACAAATGTGGGAGGTGGTACCTCTGGTACCCTATAGCATTGTGTTCCAAGAGTGAGGTTGATCCTTCAAGTTAAAGATTCATAGATGCCATGTCACTCATACATGAACGGTTGACCAAGGAGGACATCACAAATGTCTAGATTGACCACATCACACAAGACTTCATCTTGGAATGGTTTTATAGCATATAAAAGAAGGCACTGATGGGTGGCATGAAGGTCTCTCCCTAGGCTTAACCACCCAATACTATATGGCTTCGAATGAGGCTTTATGGATAGACGTAGACTTTTCACAACTTTAGCCGAGATTAAATTCTTTTGACTCCCGCTATCAAGAATGAAATGTAGAGGCTTACCTTTTACCCATAATTTGGAGTGAAATAATATTTCTTTGTCATCTGGTCTTTCCTCATGGATCTGTGATGAAGTGACGATGGTGTCGGGCTTAGCATCTATAATTTCTTCTTCATCCTCTTCGATTGTAGGTTGTGTATGAGGCAGAGTAGTAGACATTGAGTATTGTGACTCAGAGAGCAGTGACTTGATGGCTTGACATTCTTCTTTGGAGTGAGTTCCAATTTTGTGGTAATCACACCATTTTCTAGCCTTCCCCTTCTGGGATTTATTATCTTGAAACTCCTTTTACTTCCAATTTTGGCCTCGTGTTTGACCTTCCTTATCACTTTTCCATTTTAAAGGTTGACTCTTCGTATTCTTCCTACCATGTTTTTGTTCAATCTTCACTGCAAATTTATATGCCTCACCGAGGGTTTCCAAATTAAATATTTCCATTTCCCCTCGGATGTACCATTG
This sequence comes from Torreya grandis, assembly GCA_037957365.1. Classification (NCBI taxonomy): domain Eukaryota; kingdom Viridiplantae; phylum Streptophyta; class Pinopsida; order Cupressales; family Taxaceae; genus Torreya; species Torreya grandis. Next base: position 1,968,277 of record JARHVA010000807.1, on the reverse strand, counting down.
TATTCCACCACGATATTTGAGAGTTTTATGTTTCTCACTTTCTTGAATGCCTAGTCTTGCAAACAAAGAATACAAAGTGTCTATGTAATCTTGCACAGATTGGTCCGTGCCTTGGCAAAGTTGTTGCCTCTATATGTATAGATCATCATACACATTGATGGGATAGTATTCTTCTTTTACTACTTCTGTAAAATCATCTCAGGTGGGTTCCACCCCAAGGCTAATGATATCCATACTGAACCTCTTTTTGTACACTTCCCACTAGTTTTTCATGGGCAGTGATGATTTCAAAAGAGCAAAAGTGATCTTTTCTCCATCAGTGAACTTATTTACAGAGAAGTAGGATGACAATTGATCCAACCAATTTTCCACTGCATCAACATTGATTTTGCCTTCAAATGTGGGAATATCAAAATTTACCTAAACCTTGAAGGGTGTTGGGGCACTAAAAGGAAGCTCCCTAAATGAGGAGCTTAGATGTGTAGCCATAGAGCTAGAATTTCCCATCAGAAGTTTTTGAAGAATTTGAGAAAATTATTGGAGCATCTGCACTTGTTGCCATTAGAGGGCTTCATTCACCATTTGCTTGAAAGGATCAGATGTCTCAGTGTCATCTACCATTTAAGGTCATTTAAGATGCATAGGTGGAGCATTTGGAATCTCTGTCGCTTCCCACCCAAGTTTCCTGTATCCTAACCTCATCCTCAAGAACATACACTCTTAAGACAAATCGCTCTGATACTAATAGAGGATTGGCCATCACACCAAAAGCTCAAGAGTGATTTAGGTCCTCTTCTAGATCCCTATATGGCCAGTCACAAAGCACCTAAGGTGATTCCTAGTCAGACACATGGCTTGCGATGATCACATCAGTGGGGAGATGTATCCTTGAGAAGGGATGTGGATCATGCCTACCAGCTTCTGCGAGTCTCAACCTCAAGACCTAGCTCTGATACCACTGATCCAAAACTCAAAATTTATGGTTAATGAATTTTGTAATAGCATAAAAATAACACAATAATAATGAATTATCTAAGAAGAGATGTTGTATTACTTAAAGGTCACAATACAAATATAGGCTTATCTCTGGGAAGAGATGTTTGCCTTCCCTTTTTGGGTTACAATGCATTTATATATATTTTGAAAACATTAGGAGATTGAGTGGCTCGAGGAATTAATGGTGACCTTTTAAGAATGAGTGGCTTGAGAGAAATAACATAATTAAAATAGTATAGTGCTCGAGGACATAATGGCTCGAGGAAATAACTGTCACCGACAATGTGACTTCTAAGAATGAAAATAATACAAGATTTGAGGAATTAACTGTCACCTAAATGGTTTCCCAAATAATTTCTACCACCTGAGTGGTTGCCCAAAGTGTTGCTCAGATCAAACTATTACATGAAAATATTACAACATTAAAAAATTAGTTCACAAGACAAAACCATCCAGGTCACACTCATGTCAATCATGTATATGCATCTTCACCTAGTCAGTTTCTGGCAACCAATGTTACATATTAAAATAAGAAATCACAACAAAGTACATCTACAATGATAGATTCAAAAATCATTCAAAGATCAAATAGAATTTCAAGTGAGATTTTAAGCCAAATGATTAAATTTAAGTTGATCAACCTACCTCCTTTACATCTAGTGAGTAGATATAGATATTGTTGTGCATACCATATAATGCATGGTCATCACACAAATTCATGTTTGGTATTAAAAAAGCATATATAACACATCATTAATAATGAGGAACCTATATGTCAATGAGATGTAGAAGGATTGGTGGAGTGTATGGTTATGTCCAACCCCACCCAAGTTCAAATCTCAGAGGGCATTTATAGGCTAGATGTAGTCATTTACTCAATGATTTCAATGTGATCAAGTGTTAATGGTTATATAGTTCTCTCAGGGATTGGGCCCCTGGTTTATGCCCCATAACCAATTATAGATTAGATCAAAAGCTAAGTAGCGATCTAAAAAATAATGAGGAACCTATATAAGATAAATCATTTAAGCAATCCACAGTGATACATGAACATATTTAATAAGGTTCAAATTCAAAAATAGTACAAAAGTGGTTACCAAAGCATAACTCAGAATAATAAAAGGTTTACAAAGCAAAATCAAAGAAAGAAACAATACAAGTGTAGGTAAAGAAAGTGAAGGATACAAATATAACTCTCTAAAATGAGGCCCCACTTTCAAAATAATATGGGTTTGGTCAAAATTATCTACAATGGTTTTATTATCAAGGTCAAGGGTTAGGAAAACATGCTTAAGGCATAATTACTCTTATTATAGTAGTTTATAATGTTGGTAAACAAGGTTTGGGATTCATGGAAAATACTAAGGAAAATCATTCATAGATATAGTTTGTCAAGGTAAAATATCCAGATACATAGGAAATGTTACAAAAAGAGAAAAATCTTAAGTTGAAAAGTCAAAATCATGCTAAGCCAACAAGCACTCTCAAAAGATGCTTTCTATCAAAAGAGCCTCCAAATCACCATATGCCTACAATAAGAATAATTTTGAAGGTCATAGTAACATCAAATATTGCAAAGCAAAATTCAAAAAGGTCAACTCCACAGTATGAGGCAATTCCCTATGCTCATCCAAATACAACTAAAGTCAACACTAATATTCCAATTTATTATGATTATTATGATGCCAACAATTAGAAATACTTAGATTTATACTATAACTCAATTTAACTACAACATATCAATCACATTACATGATAGGTTACCTTCATGTTTGTGACACAATCCACATTAATAGTGAATCTCCCATGAGACTCATTGGTTAGTATGTTCCTCCTTATACACAGTTTGATTCATTCATGCTCCTTGTATATAGTTTCATTTTTTCATGTTGCTTGGACATAGCTCATATCCAGAAAATACAAAAACAATCTAATATTCTAAAACACAAAAACATTCAAATATTTACTTAGAAAATACAAATTATAGATTGTATGATTTGCCATATTTACACTTATTATACTTTTCAGGTACTACATATGTTATTTATCATAGTATAGTTGGTTATTATCACACATACATGCTTAAATTATTCTTATCAAGTGTTCATAGATACTTAGAGGGCTCATATCCACCACACAAATCTAAATTTTCTACTATCTACCAATTGGGGGCATATACATAGATACATGGGTTCCTCATCTAATACATTTGGTCATTTGGGGGCATCCTATACATAGTTTTAATTATCATGTTATATATTTTTAAACTTTACATCACATATTTAGCATTGTTATATCTTGATATTGATCATCCTACACTTACTCAATTTTTTTACTGAGTACTACTACTTTAGACTTAGCTTATGTAAATCTTTGCTCTTATACAGATGTGTACCACATATTCATGCATACTTTCATTTCTAACTTTCCTAGTTTCGACTTGATTGTGTCTATGCTTCTTCTATTTAATGGCATTTGAATATATCATTTTTCTATATCTCTAAGCCACTTCCTTTCATTATATGTATGTTTTGGACATGTCCCCATGTCTTTATGTGTGCCTTCTTGATTGTGTATACAAACATTTGAACATTTCATTCCATATGGCTCTAAGATAACATGCTTGTCATTTGCATATGTGTGAATTTAAACATGTCCTTGTATGTCTCACTTTATCATATTTAGTGGCTTGTGCCCATGTCCCTTGTATTGTGGCCCCTTGGCCTACTTTGTGTGCCTCGTGTGCATTGTATGTATGCTTTATTGTATGCATCATGCCCATGACACTTATCTCCTTTTTACACACTCTAATTTTATATGCCATGAGGGACCTCATTCATCTCCCCTTCCTCCTTATGTGCCTTGATGGACATCATCCCCCATCCCCCTAGGTAGCTACTTATTTTATTACTCTAATTTTATATTCATATACATTGTTATATCTATCTTGACGGCCTTGTGAATGTCAAATCTAACATATATCACACATTACAAAATTATGCTCAAGTTATTTTAAATTCCAATGTGATGTATGAACATTATATTGGTTTATTATGTAGATATTATATATGCTTTAGCTAACACACATCTTGTATGGATTTTTCTTTTGAGGATAGTTTTTTCACAATTTCAATAAATCCCCTCAAAAGAGGGGGCATTCACATAGGTTTCTCACAAAGATCAAGCTATCTAAATGCACATAGAGTATAGTTTTTAGCATAAAGGCATAGAATATATATAAATTAGTTTTAGGAAAACACAGTGGGAAATAGTCATATAAAGACCAGTTTCATTTGCACATAAATTAAAATAGTTGGAGTTTAACACCCAAATTGGGACACTAGCACAACCATCACTATTTACCAATATATGGCACTAATATCTAGTAGCCTCAGATTCAATAGATTCTAAATTAGCCCAAAAATTACAATAGGTATATTCTAGGTTTGCATAGGTTTAGTTACAAATTACCAATTTTGGCTTAGTTTAGCATAGATTCATACCAGTTTTATTAGATTAGGGGCATCATGCATTGCAAGATTATTCCTATTTCAATTTCAAATACTCAGATATATATTATTAAAACTTAATCTAGAATCTATATACTCAAATATTAGATTTGGGGGCATGTGCATGGCACATTATTTTCATATGCTCACTTATACACTAGTTGATCAGATAAATTGAAAAACTCCATGTCATTCTCTAAATTATACACATCAAGCACCATGTTTGAAGTTATACACAAGATTGATACCTTACTCCATCTATTGTGATTAGCATTTTTTAGTGGCCCAGATCTACCTAATATTCTCAAGTGGCCCAGATCCATTTTACATTCCAGAGTTATAAAATGTCCATAGAAATGGCATATCTAGTTCCAATTATAGTCACGCATCCTCATTTAAATCATGAAGTTTCAATTTTAGATGCATCTTCTACACATGGGTGGGCAATGATGGAGTCATATTATACTTGATTTCTTGATCCACCTATATGAGAGGATTGGACACACCATCAGTCCATTCCCATGTATTCATAGGTCATGATCCACTAGGTAGGGGTGGGCAATGATGGATTCAAAACTAGATGATTTCTTGAGCCACCCACACCTGGGTATTGAGAAATCCATTAACTTAGTCTAATTTATTCACCAATTGATCACTATCTACACACACACACAAACATAGGCTATCACCAATTTTATGCATTGGTTCACATACCTAATGAAATGTATTTATTCATTTCCTCTCTCCTATCTCTTTACTTAGTTTTGTATTTGATTTTGATATCTCCTAAGTAAGGACTGATCTATGCATTTTTCATTTATAGTACACATAATGGAGCATGCTTCACATACTTAGATCTAGATTTATGGGCTTCACCTATTAGGTAAGTCTAGGTACTCTTATTTTTCCTATATGTTAGTCATTTCACTTTGTTGTATTTCTAAAATAAAAGGGGGGTAAATTTAATCATCTAAAATGACACTTGAGTGATAAGAGTGTTAATTGAGACCAGCCATCCCTAGCTTAGTCTTAAACCTATCTTAGGGCCTATTTAGACATTTAACCATCCTTTATGCAAGCCATCATCTATACACATCCCTTAAGTAGTCTTAGACCTTCACTTCAGCATCCTAACCCTTAATGCCTTAGGATTTACCACTTAGACACTAGCACCATATTTTGGATAGTAGCGCTAATGGTGCTAGTATCCCAATTTGGTTGATATTGTTTCTTCTTTCTTTTTATCTCTAATGAATATATTTTCAAATGAGAAACCACCTAGGGTCAACCTAAACCTCTTTTAAGACTTACACAAGTACTATAATAGTATATATACATGAATTTTAGCCCTTTATTCATTAGATGTAAATAAAATACAAATAAACTTAGAAAAAGTGCATAATCAAGGTTATCAATCTCTATTCTAACCTGCTTTTGCATACAAGCATCTATAGCCATCCCAAACTCAAAATACTTAGATTTCCAGTCTCAAGCTCTACTCAATATCACTTAAGTGGGTATTCATACTAGCTTCACTTACACTTGCACCATAACTTAGGTGGGGAGAACTACATTGGACTTGATCCCTCCTCAGAGTATTGATATGTAGGAAACTCTCATCATAGTAGGGTGTTGAAGATGTCCAGCCTACCTAACTAACATCACATTTTGCTACTTATGTCAATCAGATGCCATAACAACATACAGGTTTAGGGTTTACATATAAAATCAATCAAAATAGGTCACCTACATGAAATAAAAACTTTTATGCATAGAAATAGGCTTGGTAGAATCAGACACATGTACACCCAGAAGCTCAAAATAGTCCTGCATAAAAGACACTAGTGCTAAAATAAGGGTACTAACACCATTGGCACTACCATCTAATTAGGGTACCACTATCAAAGAAGGGTTTTAACACCTATATCCTATCAAAGACACTCAAATAATCTCTTTTCCTAGTTTACAGCCTCTGTATCTTCTATCTCAGTTAATATCTAGATAAGTATTTGTTTAAATTATTTATTACTATTTTTAAAAAGGTAAAACTAGGTCAATTCTCTTACAAATTAGTGGTTGTATTTGTATAATATTTCTATCCTAATTTACTATACTCAAACACTTTAATTACCTATGCATTAAACTCCATTATCCCTAAAAAGTTAAATCAAATGTACCTCCTTGGTACTTTACAGCTAATGAATCAGCTAATAGACATTTATGAAGCTCACTTTTGTTTTGCATCTTGCTCTCACCTAATCCGAGGGATTCATGCAATCTATGATGTCTAAATATCTTCGACTCATCTAACATGGTATTATATCTCTAATCTCATGGCCATTTTGTCATTTCTTAAATCCTCGATGAGATCCTACCTATTCGCGTTCTTGATGGTTTTCTTGATTTTTGATAATTTCATAGATTTGGTGGGATTTTATGAAAATCCATGCAAACTATATATTTGAAGTATCCAATTGTGAAATAGATAGAACCATAAAATTCATAAGCAATCGAAGCCATAAAATTTACTACAAACATGGCACATATTCATGATAATGATTTTTGACCATTTATTTAGGGTTTTAGAGCTTTTTCAATCAATTCATGCATATTTGTATAGTGAGATTCTCAAATTAATAAAATATTTCATGGTTTTTTTGGGTTTTTGAATTCTCAAATTGGTCTCTTAGTTTTGAAGGAGGCATACCAAATCTACATATTTTAGATTTTTCCAGTTTTGGTAAAGTTTCTAACCCTTACAATTAATTTTATTGATTTTTCATTTGGGTTAGACTTTTGGTGTCAAAAAAATAGGGTTAGGCAGATATTTCCTAAACATCAAATATTTTGAGGTAGGAATATAATCTCTAAAAAACTTTCCAACCCTTCCAAGCATTGTGTTAGGTTTTGGGTCTACTAAGAACACCACCAAGTTCTGAAGCCTATTCAAACACCTATTGAGTTTTATCTCATGCTCAAACACCCTTCAATTTTTGATTTATACTTGAGCATCCATTAGGTTTTGGTCCATGCTCAAACCATCAATAGACTTAGACAATTTTCAAAACACATGGTAAACTCTATCCCTCATACAAGTAGACATTGTAGGTTTTGATTATTTCTAAAACACCCTATAGACTCTAAACCTTGTTTAAGCATGCTACATTCTCTTGTCACCCTTTCTTTGTTGTAAATTCCATGAAGACATCAAATTGAAGCTTAGATTGTTTGACATGTGAGAGACCATCAAATTTAAGATAGTGGAAAGTGATATTATTCATTTTCAAAGTGGAGGCATTTTTGGGATGATGACACTCACCCACCAATCACATCCATCAAATTGAGGAGTGGAGCACCCACAATAGGTCATAGCCCATGGTCATATGGAAAATAATCCCCTAATCACTTCAAATGCAAAAGTGTTTAAATTTTTCTCCAAAAGGCTTGAATTGTTTTTGAGGAAATTGATTCACAATTTTTTTCAAGATTTAGCTCCAAGGAGCCTCAATATTTTTTGCGAGAAGTTGACTCAAAATATTTTCCACCACTATTTATGACCTAATTTTTCTTGTGAGTGTACATTTTCAAATGGCTATGCTTTTGATTAGTAACTTAGATTTGAGTGTTATCTTCTTCAAAAGTGATATTTTTTTGTACTCTATGTATTGGTGACCTTTTTGGGCCTTATACATCTACTTATTTTTCACATATTATAACTCTTAGATATATTATTAGCAGAGCCTAACATCCCTCTAGTTCCTTATACTTATGCACTAATCAATTTGGACACATTTTGAGTTGTGTCTGACCTCCTCTTCCTGAGTGTGCATTATTATTGTAACTAGGGGTCATTGTAGTTGGTTTTTTTTAGTTTTAAACTTCTTTAGTGTCTTCTCTTAGTCATGTCAACTTCACTTGAGAGATACCTATTAACCAAAATTTCACCCTAGTTCAAATTAGGTCAACCCCCTTGTATATTAAAACTTTTTGCAAGGTCTTCTAGGTTTGAAAATGGTCACCATGGTCCTAAATGAGGTCAAGTTATACTCTGTGGGACATACAACATGTTTTAACCTTGTCACATTTGTCCATTTTCTTAATGTCCTTTTATGCCACCTTTTTGGTCATTTTAAGGAAATTTACAAATTTTCACAAAAATACAAATGTTTCAAGAAGTAGGCTAATGTACCACATGTCATAGAATGTCAGAGAAAGGATTTGAAACTGAAATGATTTAGGTTTAACATAAAAAGAAGAAGATCACCTACAAAAAAGTTAGGTTTAGGTGTTATAGGGATGGAGGTGACTCACATTCAAGTGTAAAATGATTTAATAGAGTTCTTGAGATCCCCACAAGTCATCTTCAGGCATGAGTGGATTTAGCAGATCCAAAATTGATAAAAAATAATTTATCTCTCTTATTTCTCTCTTAGATAGCTTAAAAAAGGTCAATGGTTTTCATTTGGTACAAATAAGAGAAGAGCAGTTGGAGTGAGTACACTTGGTGGATGTTACGGGTCCTTATGAGCTTCTAATTCATGGTCATAGTTCTAAGATTGGTGGTATGTGCTTTATGAACAATCATTAAGATTGTTAGTATCTCCAAACTACCTATGCAATCCTAATGGCTCAATTTTTCTCATCTAGTTGCACTATGGAGATTGGTCTATGTGAACCAAATAATGTATGTATACTTACAAAGCATATCCACCATGTCATGTTGATTTCAACCTATTTTATCACGTGTGGCAATAAAATATAGGTAGAACCATCTCCTTGTACTAGAAGTGAATACCAATGGTCTACAAAATAATGTTTTAATAGTTGCAAAGTTCATCTTTCTATAAGTACCTTCAGGTCAAGAGTAACACACTTGTTTTCAACCCCTCAGAGTATGGTTAGTAAAATTATTTATTGAAGGTTTTTATTGAAGATGATCATGTAATGATCGTAACGTCTAGGATACTTGATACAGTCAAGTAGCCCTAAAATAGACAGCTACATGTTGCTATTAGAAACCCAGTTATGTCCAGACCTAAAAGAGGGACTAAACCATGTTTGGAAGCATTTGATCCTATTTTGGCATATCAAAAAAATTCATGGATTAGGAGAAGATCATTGTGTGACTAGTGATACCATTACCTATATTCAAACCTAGATGGAAAAGTGTAGAGTTCGAGAAAGTTAAAAAAGATTTTACCTTAATTTCTCCAAAAAGAGATTCTGCTCCACACAATGTCATTTGATGGTGAGTGTTTATGAGGTCTAAGAATATGATATTTTTAGGTTAGGAGAATATGATGATAGAATGGGTGTTTAACTTAGTAAAAATCTTGATGGAAACACTCGGAGAACTACAATGCCATTAAGCCAAAATGAACCTAGGATAATGCAACTTGCACACCTATAGTGCATTGATATTAATAAGAACATGGTCTCAGGGAATAAATGATCCCAGTCAGGTCTGTGATGATCTTAGTGACCTCAAGATAAAATTAAGGTGTGAAGTATATTTTTCAAACATGTATCATCACCTATAAAAATCCATTGATTCCCTTAATTGACACCTATAGTTTGACTCACACTTAGACTAGACTACGCTAATGAAGGATACAAGTTTGGTTGGTAGGAAAAAGTATAATAAGGATATGAAAATGTATAAATCACTTTCACAGTGATAATATCAAACTTCCACATGATTCCTAGAAGCAAGGATGAACATAGATAGTCATAGCTAAAGGTTCTTAAGCCCTATCAAAACCATGTACATAGTCATAAGCCTAGAAGCTAGTCTTGAGAATTTGAGATGTTGAGGGATCTAGAAGCATGGTCATGATTTAAAAATTGATATAGAGGGTCATAATGAGTTTTGATATACCTCCATGGTATTATTTAGGTCATAATAATAGTGTAAGTGCTCATTGTTTTGACTCAAACCTGAGGCACTCCACAAGTAATACAATTGTAGACCTAGTGCATTGATGAGAAAAATATGAATGAAAAATTTATAAGACACTATGGGATGATGTCTAGGGTTTAATTGGAGATGAATAAATGTTTTTAAAGTACTAAAATCACTGTTACCACTCATAAGTGACCACATACTTAGAAAACCCAATCTATGCCTATGAGGCCTAGAACTAGACATGAACCTGATGGCTTATAATGATACTCCTATGGTCAGGTGATCTTCCCAAGAAAATTTATATACTTTATGGGATAGTATATGGTTGATTAGAATCATTAGTTTTTAAGAAATAAGTTAGATTGGTCATTTTGGCCTCATTTTGCCTCAGGGGTGTCTAAAATGCATAATAAGAACTCAAGAGACAACTTCTTTCACTCACATATATAAGGACAAGATGCATGGGGTCTCAATCACTTACATATAGTTTAGGGGGGTCATAATTTTGAAACTAGTTTCATTGGTTTGAGGGTTAATGGATTAACTTTTATTAATCATTGTTAAGAATATAAACAACCTAAAACCCTCATAAGAGCCCGATGAGAAAGATATGAAGAGCAATGCATCTAAAATGGGTCAATTAGACTAGAAAGTTATTTTTACCTACTTATAACTCCCTTAGGCTCCCTACCACTCAATTTTTTATTCCATCACTTATACAGATGAGGCAAATTCTATGTTTTCTACAATATTTGAGGTAATTTAAAGGTATAGAAGGGAATAAATAAGTGAAAGTCATGTTGGAATATGTATAGAGATGTATTTTTACTCCTTATACCCCATTATTACCTCATTTATATATTAATATTCCTCTACTAAGCTAATTTTTGTAAGCATTCTTAGATAGAATAGTGAGAAATAAGGTGACTGTCAAGTTGATTATGAGCTGTGTGATTTTGAGTTTTCTTGAGGCTTATATGATAGAAGAGAATAAAAATGGGTTATGATGATGTGTTTCACATATATGAAATGAAATAACTTGATCATATAAAATCCACCCTAGTGAAAAGTGTGAGAGTTTAAGCCTAGAGGGATAGTGAGTAGCTGTAAGGAAGTGAACAACAAGTGATAAATAGAAGATCATCATGTGGGAGGGTGTATAATGACTTACACCAATCATTATTTCACCTTATCAAATCTATATACATGTGTTAATGAATTCCAAGGTAATTCAAGATAAATAAGTGGACTCCTCTTCAAGAAAATAGTTTCAAGAAGGATAATGAAGTGTCCTTATGCTAACTTGAGGTAGATGTCATGTTCTAGATAAACACTTATCCAAGAGGATCTCATAATCTATTTTATAAATCCTTATCTTTCATTATAACTAGTCTTCAATACTTGACACCATTGTGACTCTCCAACATCACTCTTTATCTCTCTTCTCCTATTGCTTTATATATTAAAGTCATTTTGGCATTGTAATGGATCCACAATTGGTATAGACAAGCCCTGCTAGTTTGACATCTTGTTTTTCCATTGAATAAAGTTATCAAGATATTTTATCCTCTAAATTTTTTGCGTAAGTATGTTAAGTACTCTATTTGGATGATAAGTGATGATTTTTTCTCCTTGTTTCCTTTTTGCTCTTATATGCATTGTGTGAGTAATACTTATTCTAATAGGTCTCATGAACTGTAACTATTTGTTAGGTGTTTTTAAAGTGTAAAGAGAGATTATTATTGTTTGATATTATACCTCCTATTCACCCACCTTTGGAAATGCATAGAAATCTGCCTCTATGTAGAAACATTTATGCTAGAAGAACCTTGAGTTGAGATTAGTTTTAGTAATTTATCCTCTTAGTGTAAATTCAAGTATTTTTATGTAGATATATTTGGTGTATCACCTCCATTAGTGTAGGTTAATTTTAGTTTCCTTCTTCTATTTTCACCCCCAATTAAGTGATTAGACTAGTGTAGTTGAAAGCTTAAATAGTTAGATCAAGGGAGCTAGCCCTTAATCTAGAGATCTATCTCTTGTATCAATCTACCTATACTTAGAGATAGTTCCATGTTATCCCAAATTTGAGGTCTAATTGACTTATTTAGGGTGAAAATTTGGGATATAATAGTTTTATAATGCCCATTGGGACATGTGTTTAATAATAATCCTTTCCATGGTTATAATCCTTTAATAATTTCCCATTATGATGTCATTTCCATATCAACCATCAAAAGTGTCCCTTCATACATAGGTGAGACTGTCATTACCCATATTGAACACATTAGAAACATTGCCAACTTCTGCAATATACATCACACCATTGAGGATAACATAGAAATTAGATTTTTGGTTATCTCTTTCAAAGGGAAATCTCTTGATTTGTATGGAATTTTTTCTCATGAATCTATCACCACATGGGATGAATTGAGAAATGCTTTGAGGAGAAGATTAGAGTACAAGAGTGACAACTTGTCATTGATTGAGCAACTGAACAACATAAGGAGAGCACATCATGAATCTATTCAAGACTTCAACACAAAGTTTTAGAATACATGGGATAGGATCCCAATCTTGGTAATACCTATTAAACATCATGATTTCCTTTATTATCTTAAGTCTTTTGATAGTGATATTTTGATGATGATGTAATTTATGAGAGGTAACACATTTCCTAATGCATTTGAAATGTTCATTAGGGTTCATAAATATTTGATTTAGTCTAGGAATATTTCTCCAAGACCCCTTATGCCTCTATTTTATAATTTACAAATCCTTATACCTATTGTTGCTCCCATCCCTTAACCAAAATATAAGCCAATTGCCTCTAGTCAATCAAGTAAATCTAATGATGTAGAAAGAGTGAAGGATATCAAACAAGAAATTTTAGGTCTCAAAAGTATCATACATGAGTATAAATTGAAACATTTCCAAATCCACTATCAACATAATCAGTCCTATCCAAAATATCAATGTAATAGACCACCCTTTCAAGGCCATCTTCAAGGTCAAGGGGAACTAGTTCAAGCAAAAACATAAAAAGATTATAATCCCAATGCTCACTCCACCTTAAAAACATTAGTGCCTACTTAAAACAACCTTGCTCAAGAGAATTAGGGTTAGCCTTCATGGGATCAAACTCATGATCCATCTACCTATGCCAATGAGTCCTTCAATCAAGATTTCATGGCAAATTTAGAAACAATGCCATCCATGAGTCAAGATGATGTACCTAATGGAGGAGAGAATAATGGAAAAAGTGCTCAAGTGTAGTCTAATTTATTAAATTGGTATAAAGATGACTCATGTGCTATGAATTACCAAGGGAAATCAATCAAAGAATCAAGTCCTATAGCTATAAACACAAGGGCAAAGAGAAAGGTAATTGAAGAGGTTCAAGGGGTTGGTAATGGTTAATCATTGAGATTTCAAACATCCCAAATGGTAGGTATTTCTAATGTAGTCCCAAATGCACAAATATATCAAATAATTTATAATGCTATGAACTCTTTCACACCTCAAAATTCTCAAGGTATAGGCAACACTATTCTTATTAGTGGACAAGTTAAGGTTAGTGGATATTTCACATACATTATAGAGCAGATGAAGAAGTCTCATGTTAATGTATCAATGTGGGATACACTTATAATACCTAGACAAGTAGACCTACTCCAAGAAGATCTATCCAAACTCTTTTTGGTAATTAAGCAGCCTAGTGGGAAAGAGGCAGCCTTGAAAAACACATTGAATCATAGTGAAAGATAGCCAAACAAAATTAAGAAAGTAGATAGACCTCCTCCATTCTATCTCTCTATCATAATTGGAGATGTTTTGGTTCACAATTTTCTTATTGATAGTGTAGCAAGTACTTTTATTCTACCCAAGAAAGTAGATGATAAGTTGAATTTGAAGTATGATCCTCATTCCAAAGGGGTGTTAAAACTAGATGGTTTAGCTACTAAGACAATTGGCATTATCAAAGGTTTGAAACTTGTTCTTCATGTTTGTCCTTTTTTCACTATTCCTCAAGATGTTGTGGTTTTGGATGTGCCACCACACTTTTCCCTTTGATTCTCAAGATATTTTAATGCTAAAATTGGAGTATACTTGAATTTAGATTGGTCTTATATGGCATTTAAGACTAGGTATGGTGTTAAAGGGTTAATAAAATCTAAAACTCAATCTAATTTTCATGTATAATAAAATGTGCCTTATACATTAAACATGAAATGTAAAATTAGTGATGAAGAAGATCATCCTAGTGATCAAAAAACCTCTAACACTTCTTGATGCCATAGCTAACTTGTACCTTGATGAATAGGGAATTGAGCAATATGGATTTGATCCATATGAACATATTGAAGATACTAGTCTTGGTACATACATCCTCCATGAAGAATGTGAAGGGTCTCTTGAGGTAAATTCTAATTACACTCTAGAACCAATTGTATGGGAAAACTACCTTTTTCACATGGATGATGATGCTCATATCCCATATGTAAAAAAGCATGGCATTCCTAGTGATAATTAATTTATGATTAACAAAGAGGATAATATTCATGAGAATGAACCTCAAGAAGAGTAAGATGATAAGTGGCAACAATTCAATGCCATAGTATAGGAGTTTGAGGAGGTAAATGGGTCTGTAACTCTTCAAAAGTAATATAAACCTGATGATGAGGTAAATGAAGTACCTAATAAGCAAAAAGAAGATAGCCTTAATGAATCTCAACATTAAGTGTATCATGATTCAAATGCATTTGAATTTTGGAGGGGTTTCATGAATCCCAATGATCAGATTGAAGAGTGTTAAGTGAACATGATAAAGGTCAAGCAAGTTGCAAAGTTAGAAAACACTCTAGGGAGGATATATGGAGTGTTCATGATAATTTAAAGTGATAAACTTGTAAATAGTAGAATCTCTAAAAATTTTAATTAATTTTATTACCTCTATAAGAAAGTTTTCATTGTCAAACATTCATTCTATGATGGTTTGTTTTCACTGAGTAGTGGTGATTCTAGAAGCATTGTCTTTGACCCTAGTTGAACTAATGAAGAATTTGTCCTTCAACTCAAGTTTTTGAGGTCTTGTATATAGTATGATAGGTGTGTGTTTTCAATAAGTGTTGGGCCCATTATTTTGTCTCATTTATTTTTGTATTTTCCCTGAGTGCTTGGAGAACCCATGTGTGTGTCTTGCTATCTTGTTTTGTGTGTTTATTTCTTGTTGTGTTTGGTGTGAGTTTGGAGTATTTTCAAAGGCATATCAATGTCAATTTTAGTATGTGGTTGACTCTATTTCCCAATGGAAGGTTAATACAATTGTTCCTTCGCATAGAAAGCATGTTGCCCCTAAAAATTGCCAAAATGTTGACCAAAATTTCACCCTAGGTCAAATTAGGTCAACCCCCCTACATATTCAAACTTTTCATAAGGTCTTATAGATTTTAAAAATGTTCACCATGGTTTTAAATGGGGTCAAGTTAAACTTTGAGGTTCATACAAAAATTTTCAACCTTGTCACATTTGTCCATTTTCTTAATGTCCTTTTATGCCACCTTTTTGGTCATTTTAAGGAAATGTACAGTTTTCAAAAAAAGACAAATTTTTAAAGAAGTGGGCTAACATACCACATGTAATAGAAAGGATTTAAAATTAAAATGTTATAGGTTCAACATAAAAATAATATCACCTACAAAAATGTTAGTTTAAGGTGTTGTATGGATGGAGGTGACTCATATGTAAGTGTAAAATGCTCTAAGAAGGTATTTTAAGATTAACATAGGTTATTTCTAGGCTTAGGTGGCTTCAATAGAACCAAAATTGATAAAACTGAATTTTTCTCTCATATCGCTCTCATGGATAGCTTAGAAAAGGTTAATGCTTTTAATTCAGTACAAATAGGAGAAGAGGAGTTGGAGTGAGTGAACTTGGTGGATGTTAGGGCTCATTGTGAGCTCCCAATTCATGGTCATAGTTTTTAGTATTGGTGGAATGTAATTTATGAACAATCATTAAGATTTTTAGTGCCTCCAAATTACATGTATAATCCTAATGGCTCAATTTTTCTCATCTATTTGTTGTTGTCACTTGTACCTACACCCATTGAGGAGATGACAAGTCTCTCCACATTAAAGTGGCACAATGGAAACACCTCAAGGATTTAGATGACCCAAATTTGAGGTCAGTCTTTATAGTAGGGCTAGTTCCCTTGATGTACCACTTCCAAACACCATAACCACACTTTCATTTATGAGAAAAAGGGTTAAGAAGCCTAAACTAAACCTAGATAAGGAGGTGATCCACCAAAATATATGGTCTACTCACACCACTTGTAATTCAATTTAAACCAAAATTAAAATTACACATACACTTCATCCATCAAAATGAAATCTCTTCTTCTACATCAATGTTTCAAGCATGGGGTCTTGAATAAAGTCTATGTTAGGAAGACTTAGACAATAGGTCTTCTACAAACACTAATGAATAAGCTAATCACTATACCTAAAATCCATATTAGACACTTCTTTTTGACCTGTAAAAGAGAGATTTCAAGCTACACAAGGCACTAAGAAGGATAACATGTCAAGGTAAGCAAAATACACTTGTACAAGACCAATAACCATAGCATGCACTTCATGAATTCATGAATGAGGTAAAAAGAGAATTATTTATTAGTTTAAAACCAAAATTTATCAAGGCTTCACCATACTCAGGTGGAGAGATCCGTACAATATCCAAAAAGGCTAGTATATATAGCAAATGTAAGAGAAGAAAGAGAAGGTGAAGCTCAAGCGTCACAAGGATACTTTTCAAGGCAAGGAGAATGAGTTAAAATAGAACATAATCAGGAATTAGATAGATCATATAAGAAAAACAAGGAAAAATATCCCTCAAACTCATCTAACTCCTCCATATTTGATGTAGATGCCATCTCATGCATATGAAACTACCTTCATGATTTGCCTTCATTACAACACCTCAACACTAAATAGGGTTAGTTCTAATGATTTATCTAAGGATTAGGGGATACTAAAAATACTTCACATGTATTGGAGTGGTCTCTAATCATTCATATTCCCCTAACCATGATCAATCATCCTAAAAAGTTACAAATGACTCCTTCTCATGCACCCCTCACACCTGGAAAAAAAAATTCTTTGAATTTCTCAATATAATCCATGTACAAGGAGTAATGACACATTTCAATAATATCCATGTCATAAATTTCATGAATCAAGCCTCAAAAGGCTTCCCAATTGGAGCTTTCATATTTTCACTAAGTGTTCACTCCTCACGTGACTAGTTGAGATGAATGAGATAATAGACACACTTATGAGCCTAGATACCTTAATAGATGAAAATTGTGACCTTGAAAAAGTCCCAATATTTCTCCTAAAGGTGATTATGTCTTTTGAAGTTTTTCCATAGCTGTAAAACACACAAACTTGTCAAATAAAGCCCTATTATACACCATTTGTAATGGTGTAGTAAAACTCAGTTGGATGGGGAGGATCCCTAAAGATATATATGTAACCTATAATTATTTTCATGTCTAAATTGTGCCATTTGGATGCTCCATTTGCAATATATTCCCAATCAAGTCCTTAGAGAGGGTTTTATGAGGGTTTAGATTCATTCTAGGTCTTAGCATTTGTTCATATAAATGGCACGTTGAGAATCTAAACCAATTCTACTGAGGGATTCTTAGAGACCCTCTTTATCTTCCCCAAATACCTTAAATCTCCATCCAAATCCTCATGGAAGTTCTGAGCATTTTAATCTAGCCACTCGGGTCTTTTCTATGTATCTTGTAGGGTTTTAGTGACTTTAAGCCAAAAAATGTCCTCTTGGTAACCTCCCCTAAATTTCAATAGCCTAAACATATCTATCATCATTATAAAAACATGTCTCAAGCCATTGTAATAGTCATCTTATGTTATAAATGTAATTGACCTCTCACTTGCCTTAGGCTTAAACCTTGTTCCACAAGTTTCCTTGCAACCTAAAGCTGAAAATGACCTTCCTTGATGGATTTTTTGAATCTCAAAAGTTAAAACATGTCTATTTAATTCCCCTAAACATTATTCAACCATATATCCTTCTAAGATTTGGGAATGAAAATGGACCTCAACTTGGTTCTAAGTTCCTTGAAGGACCAAATGATCTGTCTACAACTCTTGGTGTCTAGACCACCTTACTTACCCTCACTCTTTATAACTTGGATTTTTATGATTCAATATGAATTTTCCAACTTCCCAAACCATCCTTCATGGCTTATTTTTCTTCTATTTTAACTCTTTTAGCCCATCTCTCAAGACGGCATGCTTATGAGCCTAGGGGAGTGCCCCCTGTCTAAGATAAAATAGGTGGCACTTCCCCTGTATAATCATAAAATTTAGCTATTATAGTGGTAAATCTAATATTTAGGGCTGTTTTTTCCAAAAAATTATTACCTAACTCCAAGTTTTAGATCTTTAACCTCCTCAATTTCTCAAACAGACCTTGCCTAGGTAGACTGTCTACAGGGTTTTGAAACATTGACCATATTTGCACTTAAAAGTGCCTTCTCTTGGATAATTTTGTGTTTTTTAGAGTATTGTGATGTTATTTTACCATGGTGAATGTGATTTAAATCTCCATTTTATTTTCCAACCTCTCACACAATCTTCTATGCACTTGAGCCCACAAGACTGGGTTTGTACTGGTTGACTATGATACCCCTATTCACCCATACCTGTAGGATATGTTGCATGTTTAGACTCAATGGTGATGTTCATAGTCTCATCAATCTCCTCAAGATACCTTTTTTCTATATTTTTACTCACTTTTTTTCATTATCTTGCATTTCTTACATTCTAAACACTACCTTCCTTATAAACTAGGACTTTCCTTAAATATGACTATGTTTGCTTGTTTGGATCTTGATGTAGGCTACCTTGAATAATATGAGGTTGATCATGATGTGACAAGGCTTAACTTAATTCAATTTATGTCACACTAGCTTTTATATCACCTTGAACTCATCTTGGGTTCCCTTATATGTTCAAAGGAGATCTAAACTATGTTTTCCTTAGACTGAGACATCTTTCTCCTTAAGACCCTACCTATAGGTGCATCTCAGACCTATAGGTATTGATTCCCATGTTAAAACCTTGATTATGATGTTTGGTGATCACTTTTATCTCAAAATAATGCATGTTCATGTCTTCACTTTATATTTAATGCCCCTTTTGACATCACTAAGCATTAAAACTAGCTCACTATCTACCTACGTAGATGTAGGTGCAATTTTCTAGGCCTTTGTATGAATAAGGTATGCAAAAGGAGGTTAAACAATAGTGTATCACTTCCTCTGATGATCTTTAGACTCATAGGAAAACCTTCAAACATTGAAACCACTAACCATGGAGAGAAATTCAAGTTGCTACTTGAATGGAAGAAAAGGTCATTATTTAACTTAGGGCTATAGATGACATTGAATGAATTTAGTGTATTTAGAAACAATTTTTAGGCTCTCAAACACTATCCTTCAATAATTTCTTTTCCTTGAAACTTGGCATAGTGTTTCTTCATGCTAGATAGAACAAGGTAAGGTCATTGGAATGAATGAAAAGTTTTGGAAGACATGTCATAAGAGTTTTACAACAACCCCCTAGACCTCTATTTGCAATTTTTAGGGACAAGAGACCAAAACATAGATTGACTATTTGGAATAGTTCTTCCACACTTGGTTAGATACCAAAGGTCTTAAACATGTTCCCCAAGCTATCAACTTTCTTCATAAACCTCATGAGGACTCAACCCTATCAATCACCTCCATAAAAACCTTTGTGGCTCTATCTAAGACAAATATAGGTGTATACTTCTAAGTGTAAGGTAGTGAAGGTGATGTGCAACCAAAACAATCCTAAGAGAGGCTCTTTTAGGCATGTTAATGCATCTTAGATAATGTTAAGCAATTGGAGCACAAGTACAACTCTCCAAACATCAGCATGACATCATCAGGGCCTATAAGTGAGTGTCTTGAGCTATGTTATGCATGTAGAGACATGGAAGGAGCAATAATATGCAAGGGAAAAGGCCTCCAAATCACTCAAATACATTTTCCATACTCAAACATATGACTTTTATCAATAAAAATCTTGAAACAACATCAAAACATCTTCTCCCAATCCTGAAGACACCTTTAGATGTGAAAAGAAATAGTTTGAAATTACAAATAAGCCTAGAAGAGACTTTCTTAAGCATTTGAGAACACTCGTGCTAAGATTTTTATGGAGAAACCTATGGAGAGGCTCTAAGAAACACATAAAACAACCAAAAATGTCAAACCAAAGAAAAATATTTTGAAACAAGCTCAAATAAGGACCCCTCATAGATGCAAGAGCATAAAAAGCTACCTCACTTCTTAGCAATGGTTCATAAATGAGGATCCATGAAACTCAAAATTATTGCCATAGATTTGAAGCAAACTAAGACCCATCTCAACTCCTAAAATCACTCCCTCTAACTCCATCTATACCGACTATACCAAGCATTTAAAGTTGACCCTTCTTGGTTTATGAAGGTAAGAAAGGAGCAAATTTGATTTCTCAAAACAAAATTCTACACACCAAGCATATGGAATACCTTATGGAGATCAAGAGACACTTTGCCCATGTTTTCACCTTAAAGTGAGCTCACCAAATATGTACAAGTGTCATTAAGGGCCTATTTTTAAGGGAAACTCCATATTTTTGTGCATGAAACTACTTATTGACTACCTATGACTGATTCTTGAAATATTCTAACCCCATCCACATTAGAAACTTTCTTGATGAAAAATATGATTCTTTGACAAATTCGTTCAAGTCATTTAATGAGCTAAAAATGTGACCAAAAGGCATTTTTTGCATATGAAGCATGGAAAAAGAAAAATTTATGACTTAGGAACACCTTAAAACATTTCAATGACCATATTAGGACATTTATAGAATAATTTGAGCCTTTGACAATGTTTGACTAGAGTTGACTTTGGTTGACTAGACAAGTACAAAGAAGCTAGGTTTATGCCAAGGCTAAAGCCAGGATAGGTGAGATGTTTAGACACACATGAGACCCTATCAGACATATGAAAAACTTTGATAATTTTCAATATGTAGGGTTGATCCAATTTGACTAAAGGTCATATTTAGTCAACACTTTTAACAATTCCTAGGGGTGACATGCTTTCCTATGTTAAAGATCAGTAGCCTTATCCTATCTTTTGGTTAAAGGAAGTTAAATTCACTCTAAAAATAGAAATATGAGACCTTGAATTGAATAACAAGATAGTTAATTTACCTCAAAATAGATAAAAGAAATACAACACAAACCAAGACCAAAAAAAACACACAAAACAAAGGCACAATTATGCTACTAAGCACTTAGGGAACATAAGACACAACAAAAGGCAAACTAATTATGTACATCTAACCAAACATACCTTCCTTCATAGATCAAAAGGAAAGTATCTTGAATCTCCTTCTTCATGAGATGAATGAGGGTGCCAAGCATGCTTCCTTTAGGATGTAGTACTAGATAATTCATGCTTCTTTCTTGTTCTTTAGCTTGGCATGTCTTTTGATGGAGTCATCTCAAACAAATCTCTAAGGTAGTTGAACTCTTCTTGACCTTATAAAGGTACCTCATACTATTGTTCCTTTGTCTTATCATGGAAAATTTGCATTTACATGAATGGAATAGCTTTTGGAATGTCTTTTTCCTCTTGAAAGGTTTCATTTCTCTTCTATTTTGTTACAACCTCTTCAAAGCCTTTAAGAAGTCTTGTATCATGGCATTATAATAGTGTTTCTTATTCAAACTCCTTCCTTATGTTTATAGGAGTAGTTTCAGATGTGGTTCTAGAATCAATGTTTAAACCATTTTCAAAAGACTCATAGTCATCATAGATTACTTCATCATGATTTAGACTCTCTTGATGGTGATACCTCTCAACACCTACTTGCTCCTCAACATCTTGGGCTTATTTTCTTAAAATTTTTACCTTCTCACTATCTTCATATTCTTTGAACATTTTCATATAAGTATGCCACATGTATTCTTCTTGAAACATATCATCTTACCTACCATTTCTTGTAGTTAGCTCCAAATGAGTTTTGGTCCCCATGAAGCCTTCAACTTCATTGCAAATGTCGTCAAATCTCTGCCATAATTCATCATCCTCTTTTTTATCAACATCATGAAGGGGCACAAGAGGAAAAATTCCTTCCTCTTCTTCTTTGGATTCCAAAAGAACCTCTTCTAATACTTATTCTTCACTATAAGTAACGCCTTCTTCCCCATAATATAATCTAATGTCTCCTCACAATAAATCATATCCTCTTCATTATCACCACAATCTAAAATTTCCATCTCCTTCTCCCTCTTAGTGGTGCCAATACTATGCATCTCAAAACTAGGAATTTTAGCCCAAGAAGGCTTTCAAGGAGTAATGCAATCATCATCGTTAGAATATAATTTCCCCTTAATAAAATGATCCACATTAAGTTAAATTACTTCATTGGCTTCAAGTTTCCCTCTAATAGATGAGAGATTTTACATTTTGAGTTCTAACTCCTCAATTCTTTTGGCAAAGTTTTCTTGAAATAGCTTCTCTTGGGGGGAAATAATATCTTTGTTGGGAAAGAAAGTAAAAATAAGTTGAGATGAAGGGCAAAAGGATTCTTGAGGAGGGATGGGAGGGAGTTGAGTAGGTTCAAGCTTGTCTCCACTTCCAACTTCTCCACTTAGACATTAAATTTTCTTCTTTTCATAAGTTGACACTACTTCTTTCCATCTTGGGAAACTAGGCTTAGAGAGTTCTTCATAAAGCTAAGATTCAAATAGAGGAACGTCACACTTAGAAACTTCATTTTATATTTCCATGATGGATTGTTTCAAATTTTATTTTTCCAACTCAATCTCTCTATCAAGATGAGTCTTCAATATCAACCTTCTTCTCTCAAATCTTCTCCAACAATGGTGTCCCTCTTCTTTTGGCTACTCTCTTGGATGGACTTATAAGAAGGGAAACTTTGGTGAATGCATGAAGGGATTCAGACATTTTAAATCATGATTGGATTAGTATTTTGAATATTCACAAATGACACACTTGAAGGCTGATGTGGGGTGTATTGGAGATGCCAAGACTGAGTTGGTTCATGAGTTTTTAACCTCTCTTCTATGTGGAAAATTAGACCACAAACATCAATCATTTCACCCATAAGGCCTTACCAATTATCTCTCTCAATGGGCATCTATTCTCTTTTGACTCATACTAAAGCATCCCTCACACTCTTGATATAATCACTAGGGATGACACGACCACAACCATTTCTAGTATCAAGATCTAGCATATAGTCCTTATAGCCAATGAGAGTCTTCTTGAAACTTATAATGGACTGACTTGGAAAAGAATTAGGTGAAACATAATCTTAGGAAGGTTCACTATAAGATTGATGCAAATCATATCAGGATTTAATATGGTCATATTGGGACTAAAAAGGTTGACCAAGGACTTTTTCATATTGATAAGGAATGAGAAAAGATGGATATGTCTCACCAACTTGTGTTAAGACAATGTCAACATAAAAATAATCCATGAATCATTCATGATAATACCATATAACCAAAAAAAACCTCAAATGGAGTACCTAGACTACTTGACCAGTAGATTTATGCTTGGAGTCACCATTGGTGCTTAGTGGAATTGCCTCCCAAGGCTGATATCTTGAGGAGAACACTAAAACTCCTCAAGGAATGGACTTTTTAGTCCCACTGAGCATGCCAAAAACTATTGTCACTTGAACTTACACCCATTGAGGAGATGACAAGTCTCTCCTCATTCAATTGGCATAATGGAAACACCTTAGGATTGTGAGTGACCCAAATTTGAGGTGAGTCTCTAAATTAGGGCTAGTTTTCTTAATGTACCACTTTCAAACACCACAACGACACTTTTATTTATGAGGAAAAGGGTTAATAAGCCTAAAATAAACCTTTCTAAGGAGTGTTGTAAATATTGTCATTGATGTCAAAGGTCTAGCATTATTGGTAATAAAGGCCCCATTGTATTTAATGATGTTTTTAATATATATATATATATATATATCTTGGCTAATGTGAGTTAATATTTATTTAATATTAATGAATATATTTTTGGTTGCATATGAGAAAAAAGAAGGGCCCATGGAGAAGTCAAAGAGCCACGAGATAAAGACAACAGAAGGATGGGACACATTTTTCCATGAAGAGTCATCTTGGGGAATTCCAAGAGTCACCAAGTGAAGACAAAAGAGGAAGGGCACAATTTCTCTTGAAGGGACACTTTGAAGAATATGAAAAGTCACCAAGATAAGGACAAAAGTGTGAAGGACGTTTTTGGTCATGAAGGGTCACCACATGACTTTTCAAAGGCAATAATATAAAGGGTCATTCAAGTTTGGCACCATTTTCCATGAGGATTGAAGGATCAGAAAGGGAGAAGGCCAAAGGTCATTTGAAAAGCTATAAATAATGGCTTGAGAATCCATTTGTAATGTGAGAGATAGAGGTTAATTTGATATTGTAATATCTAGCTTAGAAGAGTAATTGTGAGAGATGAATATGATTTGTATTTGTTATATCTAGCTTAGAAGATCAAAGGTGAGAGAGAGAAAAGAGATGTTGTATTGAACTATCATTTGTTGAGATAGCAAAATTGAGAGATAGGTGTGTGGTATACACAAAGGGGTTGGTGATCCTGTGGGTTGGTGCTCACAACTTATTTCTAGTTTGGTGCTCGATAAAGGGGTTGGTGCTCCTGTGGGTTGGTGCTCATGAATTGTTGTTGGGTTGGTGCTTGGCAAAGGGGTTGGTGCTCCTGTGGGCTAGTGCTCATGAATTATTGTTATGTTGGTGCTCAGCAAAGGGGTTGGTGCTCCTTTGTGTTGGTGCTCACGAATCGTTACTAGGTTGGTGCTCAGCAAAGGGGTTGGTGCTCCTATGGGTTGGTGCTCATAAATAGTTGTTGGGTTAGTGCTCAGCAAAGGGGTTGGTGCTCCTATGGGTTGGTGCTCACAAATAGTTGTTGGGTTGGTGCTCAACAAAGGGGTTAGTGCTCCTACAAGTTTGTGTTTACGAATATTGTTTGGGTTGGTGCTCATTCATATACTTGAGACTTTTCTCCATAGTTTTTCCCACATTGGGTTTCCATGTTATATCTGGTGTCTCTCTCTATCTTGTGTGGTGTTTATTGTTTGAGTTTTATTGTAGATCTTGAATGTTTGATTAAGTGCAATTTATTTAAGGGAAAGTTTTATAAGATATATGATATACTGATTCACCCCCCCTTAGTATATCCCATGCTTAACAATTGGTATCAGAGCAGATTCCTTTTTGAAAACTTTTACAGCTTGAAGGTAGATTGGGAAAGCACGATGGCTGGGTCATAGGAAAGATTTTCTAAAAATAAGGCACCTTTGTTTTATGGGATGAATTATGATTTTTGGAGCATGAGAATGAAGGTTTATTTGATGGCCCTTGGATTCGACATATGGAACAGGTAAGAGGAACAAGAATAGGTAAATATCAAGGAAATTTACCTTTTAAATGTTTTAATTGTGGAAAGATTGGACATTTTTTAGCTAGATGCCCAAATAAGGGTAATGATGATGAAGAAGAAAAGCCTACATACCAGAAGAATTTCAAAGGCAAATCAAAGAAGGGATTCGAGAAGAAGATCCTATATTTTAAGGATCCTAGCTCAGTCAAAGATAGTGGAGTCAGTGATTAAGAAGAAGAGATTTTATTCATGGCCATACATGAAGATGATAAAGAAGAAGAAGAGGAGGAAGCTAAAGTGAATATGGAAGGAGAACTCATTTGTGCCCTTGAAGAGTTAAAATCTATTGAGAAGAAGAATCAAAGATTAAAGTGCTAGATCAAGAAAAATGAATAGGAGTCAAAGGAAATGATTGAAGATCTACAAACACACTTTGAAGAAGCCAAGAAGAATGAAGAAGATCTCATAACACAGTTGGAAATAAAAAGAAAAGAATGTCAAATGTATGTTATTAAAATTTCCTCTTTAAAAGAAGATATTGAGAAAGTAGTCAATGATAAAGTAGTTAGTGATTCAAAATTTGAGGATACCACTAACATGCTGAATAAGATATTGGAAAGTCAAAAATCAAATTCAGATAAGACAAGGATCAGTTTTGAAAAGAAAAAGAGATATGCTGAATCTCTTACAAAAGAGAAAACAAAAAGGGGAGAAGTGAAAAATACAGAGGACATTTCAAATAGAGAAGGCTAGAGAGAACAAAGCTATAAAAGACAAACAGGTCAGAGATATATAGACAGGTCTTATTTTTATGGCTATTATTTTTATTGTAATGGATATGGTCATAAGAAATTAGAATGTAGAAAAAAAGCTAACAATTTCAGAAATAAGGAGAAGGAAAGTCAAGGAGAGTCAAGTAGAAGCCACAACTCTTTTACTCCTCTATCAAGATTTGATGAAGAGACCATAGTATGCTACAAGTACAACAACTTTGGACACATAGCTTGGTATTATAGAAGCGTGTTCGAGTCAGTCAAGAAGGATCAAAGTTTCAAAGCTCCATTCATCAAGAAGAAGGTTCAGACATGTTCATGGCAGAAGAAACAACTTGAAGATTCTATGATGGTTCAGATGGCCCTGTATGTAAGAGGTAAAGATCAGCCATGGTTAATTGATAGTGGATGTTTGAGGCATATGATAGGAGATAAAAGTAAGTTCATTACTCTAAATAAGATCAATGGTGGTACAGTGAAATTTGGAGATAAAACCACTGCCAAGATAGCTGAAAAAGGTACTTTGAGTTTAGATTATGGTAGAACTAAGGCTAAGAATGTTTTGTATGTAAAAGGTCTTAAGCATAATCTATTGAGTGTTAGTCAAATATGTGATCAAGGATACACATTAAATTTTCATGTTGAAGGTTGTGAGATTAAAAGAAAAGATTCAAATGAGTTGATTGTAGATGCTCAAAGGATAGGGAACAATGTATATGTATTGTCAGATATCTTCTCAAAGGCATGATCAAAAGACACATTCAAAGATCTGTGAGAGGAGTTGGGAGTAATTTCTATTACTTCCTCCCATTGATATTCAGCATCAGTTGAGGGAGAGCTAAGTGTTAGCTCCAAGTAGGCCCTTTGCCATTGATTTCAAAGGGGGAGAATAATAGGTATAGGTACATGTATAGAAATAGGTACAAGGAATAGGTATAGGTTGCTACAGTAAGAGGGAGTTACTATATGTTTTCAAATGACAGTATATGCAGGTGACAGGATGTGGTAGTTTCAAGATTGAGGTTACCATCAATGGCAAAGGAGGAGATTGTTAGAAATATTTTCATTGATGTCAAAGATCTATCATTATTGGTGATAAAGGCCCCATTGTATTTAATGATGTTTGTAATAGATATATCTTGGCTAATGTGAGTTAATATTTATTTAATATTAATGAATATATTTTTGGGTGCATATGAGAAAAAAGGACCCATGGAGAAGTCAAAGAGCCATGGGATAAAGACAAAAGAAGGATGGGACGCATTTTTCCATGAAGAGTCATCTTGGGGAATTCCAAGAGTCACCAAGTGAAGACAAAAGAGGAAGGGCACCATTTCTCATGAAGGAACACTTTGAAGAATACCAAAATTCACCAAGATAAGGACAAAAGTGGGAAGGACATTTTTGGTCATGAAGGGTCACCACATGACTTTTCAAAGGCAAGAATATGAAGGGTCATACAAGTTTGGCACCATTTTCCATGAGGATTGAAGGGTCACAAAGGGGGAAGGCCAAAGGTCATTTGGAAAGCTATAAATAAAGGCTTGAGAAACCATTTGTAATGTGAGAGATAGAGGTTGATTTGATATTATAATATCTAGCTTAGAAGATCAATTGTGAGAGATGAATATGATTTGTATTTGTTATATCTAGCTTAGAAGAGCAAAGGTGAGAGAGAGGAAATAGATGTCATATTGAACTATCATTTGTTGAGATAGCAACATTGAGAGATAGGTGTGTGGTATACACAAAGGGGTTGGTACTCCTGTGGGTTGGTGCTCATGAATTGTTGTTGGGTTGGTGCTCGATAAAGGGGTTGGTGCTCCTATGGGTTGGTGCTCACAAATTTTTGCTGGGTTGGTGCTCGGAAAAGGGGTTGGTGCTCTTGTGGGTCAGTGCTCATGAAATGTTGTTGGGTTTGTGCTCGATAAAGGGGTTGGTGCTCCTATGGGTTGGTGCTCACAAATTGTTGCTGGATTGGTGCTCAGTAAAGGGGTTGGTGCTCCTGTGGGTTGGTATTCATGAATAGTTGATGGGTTGGTGCTTAGTAAATGGGTTGGTGCTCGTATGGGTTGGTGCTCACAAATAGTTGTTTGGTTGGTGCTCAGCAAAGGGGTTGGTGCTTCTGCAAGTTGGTGCTTGCAAATATTGTTTGGGTTGGTGCTCATTCATATACTTATGTTTCTAACTCATTTTTTGCTTTTTACATTTAGAAGTAATAAGAAACTAAAGTTAAATGGTCAAGGGTTAGATGATATCCAGATGAAGTTGTGCATCATATCCAGATGATTGAAGGAGCTCCTCTTTGGTTGTGGAGGATGACACCTGTAAATAAGAAATACTTAAATAAAGAAAATGTTTGATAGATATATGGTGGACTGCCAAGCAAAGCTCGGCCCTAGAAGTGCAAAGACTTCCTTGAGGGATGATAGTCCACTTATTTGACAAAAGAGTGTTGCTATAAAGAGAGATAATGAAAGGCTAAAGAAGAGAAATAGATAATGCGTACCTGATTCCTGTAATCTGCCTCTCATAGTCACTGACACTAGTTAGTCTACCATCATCAGTTTGTCAATGTTGCTGATGTCGGTAGGGGCAATGGGCCTTGATGCCAATGTCGATAGGGGCAATGGGCCTTAGATGGATTTTAGGGTATGTCTATGGTCAACAGAATGGTCTGGGAGATTCAAAAGGATTGTGCAGGGATGCAGGATAATGGACAGAGTCTTAGGAAGAACAAAGGTAGGGGACAGGTTGTCAAAATGGGTCAGGATAAAAGAAAGGCTTTTCAGCCTCTCTAGGAAGAAAGCTAGATTTGGTCTCAACAGTACTCAAAAATAGCCAATGGACTAATTACCAATGCACTCTAAAAATACTGAAATATAAACCAAAAGAATACTTAGCTCTTGGTGGAGAACCAGAAGTGTAGAAGACTTGTTCTCATTATGGTTGATGTAGGAGACTTTGTACAACCTTCTAATTCAATGGCTGGGGTGAATTTTGTAGAGTTTCTTATTCTAGAGAGTGATGATAAAATGTTGATGCCTCATCCCAAAGCCTGCCTTTGATATGTGAAGAGTCAGGGAGCAAGAGAATTCAGATCCAGGGAGCAAGAGAATTTGGATCCAGGGAGCAAGAGAATTCACATTCGGGCCTTCAGCCGAGGTTAGAATTTAGTTTTAAGCAACTGACATCGGTGATTCCACCAGCGTCGATCGAATGTTGACCGATGTTGGTGGCTAGAGAATGGGTAAAAAGGCTATTTTTAGCCTTTTGCCCATTCCTCCATCTGCCAAGTTTAGTTGTCATTGGTGAACAGTCCCAAGGCAGATTTATTACGTGCAGGGGTTAGTGGGAGAGTTGAAATAGGTCTTAGGTAATTATGATTAGTCATAGGGTGATAAATGGTCTATGGGTGAGGAATCCAAGTTGAGGTGTCTAAAAGGGATGATTAATTTAAAATAAGTATTTTAAATTAATAAAGTATAGGTTAGGCATGTTAAAGTTAGAAAGGGACCAAGGGGGGTTAACACTATTTTGGTGTCTACATTTGCCCCTTTTTGTCTTGTTGGTTTCTCTAATGAACTGCAAGACAAAAATAGGAGTAATTTGCCCCAGGTATGGGATAAGGTGTAGGTTTCCCCAAGAATGATGATGAGGTATTCCCCCTCAAAGCGGGAATTGAGAGAAGGGAACCCAAAATCGGGTGTCGATTTGACAGATAGTGGATGGGTATGGTGAAGTTGGAGTGTGAATGATGTAATAGTTGAGATTGCACACATACCACTTCACATGATAGGTAGGTCAAATTGTCGCAGTCAAGGTCGAGGAGTACTAAAATAAAAGTAACTGGTCCCCAACATTTATTCATAGCGGATTGGGTTAATCAATCAAATCTTTAGCTCCAATGGTCATCATGTTCCAAGTATCCTGGGCTTAGGAAGTGCTCCTAAAAAACACAAAAATGTCACTAGTAGTGGGGATCAACTTGGGCGTGATCTGATACTTGTGAGGGTCGTACTATGGGTTGTGTATAATTTGCTAACTATTCGTGAGGTAGCATATATGCAATCAAAACAACCAAGGCAAAGTTGTCTCGAAAGTGGTCATGGTCTGAGGAGATAGTCGTGATCTCCAAGGTCATTGGTCGAGTCAGGCTGAGATATAAGTCATCTCAAGTGGTGTGTGATGTGGTCAGGGAGATGTATGTGATCTCCAATGTGCCCCATGAGAAGTTTAGGTAACTCATTTAGTGTTAGGGCTGGTTGTTTGGTCATGAGTTTGGGTTGGTATAGATAGTTGGTCCATTATATGGATGGACAAAGGAATGGCCGAGCTAACCTTAGAAGACCCCATGTCAACTGAGTGCTGCCTACATAGCCCCTATTTGAAGGGCCTCAGGCTAATGTAGTTCTCCCCAAAAGGGAAGAAGAGAGTCGATTATGGATTGGGTTTGACTAGGTTAAGTCATGGTTAAAGGTGAAATGGTTTGTCCATTAGGTAGATGAACAAACAAATGGTCGACGTCATTAGGGAGACAAACGAGAAAATGGCTGAGCTAACCCCAGAAGACTCTGTGTCAACTGAGTGCTACCTACATAGCCCCTATTTGAAGGGCCTCAGGCCAATGTAGTTCTCCCTGAAAGGGAGGAAGGGTCAAAGAGGTCAATAGTTGGTTTGGTCATGTTAATGGTTTAGCACGTCCCATATGTCTGATGGTACATGCTTGAAATGATGAGTGTATGACGATGTTACAGTCTTTTCCATATTATGTGATGGTATATTTTGGAACATAGGTTATGTGGTTTTTCATCCCTAGTAAGTTTCCATATTGGTGATGGATGTATGCTAAAAATGAAATGAGTTTTTTTATGCTTCAGCACTGTTTGTATTGGTGATGATATATTCTTGACATAAATTGTGTTTGGTTGTTAGTTTCCATGTGTATTGTTTTCCATAGAAACTAGTGTGAATGGGCTATGATAATTTACATAACACAAATTGATATTTGTATTAAATAAATCATGAGGTTATGTTAATGGTTAGAAAATGTTTTGGTTTGGTTTGGTTTGGGTTGGTTTGGTTAGAAAATGATTTAGTTGAGTTTGGATTGGTTGTATGTGACCAAAGTGTGTAAGAAGTGAAAGGCGTGTTGCTCTTTCATTAACAAGGACCATAATGATAGCATAGATAGGGTTATTGCAAACAAAAACCCTGTACATGCATTATGTCATTGACCATTGTTTGTGTTAGTGAAGTATTCAAATCACTTGATGTTAAGTGAGCTCAAAATCCCTTGGGTATGTTGGGGTAATAGGTTTGATTATGTGAGATGTGAGGATAGCGAAACCCTTTTTAGCAAGGATAAATTTTCCCCTTTTATAGGTGACCCTGAGAATGACTATAGGCAAGTCCATGACTTAATAGTTTGTCAGTCTATTTTTATTTTTATTTTTATTTTTTATTTTTTTGGTAGACTGATCAATGCAGGAATTCTATGTGGGGATGTTGTTTTGTTCTGTGGTCATATGTGAAGCTAATCAATCTGAGAAGATTATGAGAGAGTTTTGTTTGTAGCAAGATTTGGGCATAGCCATCCTTCGAGGGATTGGTCTATATTTTGCTTTGTATGGTTGAATGTCTTTGAATAGCTATCCTTCAAGGGAGCAGTCTATTAATTACAGCAATAATGCAGCTACCCTTCAAGGGAGCAGTCTACATTTATAGTTTATGACCTTTTGTTAAGCATCCTAGTTTTATATGTTTTGTTGACTGAATTTTTAGTCATGGACTAAACTATAGAGGTTTACGGGTTTCCCTTTTAGTAGGACAAAGCATGAATGCAAAAAGGATTAACTAATGTTTATGGGGAAAAAGGGTTAAAAGGAATAGGAATGAGGATGACAGGGGTTGCTCAAGGGATGAGCTCAAGTTAAATGTCAAGTGAGTGATTACTTGATTAACAATAGAATGGTCGTAGATGTAAGGCATTAAGGGGCTTAGGTTTTGGTCGGCCTTCGAGAGAAGACAAATGATAAGTCCTCAATCCATACTTATGCGTTATGTTATAAGGTCCAAGCCAATTAGGAATAAACTTGCCTCGTTAGCTTCATTCCATATTGGTCACATGTTGGTTTTCTTTGAGGATGAGATCTCTGATGTTGAAATCTTGCTCTCTTAGATTTTTGTTATAGGCATGTTTTATGCGATTTTGGTAGATATGGAGGTGGTTAAGAGCGGCAAGATGACGTTTGTCGAGTAACTCAAGTTGAGCTAACTGATCTTGATGATGGTCATCATTGGAAAGTATGTCGTGTAAAGAGATGCATAGAGAAGGTATCTGTACTTCAAGAGGCAAGACAGCCTCAGTTCCATACACTAGAGAGAAAGGTGTAGCACCCATAGGGGTTCAAATGCTAGTGCGGTAGGCCCACAAAGTGAAGGGAATGTGAATGTGTCAATCCCTTCCAGTGTCATTGACCACCTTCATGAGGATTTTGGTTAAGATTTTTCTAGAAGTCTCTGCTTGTCCATTGGCTTGTGGGTAATAAGGCGAGGAGAAGCTGAGTTCGATGCCAAAAGAGTCGTAAAGTTTTTGAACAATTTTGTTTTAGAAAGATTTGCCATTATCGGTGATGATTTTGTGGGGAACACCGAAATGATAGATGATATGTTGGTTGATGAAGTTGATGATTTTTTCAGCTTTAGTAGAGATGAGGGGAACAGCTTCCACCCATTTAGTGAAATATTTGGTCACGGTGATAATGGACTGATGTCGGAGAGATGAATGAGAGTTAATATCGCCGATTAGATCTAAGCCCCATTGTGAAAAGGGCTAGAAATCCTTAGCAACTTGTAAGGCATGGCTAGGGACATGAAGTAAGTTAGCGTGTTGCTGGAATTTGATACAATGCTGAACATAGTCACTACAATCTTGGTGAAGAGTGTGCCAATAATAGCCCAGGTGAAGGATGTGTTTTGCAACCGAATTACCACTGAAGTGTCCTCCACAAATCCCATCATGAACTTGTTTAATGGCATGAGATGTTTTAGTGGAGGTTACACATCAAAGAAAGAGGCCATCAAAACCTCTTTTGTAGAGAAGACCCCCTAGCATGGTATATCGAGCAGTACTCTTGATAAAATCCCATCGTGCATTGCTAGAGAGATCAGGAGGAATGATAGAAAAAGTTAAGTAGTCCACAAGTTGTTTATACCAAACATCCTATGGATTAGAGTCAATGGTGCTGACGAGGTTGATGTTAGTGGAGATATATGAAGGTAACACCAAATGGTGTACCGTAACATAAATTCTTGAGGAAGATGATGAGGATGGAATATGTGAGGCTAGAGAGGCCATAGTACCAGCAAACTTATTCGTAGATCGAGGAATAGTTTGCAAGAGGTAATGGTCAAAATATTCTAGTAGGGTGTCAACATGGTGTTTGTACCTTTGTAAAACTTCATTTTTACAAAGATATGAACCATTGATTTGATTGACAACCAGTTGTGAGTTGCCAAAGATGTTAATGGTCTTGACACCTAGGAAAAGGGTGGTTTGAAGTCCCAAAATTAAGGCTTCATATTCAGCCATGTTATTAGTGCATTCGAAGTCAAGTTTAAAAGAGAGAGGCATGGGCTCACCCTTGTGAGGAATGAGAATGACCCCCGCACCTCCACTGAGTTGACATTTAGATCCGTCAAAGAACATTGTCATTTTATAGA
Source organism: Torreya grandis (assembly GCA_037957365.1). Lineage (NCBI taxonomy): Eukaryota > Viridiplantae > Streptophyta > Pinopsida > Cupressales > Taxaceae > Torreya > Torreya grandis. Next base: position 1,933,801 of record JARHVA010000807.1, on the reverse strand, counting down.
ATATGTCATCAGTGGAAAGTGTGGCGATAGATTCATTAGGGAATTCACAGTGAGAGGGTTGGTTGTTAGGTAGAGGGGCATCTTCTAGTTGGTCAACGATTGTTTTCCCCTTTATAGATTTTTGTTGGATGAATTTCAAATTGAACTCAGTAAGAAGCATAAGCCAACGAGCCATATGTTGGTTTTGGTATGGCTTGGAATGCATGTATTTGAGAGGGTCGGTATGAGTGATGACGTAAGTTTTGTGATTAAGGAGATAATGATGAAGTTTGGAGGTGGTAAAGACTAATGCCAAGAAAATTTTTTTAGTATGAGTATATTGAGTTTCATAGTCAATGAGTGTTTGCCTTATATAATAAACCGCCTGCTCTCGATGTTGTTCATCTCGATGCGCAATCATGGCACCTAAAGAATGATTTGTTGCTGAGATGTAGAGATAGAAAGGTTGGTCATCTTTAGGTGGAATAAGGACTGGTGGGGAGACAAGATAAAATTTAAGAGCCTTAAAAGCCTCTTGGCAATTCTTATCCCAATTAAAGGAGACATCCTTCTTGAGGAGGTGATGAAAGGGTTGACATCGGTCGAAAAGCTGTGAGATGAAGCGACGAATAGATTGAAGCTTCCCTTGCAGGCTATGAAGTTGTTTTATATTGATAGGTGGCGGCATCTCGAGTATAGCTCAAATCTTAGCGGGATCAATCTCAATGCCATGAAGAGAAATGATGAAGCCCAAAAGCTTCCCTGAGAGAACCCTAAAGATGCATTTCTTGGGGTTAAGGTGAACATTGTATTGGAGGAGGTGAGTGAATATGATTTTGAGAATAGTTAAATGGTCACGACAGAGTTTAGATTTGCCTAATAGGTCATCCACATAGTCCTCCATGATTTTTTGGAGGAGATCGTGAAAGATGTAGGTCATGGCGCGTTGATATGTGGCCCCTGTGTTTTTAAGACCAAAAGGCATGACCCTATAGCAAAACATCCCCCATGAGGTGATGAAGGTGGTTTTATGTTGATCTTTTGACGTAATCAAGATTTGATTATATCCTGAAAACTCGTCCATGAGTGATAGCATCTCATGATCGGCCATAAGATCAACAAGTTGGTTGATGTTAGGTAAAGGAAAGTCATCTTTTGGGTAAGCCAGGTTAAGGTCATGATAGTCAGTACAGATTTGGATCCCCCCAGTTGCTTTGGTGATAGGGATGATATTTGACACCCATTGTAGATAATCAATGGGTCGAATAAAGGAGACAGAAGATGCTTAAGCTCCTCTTTGATAAGGAGTGCAACCCAAGGATGCATCTTGCGAATCTTTTCCTGACAAGCTTAGCCTCTGGGTTTGTGACAATGTTATGAATGACAATGTTAGGGTCGATGCCAGGCATATAGCTATAGGTCCAAGAAAAGGCTTTGCTATGATCTATAAGGAATTTGGTATAGTCGATTTGTTCTTGAGCATCTAAAGATTGACAAATCTTTAAAATGTGAGGAATATTGGAAGATGGGAGATTAATGTCAATGGTCGATTCATTTAACATAACCTGCATTTCTGAAGGAAGCAATCGTTAAATGAAAGAGTCATCTACACCCATGTAGGTTAGAATGGCATCATCATCTATGCATTGGATAGTGTTAATCGTAGTAGATTCATCGTCTATCATGTTTGGATAAACGAGAGGGAGAGACCTGGATACCCCACCTAGTTGATAGGTTAGGGGTTCTAAGTGAATGGTGTTTATGTAAAAAAAAACTAGGAGGGATGAAAACCACCGACTCCATAGGTGAAGATGGGGGAATAGGTGAGTTTGGAGGTGATTGTTCTATGATAGGCTTGGGGTGAGGGTTTTTAGAAGGTTCAGTAGGTTCTTCAAAACCTAGGCCATATCACTTCTTGGCATTCTTTATGGCCTCATCATTTGGTGGTTCGACAGGCTGGTGGGAGCCTTGTTCATAGCGCCCAAAGCCAAAGCCCTTCCATGCACACCTATAAAGATAGGTATGAGCAAAGTTTGGGTTTCCAAGAAAAGAGAAGTCAGACGTAAATAGTTGGGGTGATGAAAGAGGATTCCCATCAGTGGGAGCTCGATTTAGCCCTCCATAGATGAGATTTGTTTGAAGATTGGGAGGACCATAAGGGACAACCATTCCAATGTAGTGGTCATAGTTGGGATTGTGATGAAGTTGTCCATACTCTTGAGGAGTCTGGAACATGTCCAAGGTGAGTAAACGATACTCCCCAAGTGAAAGATGTTGGAAGGTATCTTCCATAGGGTCTTTTGTTGTCACTTGAGGAGGTGGTGTAGGTGTAACTGCCATCTACATAATTGTTGAAGCTTTTTCAGGTGGAGGTGGTGTTTGGGTTGATGTTTTTAAAGGAATGAGAACATCATTGGGTTGATAAGTTGTGTTGCATGTCTTGAAAAGGGAGGGGTCTATGGGAATGGCATGGACTTGATCGTCGTGTTCAAATTTGACACAACGATGTAATGTAGAAGGGACACAGGCCATGGCATAGATCCAAGGTCATCCTAATAACATATTGTATTAGAACTCCCCTTCGATGATGTAGAAGAGTTTTGGGACTATTCATGGGCTGACATGAATATGTAAGATGATGGTGCCAATGGCAGTGGCGTTGGAGTCGTTGAAAGATTGAAGAATTCCATCAGTCTTTGACATATAATTCTTTGGGAGGGCTAATTGGTCATAGGCATGGGTGGAAATGATATTGATGTTGGTGCCCCCATCAATCATAACTCACTTAACATGAGTTTGATCAATGTAGGCTATGATGAAAAGGGCAGCATCCGGATCTTCCAAGTTGGAGGTAGGAATTTCAGAATCACTAAAGGTAATGGAGGCAATGGTGGGTAATGATTAGACTAAGGTAGCTAATGGTTGAGGATCTTCAGGTTGGACCTCTACCACTTGTAAAGCTTTAATTAAAGATTGGAAATGGTTTGGAGAGATTTGAATGAGGTCATATAAGGACATCTTTACTGGAGTTGGTGAAGTTGTTTCACCATTGAGTCACGAATCACCTCTGAAGATGTAGGTTGGGATGCACCCAAGATTGAAATCTTGGGTTTTGGTGGTTGAGCAAGTTTGAAAAATGGGTAGGTTTAAGGAATAGCAACTTGCTCTTTTGCTTTATCCTTTAAATTTTGTGACCTAGTGGCCACATTGATGGTGTTAATCTTGAATAAAGGGGACGAAGGAGATAAAGGGACCATAGTCTGATGATGGGATCCCGATGAAGATGAAGACGTTTGAGAGACATGAGACGGTGTTGGAGATTTGTTGATAGTATCCTCAACAAGGAGGATGTCTTTTTTTAAGTAATGGTGAATGACAACCTTAAGGGCACAACAATTTTTAGTGGCATGCCCAGGTGAGCGATGATATAGGCAGATTTTAGTGTCATCGAACCAAGACGGTTTTGGTCCACGAAGTTGAAATGGTTTAATAAGTGGGAGAGTGATGCTAGAAGTTTGCAAAAGTTGGTGTAGTATCAAAGCATATGAACCCACTAATGGGAATGTGCTTGTTGATGCACTATGTATTGATGACTTTTGTTTTGGAGTTGTTGAGTGATATTTTCGTACCACCTTTTGCATTGGTGGTGTGGCCACTCGTGTAGACGACACTTTCTTTGTGAGGGGTGCCAAATTTTTCAGAGGAGGTATGTTTTTGGTAGGTAAAGGGAGTAATGGAGGCAACTTATTTTTTTAGGTGTTGGAGTAGAGAGCACTCCTATTAAGGTAAAAGGATGAGGGCCCAAAATAGAGGGCAATGGTGATGGTGGGGTAGGAGTTCTCTGACGTGTTTTAGTAGCCTTATTTAATACAGTATGAGGACCACTATTATGGGAGGTGAGATTCAAATCAACCTTCACTTGTGGGTGAGTGAGATTCGATATGGGGCAAACACCAAGGGATTTAATCGATTTTGGTATAGTGGAAGTTTGTGAGGGTTTAGGTTCAGATGTGGACGGTTGAGCTTCTAAAGATTTGGAAGTAGAAGCCTAGTCTTTGTTGGAGACTTTAGGAGATTTTGTCGAAGGAGGGTCATCAGTATGAGATGAGATGGGATGTGTAAGAGAAGGAGCTTTGAGTCACTCCCATAATGCCTCATGTTCTAAGTTCCTTGAATGGAGAAATCCTAAGTTTTCAGCCAGTCGAGAGAATGGTTTAGAAGTTGTTGTGCTAGGCTTTATAATTGGTTTTTCAAAAGATTTAGGTGGTTGTGAGAGTGGGAATGTGTTAGATATGGCAATCTCTAGCCAAAGGTGAGAGAGAGCCATTACTGGATCCTCTTCGGTTGAAGTAGGTGAAGAGACAAGTTCTTCTCTTGATGGAGAAGGAATTGGAGAATGTGACTCCTCAAGAGGATAGAGGGCAGGGATGATTGTACCTTCTACTTGCAGTTGAAGAGCAAGAAAGGTATGGTCCTCCATTGGTAGTAGGAAGGATGAAGGTGGGGCTAGTGGCGTTGGTATGGTTAAAGCATCCTCCAATATAAGAGGGGTAGATGGAGGACTATTAGGAGAATAAGGCTCCTCTTCCTATGATGGAAGGATAGGTTGACTAACCTCTTCGGTTTGTGGAAGAGGTTGGTTAGGGATGAAAGGCAAAACCATATTGACCATGCGTATATTCTTTAGCTGTGGTCTAAATGTTATTTTGACTAGGGGATGGTTAGGGAAAGGTTGTCTAAAGATGTCTATGTTTTGGTTAGGTGGCACGTTTGGGTTATCCAAGACAAGATCACCTTTATCTAACATGTCCTGAATGACATTCTTGAGGGTTTTACAATTGTCTGTGTCATGGCCTTTGACACGGTGATAATTACAAAAGTCATTCTCCTTACACCATGTAGGGATGGCACACGAGGGATCAAATTGAGGTGGTGGTCAAATTTGGGGGAGGTTGAAGACTCCCTATTTGACTAGTTTACACAACATAGATGCGTATGATTCTCCTATTGGAATATATTGATGTTATACGTATCATTGTTGGAATTGTCATGTGATGTATTCTGATGTTGAAGGTTGAGGTTGGTTGGTTATTATTAAAGATGATGGTCTAACAACCACAGCATTTGCCACTCCTTTGGACTTGGAGTGGGAAGAAGAAGATGGTTTGGAAGAAGAAGGATCATTGGATTTTGCATTGTTATTTTTACTACGCAGTTTAACTTTATCTTCTTTGACAGCACGGAGTTCAAGCTTCCTAGCCATGCTGAAAGCTTCGTCAAATGTGCGGAATGTTTGGACCCAAAAAGTAGATGAGATGTGTTTGGCACATGCTTGTGAAAAGAGCTCAATGAGCTCAGGTTGAGGTAAAGAAAAGGAGAGTTGGTTGATTAAACTTCTCCATCGAGCAATGAAATTAGCTATTGATTCATCGTCTAATTATCTAATAGAGTATAGGTCTATGATGGAGACATTTTTAGTGATGTTGATTGAAAAGTGGTCAAGAAATAGTTGAGCTAGTTGAGTGAAGGTAAATAGAGAGTGACTGGTAATAGAACTATACCAATTGATGGCAACACCAAAAAGCGACATGGGAAATGTGTGTAGTAATAACGCATCATCATGTGCTATAAGGTAACATGTGTGTTTGAACGCTCGTAGATGTTGTTGTGGGTCCTCTTTACTCTGAAAGTGAGTAAACTTGGGAAGTTCCCACTGACTAGGATATGGTCGGATTGGGACTGAAGGATGAATAGGTTCATTACAGATTTGTTCATATGAGAGAACATTTCTTGAACCCAAAATGGATGTCTCAATATTAGACATCTTATCCATCAACATCTTGATCAGATTGGTTGATGGATTTGCAAGTGGGGCACCCCCTAGGTTGTAAGGCATTTAGAAGGTGTTAGGTGGAGCGTATGACATAGTTGGTTGCACTTGTATAGGCGCAACATATTGGTAACTAGTCATAGGGACTGATGTTGAAGTCAAGGGTGGTTGTGTCATAAAGCTAGAAGGCACAACTTGGCTTGATGTCGTCAAAGGTGGTTGGATGGTGGCAACACTAGCCAAAGGATAAGTAGTCACTCTTGTATTTATGGGTGCAAGAGTAGGTGGGATGGAGACAATTAAGTTCTGGAATGGTGTAGAACTCTGTTGAATGGTTTGTGTTTGAGGGGGTATAGAAACCCCAATGGAGGTAGGTCCAGAAATAGGAGAGGTCACACTTTGAAGATTGGTCATGGTCGGGTTGTTAGTTGAGGCAATGGCCTGGGTGACCATGGGTTGGGTTACCAAGGTTGTTGATATGATTATCATTTCAACTAAGGAAGTTGGCATCTCATAAACTGGGTTGCCTGAAGGATCTCATGTTTGACTTCTCACGAGATAGTGCTAAAGAGCCTTGACATTGAGATCAAGGAACCTTTCAAAGTCTTGGTCCCCTTTGAGAACAATAGCGGGTTGATTTGGGGTTGGTTGGATAGAAGTACGTTTAGTTTATGAATTATACTCCATTTGAAGACTTGATATAGAAGGCGAAGGTGGGAGTGGTTGTTGCCTTGTGTGGTCAACAAGAGTTTTGGTTTGACTATGTGTCAAAACCATCCAAGGCAAAATAGATTCAGGTTCTAAAAACTGTATGTTTCAGCCTCAAAAAACTAGAATTTGTTTTTAACAGCAAAAAGGTCAAGTTTTTAGCTTGTTGTTTGAGAAAAAAAATTGACATTGACCAACGTCGGTAGAAAAATTGATGTCGGTGAAACAAGTTGATGATGTCGGTCAGATAACCGATGTCAGTGAATATCAGTTGCCGACGTCAATGGAAAAATTGATGTTGGTTACTGTGTATTTCCAAAAACTCAGAAAACTAAAAGTTTTTGGAAGAAAGAAGAAAGTTCTGAGTTGTTTTTGGAGCTCAGAATAATGCGTCCTTACCAACTCAAAAAACTAGATAAAAATAGAAAAATAGATGATGGCAAGCAATCTCTAAACGTTAAATTCCTAAAAATAAATTTTAGAGTCGTGTTGGCTTATGCCTTAGAAGAGTGTGTTTGGGAAGTTGGGCTTTTAGAACGGGTCCTAAAAGAGGTAGTCTAAGGTTGGTTTTGGGTTATGTTTTGGTGCTCAAAAGTCTGTGTTAGGTTCCGTATGTGGCTTGGTGCTAGGGGCTTGCTCCCCTAACTTCACGAGCCCAGAGTCAAGCTGGGTCACTTAGCCAATATATACTTCCCCTAGAGTTTATACTCTGCTAGAGAACAGAGTGGGTTCTCCCCTTGGTAGTGAAGTCTAAGTACAATTACCAGGAAGGGTAAGGTATCCACTAGGTGATGAAATCCTAGTCAGACCTTGTCTCAGGTATGTTTAGATGTTTAGTTTGATGTGCTTGTGGTCTGGATGTGTAACATATGTGCACTATGATTTATTCATAATGCGCTTTTAATTACTAGATGAGCTAAAAATGCATTCAAGCAGGAATGAGATGCAATATATTTTTATCCCAAATTGAAATGTTTTGTTCAGATGCAAACAAGTGGGGAAAAGGTTAAGAGTATGAATTTCACTACTCTAAGATGCAGGAAAAAGGTGAAAAGAAGAAAAAGAAAGAGGTTCTTTTTAACTTTTTCTAATGGTGTCTTTTTGAAAGAAAAAGAAAGAAGGAGAAGGATGCAAGAAGTGAATATAATGCATCTATATGAAGAGTTTGCCTTTTAGAAGAAATGAACCCAAGGAAAACTCCAAGGTCCCACCAGGCATGCCAGAATGTTTCTAACTCATTTTTTGCTTTTTACATTCAAAAGAAATAAGAAACTAAAGTTAAATGGTCAGGGGTTAGATGATACCCAGATGAAGTTGCACACCGTATCTAGATGATTGAAGGAGCTCCTCTTTGGCTGTGGAGGATGACACCTGTAGATAAGAAAGACTTAAACAAAGAAAATGTTAGATAGATATATGGTGGACTGCCAAGCAAAGCTCGGCCCTAGAAGTGGAAAGACTTCCTTGAGGGATGACAGTCCACTTATTTGACAAAAGAGTGTTGCTAGAAAGAGAGATAATGAAAGGCTAAAGAAGAGAAATAGATAATGCGTACTTGATTCTTGAAATCTTCCTCTCACAGTCGTTGATGCCGGTTAGTCTATTGTCGTCAGTTTGTTAATGTTGTTGACGTTGGTTAGGATGCCGACGTCAGTAGGGGAAATGGGCCTTGATGTTGATGTCGATAGGGGAAATGGGCCTTGGATGGGTTTTAGGGTATGTCTGTGATCAAAAAAATGGTTTGGGAGATTCAAAAGGGTTGTGCAGGGATGCAAGATAATGGACAGAGTCTTAAGAAGAACAAAGTTAGGGGACAGGTTGTCAAAATGGGTCGAGATAAAAGAAAGGCTTTTCAGCCTCTCCAAGAAGAAATCCATATTTGGTCTCAATACTACTCAAAAATAGCCAATGGACTAATTACCAATGCACTCTAAAAATACTAAAATATAAACCAGAAGAATACTTAGCTCTTGGTGGAGAACCAAAAGTGTAGAAGACTTGTTCCCATTACGATTGATGTAGGAGACTTCATACAACCTTCTAATCCAATGTCTGGGGTGAATTTTGTAGAGTTTCTTAGCCTGGAGAGTGATGATAGAATTTTGATGCCTCATCCCAAAGCCTACCTTTGATATGCGAAGAGTTGGGGAGCAAGAGAATTCAGATCCAAAGAGCAAGAGAATTTGCATTCGAGCCTCTAGCCAAGGTTAGAATTTAGTTTTAAGTAATCAACGTCGGTGATTCCATCAGCGTCGGTCGACTGTTGACCGACATCGGAAGCTGGAGAATGGGTAAAAAGGATATTTTTAGCCTTTTTCCTGTTCCTCCATTTGCCAAGTTTAGTTGTCATTGGTGAACAGTCCCAAGGTGGATTTATTAGGCACAGGGGTTAGTGGGAGAGTTGAAATAGGTCTTAGGTAATTATGATTAGTCATAGGGTGATAAATGGTCTAAGGGAGAGGAATCCAAGGTGAGGTGTCTAAAAGGGATGATTAATTTAAAATAAGTATTTTAAATTAATAATGTATAGGTTAGGCATGTTAAAGTTAGAAAGGGACCAAGGGGGGTTGACACTATTTTGGTGTCTACAACTTGAGATTGTTCTCTGTGGTTTTTCCCACATTGAGTTTCTACATTATATCTGGTGTCTCTCTATATCTTGTGTGGTGTTTATTGTTTGAGTTTTTTTACATATCTTGAATTTTTGATTAAGTGGAATTTGTTTAAGGGAAAGTTTTATAAGATATATGATATATGAATTCACCCCCCCCCTTCTCAGTATATCCTATGCTTAACAAGGAGGTGATGCACTAATTATATCGTCTAATCACACCACTTTTAATGCACTTGGAACCAAAAGGAAAACTACACATACACTTCATCCATCAAACTAAAATCTCTTCTTCCACATCAATGTTTAAAGCATGGGGACTTGAAGAAAGTATAGGTTAGGAGGACATAGATAATAGGTCTTATATAAACACTAATTAATAAGCTACTCACTATACCTACAATCCATATTAGACACTTCTTGCTGGCGTACAAAAGAGAGCTTTCAAACTACACAAGGCACTAGGAAGGATAACACGTAAAGGTAAGCAAAATACACTTGTACAAGACCAACAACCATAGCATGTACTTCATGAAGTCATGAATGAGGTAAAAATAACATTAATTATTAGTTTAAGGCAATAATTGAGTAGGTATTCACCATACTCAGGTGTAGAGATCTGTACAATAGCCAAAAAGGCTAGTATATATAGAAAATATGAGAAAAGAGAGAGAAGGTGAAGCTCAAGAGTCACAAGGAAATTTTTAAAGCAAATATAATGAGTTAAAATATCATGGAATAAATAATGAGATAGTTCATACAATAAAAACAATGACAAATATCACTTGAACTCATCTAACTCCTCCATATGTGGCATAGATGTTCTGTCATGCATATGAAACTGCCCTCATGATGTGCCTTCATTAGAATGTCTCATCACTAAATAAGGTTAGGTATGATGATTAATATAAGTGGGAGGGGTTATTGAAAATCCTTAAAATTCATTGGAATGGTCTCTAATCATTCATATTCCCCTAGTCATGAGCAATCATCCCAAATAGTTAAAAATGACTCCTTCTCATGCACCCCTCACACTTGGCACACAAAATGCTTCCAATTTATAAATATAATCTATCCATAAGGATTAATGACACATTTTAAGAATTTCCATGTCATTAGGTTCATGAACTAATCCTCAAAAGGCTTCCCAATTGGAGCTTTCATCTTTTCACTAAGTGTTTACTACTTGATTGGCTATGAAAGAGATAGTATACACACTTAGGAGCTTATATACCTCAATATATGAACATGGGGACATGGAAAAAGTCCTAATATTTCTCCTAAAGGTGATTTCATCTTCTAAAGTTTTTCCATACCTTTAAAACACATAAACATGTCAAATAAATCCCTATTATACACAATTTGTACATGTGTAGTGCATCTCAATTGGATGGGGAGGAGTTTTGAAGAGTTCTCTATCACCTCCCATTAGTTTCATGGCAAAAAATTTTCATATGGATTCTCCATTTGCAATATCTTCCTCGTCGGGTCCTTAAAGAGGGTTTTGTGAGGGTTTAGAGTCATTGTAGTTCTTAGCATTTATTCATAAAAATGGCATGTTGGGAATCTAAAACAATTCCACTAAGGGATTCTTATATACCCTCTCTATCTTCCCTAAACACCTTAACTCTCCATGCAAAGCCTCATGGAAGTTTTGAGCATTTCAATCTGGCCACTTGAGTCTTTTCTATGAATCCTATAGGGTTTTAGTGCCTTCAAGCCAGAAATGGCCTCTTGGTAACCTCCCCTAAATCTTATTAGCCTCAACATATCTATCATAATCCTAAAAACATGTCTCAAACCATTTTAATGGTCATATTATGTTATAAATGCAATTGACCTCTCATTTGCCTTAGGCTTAAACCTTATTCCACAAGTTTGTCTGTAACCTAAAGCTCAAAATGAACTTCCTTGATAGATTATCTACATCTAAAAAGTTCAAACATGTCTATCTCATTCCCCTAAACATGTCTTAGTGAACTATATATACTTCTAAGAGTTAAGAATGAAAATGGACCTAAACTTGGTTCTAAGTTCCTTGAAGGACCAAAGGGTCCATCTGCAACTCTTGGTGTCTAGACCACCTTGCTGACCCTCACTCTTTATAAATTGTATTTTTATGATTAAATATGTATTTTCCAACTTCTCAAACCATCTTTCATGGTTTCTTTGTCTTTGGGTTCAACTTTTTTATCCCATCTCTCAAGACTTCTTGCTTATGAGCTAAGGGGAGTGACCCCTATCTGAGATGAAATAGGGGGAACTTCCCCTTTATGCTCATAAAATTTATCTATTATATATGTAACTCTAATATTAAAGGATTATTTTTACAAAAAAATATCACCTAACTCCAAGTTTTAGATCTATAAGCTCCTAAATTTCTCAAACAGACCTTGCCTAGGTAAACTGTCTGCAGGGTTTTGAAATATTGACCATATTTACACTTGAAAGTGCCTTCTCTTGGATAGGTTTATGTTGGTGAGAGAATTTTTATGTTATTTTTTCCATGTTTAACATGATTTAAATCTTCATTTTCTTTTCCAACCTCTCACATAATCTTCTATGCACTTGATCCCACAAGACTGGGTTTGTCATAGTTGACTATGATACCCCTATTCACCCCTACCTATAGGCTATGTTACATGTTTATACATAAATGGTGATGTTCATAGTCTCCTAAAGATACCATTTTTTTAATTTTGACATACTTTTTTCATTATCTTTCATTTCTCGCATTCTAAACACTACCTTCTTTATAAACTAGGACTTTCCTTAAATATGACTATGTTTGCTTGTTTGGATCTTGATGTAGGCTACCTTGAATAATCTAAGGTTGATCATGATGTTACAAGGCTTAATTTAATCCACTTTATGTCACATGACCTTATATATCACCTTGAACTCATCTTGAGTTCTCTTATATGTTCAAAGGAGATCTAAACTATGTTTTCCTTAGACTGAGGCATCTTTCTCCTTAAGACCCTACCTATAGGTGCATCTCAGACCTATAGGTATTAATTTCCATGATAAAACCTTTATTATGATGTTTTCTGATCACATTTATCTCACAATAATTCATGTTCATGTCTTCACTTTACATTGAATGCCCCTTTTGACATCACTAAGCATCAAAACTAGCTCACTATCTGCCTACCTAGCTGTATGCAACTCTTTAGGCCTATGTATGGATAGGGTATGAAAAATGAGTTTAAATAATAATTTATAACTTCCTATGATGATATTTAGACTCATAGGAAACCTTTAAAACATTGAAACCACTAACCATGGAGAGAAAGTCAAGTTGTTACTTGAATGGAAGAAATGGTCATTATTTGACTTAGGGCTACAGATGACATTTAATGAACTTAGTGTGTTTAGAAACAATTTTGAGGCTCTCAAACACTATCCTCCACTAATATATTTTATTTGAAACTTGGCATATAGTTTCTTCATGCTAGAGATAACAAGGTAAGGTCATTGGAATGAATGAAAAGTCTTGGGAGATGTCATATGAGTTTTGCAACAACCCCTTGGACCTCTGTTTTTAATTTTTAGGGACAAGAGACCAAAACATAGATTGACTATTTGGAATATTTCATCCACACCTATTGGGCTACCAAAGGTTTTAAACATTCTCAACAAACTATCAACTTGCTTCATAAACCTCATGAGGACTCAACCCTATCAATTACCTTCATATAAACCTTTGTAGCTCTGTCTGAGACAACTATAGGTGTATACTTTTGAGTGTAAGTCAGTGAGGGTGATATGCAACCAAAACAAGCCTAGGAGAGGCTATTTTAGGCATGTCAATGCATCATATACAATGTTAAGAAATTTTATCACAAGTACATCTCTCCAAACATAAAAATGATGTCATCATGGCCTGTAGGTGATTATCTTGAGCTATATTATGGGGGCAGAGACATGGAAGGAGCAAGAATATGCAAGGTAAAAGGCCTTTAAACCACTAAAATTCATTTTCCATTCTCAATAATATGACCTTTATCAAGAAACATGTTGAAATAGCATCAAAACATCTTCTCCCAATCCTAAAGACACCTATAGGTGTGAAAGGAAATAGTTTGAAAGTACAAACAAGCCTAGAAGAGGTTTACTTAGGCATTTGAGAATACTCATGCTAATATTATGATGTAAAAACTTGTGTAGAGTCTCTTAGAAGCACATGAAACAACCAAAAATGTCAAACCAAAGTAAAATATTCTAAAACAAGCTCAAACAGGGACCCCTCATGGATGCAAGAGCATAAAAAGCTACCTAGATTCTTAGCAATGGTTTTCATAAAGGAGGAGAAATGAAATTAAAACTTCTTACCATGTATTTTAATTATACTAATACCCCTCTCAACTCCCAAGATCACTCCCTCCAACTCCATTTGTATGGACTATACTAAGCATTTGAAGTTGACCCTTCTTGGCTTGTGAAGGCAAGAAAGGAGTAGAATAAAAATCTGATTTATACTATTTTTTTTTCATAATATGTGTATTTAATACCTTAGGGAGCTCAAGAGACACTTTTCTCATGTTTTCACTTGAAAGTGAGCTCACAAAATCTATACAAGTGCCATTAAGGTCTTATTTTTAAGGGAAACTCCCTATTTTTATGCATAAAACTACTTATTCACTACCTCTGACTACTTCCTAACATATTATGACCCCATCCACATTTTAAAATTTTTTGGTAACAAATATTCTTCTTTGAAAAATCCGTATAAGTCATTTAATGAGCTAAAAATGTGACTAAAAGGCATTTTTTGCATATGAAGCATGGCAAAGGACAAATTTATGACTTGAGAATAACTTAAAAAACTTAAATGACTATATTAGGACATTTATTAAATAATTTAATCCTTGGACCATGTTTTACCATGTTTTAATAGAGTTGACTTTGGTTGACTAAACAAGTACAAAAAAGCTAGGTTTACACCAAGGCTAGAGCCAGGATAGGGAGATTTTTAGACACACATGAAACCCTGTCAGACATATGGGAAGATTTGAAAAGTTTTAATAAGTAGGGGTTGATCCAATTTGACTAAAGGTAAAATTTGGTCAACAATTTCACTGTGGAGATTGGTATGTGTGAACCAAATAATGTATGTATACTTACAGAGCATATCCACCATGTCATGTTGATTTTAACTTGGTTTGGCACATGTGGCCATAAAATATAGGTAAAACCATCTCCTTGTGTTATAATTGAATACCGATGGTCTAAAAAATAGTTTTTTGATAGTTTTAGAGTTCATCTTTTGGTGAGTGACTTCAGGTCAAGAGTAACACACTTGTTTTCAACCCCTTAGAGCATGGTTGGTCATATTCTCCATTGAATGTTTGTATTGAAGAGGATCATGGATGGAAAGTAAGGTCTATGACACTTGATATATTCAAGTATCCCTAAAACAAACACCTATAGGTTGCTACTAGAAAATCACTTATGTCCAGACCTAAAAGATGGACCAAAACATGTTTGGAAGCATTTGAGCCTATTTTAGCATCTCAAACGAATTCATGGATTAGGAGAAGATAATTATGTGAGTGTTGAGACCATTACCTATAGTCAAGCCTATATGGAAAGGTGTATATTTTAATAAAGTTTCAAATGAGAATGTTTACCTTAATTTCTCTGAAAAGGGATTCTGCTCCACATAGTGTCATTTCATGGTGAGTGTCTGTGAGGTCGAAGAAAGCCTAATAGATTCATTCTTGTACCTTAGGCCTAGGGGTAACATCTTAACACAAGAGTATATTTTTATTTCAAGAGAATATGATGGTATAATGTGTTTTTAACTCGGTCAAAATCTTGATGGAAACGCTCAGAGAACTATGGTGCCATTAAGCCAAAATGAACCTGGAACAATGCAATTTGCACACCTATAGTGCATTGATCGTAATAAGAGCATGGTATCAAGGTATAAATGATCTCATTAAAGTGTAATATGATCCTAGTGACCTCAAGATAAATTTAATTTTTGAATTACAGTGCTCAAACATGTATCATCACCTAGAGAAATCCCTTGATTCCCCTAATTAACACCTACAGTTTGACTCATACTCAAACTAGCCTAAGCTAATGAAGGATACAGGTTTGGTTGGTAGTCAGAGGTATAAAAAGGAGATTAACATGTATAAATAACTTTCATAGTGATAATATCACACTTCTACATGATTCCAAAAAGCAAGGATGAACAGAAACAGTCATAGCTAAAGGTTCTTAAGCCTTATCAAAACCATGTACATAGTCATAGGCCTAAAAGCTAGTCTTGAGAATTTAAGATGTTGAGGGATATATAAGAATGTTCAAGATTTTAAAATTGATACAAAATTCCATCATGATTTTTAATATACCTTTTTGGTCTCCTTTAATTTAGACTAATAGTAGAAGTGCTCACTATTTTGTCTCAGACCTAAGGCACTCCAGAAGCAATACAATTGCAGACCTAGTACATTGATGAAAAAAAGATGAATGGTAGAGTTACAAGACATTATGGGATGATGTATAGTGTTAAATTGGAGATTAATAAAGGTTAATAAGGTCCTAAAATTACTATCACCACTCATAAGTGACCACATACTCAAAAAATCCAGTCTATGCCTCTTAGGCCTAGAACTAGACATAAACCTCATGGCTTTTAATGACACTCATATGGTCATGTGATCTTCACAAGTAACTTGATATCCTTTATGTGCGAGTGGATGGTTGATGAGATTCATTAGTTTGTATAAAACAACATAGATTGGTCATTTTTGGCCTCATTTTGCCTTAGGGGTGTCCTGAATGCATTGTAAGAACTTGAGAGACTTCTTATTTCACTTGAATCTATATGAATAAGATACATGGGGTCTCAAGCACTTAAGGATAGTTGATGGGGTCATGAACTTAAAACTAGTGGCATTGGTTCAAGGGTTAATGGATTAAATTTTATGAATCATTATTAATAACCTAAATGACCTAAAACCCTCATAAGAGCCTGATGAGAAATATATGAAGAGAAATTCATCTATAAGGGGTTAATTTACCTAGAAAGTGATTTTTACCTACTTATCACTCTCTCAAGCTCCCTACCACTCAATGTTTCCATATCATCACTTGTATAGATGAGGTAAATTCTATGTTTTCTATAATATTTGAGGTAATTTAAACGTACATAAGGGAATAGATAGATGAAATTCAAGGTGGAAGGTGTGTGTAAATGTATTTTGACTCCTCAGACCCCATTCTCACCTCAGTCATATATGAATATGCCTCCTCTAAGATGATTTTTATAGGTAGTCTTGGATAGAATAGTGAGAAGTAAGGTGACTATCAAATTGATTGTGAGAAGTGTGATTTTGAGTTTTCTTGAGGCCTATATGATATAATATAAAAAATATATGTTCTAAGTGTCTCATATATCTATAATGAACTCTCTTGAGCATATGCAAGTCACCCTAGTGACAAGTGTGAGAGTTTAGGCCTAGAGGGCTAGTGAGTAGCCACAAGGAAGTGAACAATAAGTGGAAAAGAGAAGAAAATTAGTTGTAGTAGTGCATAATGACTTGCACCAATCATGTTTTCAAAATATCAAGTCAATATACATGTGTCAATGACTTCCAAGGAAGTTCAAGATAGAAAAGTGGACTCCTCATCAAGAAAATAGTTTTAATAAGGACAATGAAGTGTTCTTACACCAAATTGAGGAAGACGTCATGTTTTAGATAGAAAATTGTCCAATAGGATCTCATGATCTATTTTATAACTCCTTCTCTTCCATTGTTACTGGTATTCAAAACTTGACACTTGGGATTTTGACTCTCCAATGTCACTCCTTCTCTCTCTTCTCTTATTACTCTATATATTGAAGCCATTTTGGCATTGTAATGGATCTATAATTGGTATGGCAAAGCCATACTAGTTTAACATCTTATTTTACCTTTGAATAAATTTCTCAAGATAATTAAGTCTCTAAAAAAAATTTCCTAAGTATGTCAAATAGTCTATTTGGATGACAAGTGATAATTTTTTCTCCTTTCTTCCATTATGCTCTTGTATGCATTATGTGAGTAATACTTATTCTAACATGTATCATGAAGGGTAACTATTTTTTAGGTGTTTTTAAGGTGTGAATATAGATTAGTAGTGTTTGAGATTAGTATACCTCCTATTCACCCACCTTTGGAAATGCATATCAATCTACCTTCATGTAGAAACACTTATGCTAGAAGAACCTTGAGTTGAGATTAGTTTTAGTAATCTGTCCTCTCAGTGAAAATTCAAGTATGCTTGTGGAGATATATTTGGTGTATCACCTCCACTAGTTTAGGTTGCTTTCAATTTCCTTCTTCCCTTTTCACCCCCAATAAGTGATTAGACTAGTGTAGTTGAGAGCCTAAACAGTTAGATCAAGGAAGCTAGCCCATAATCTAGAGATATATCTCTTAAAGTAATCTGATTACACTTAGAGAAAGTTCTATGTTATCCAAAATTTTAGAAGGTTTGGTTGACTTATTTAGGGTGAAAATTTGGAAATAACAATACCTACATAAAAAAAATTATTTTACATCAGTAGTTCTTCTTGGAAAGAACAACTGTGATTCTTGGCATGCTTACATGCAACACTTGTTCATGAAAAAGAGAAAGAATTGTATTCCATTATTATATGGATAGATTATTCATCCCACCATTTCTAACAAGTAAATTAAGTGGGCTAAAACTTGTGATAATATTTATGGTAACTTACCACTACATGTTTCATGGGATTTACATCACCATGTGCAACTCACCATGTGTCCCAGTATTATTCAGAGCATCCTTCAATCTCATTTTAGAGATCTTACTGATATTTATATCACTTTTACTCCTCATGTTCCTACCATCTCTTTAGAGACTTTTATACTCTCTCTTCCTATTCCTATTTCCTATTATGACACATCCATGTTAGATAGTGTGCTTCTTTATTTTAAGCCACCACTACAGGATGAGATTCTACCAGACCTTTAATATCCCATTGTAGATTCTACATCCATTATTGTGCATGATGTTACTCTTCCAAAGCCTTCATATATTGGTAATTTGGAGGACTCTATTTTTTCCAGTGTGAGGACACCTTGTTATAGAATCAATGACTCTTCTCTCCAATGGATATTTAGTCTGTGTATCTATGTGCTTAATCTATAGTATCTTCTTTAGTTTTAATATATTTCGATACTTGATCCACACTTCACATGGGCATTCCTTTATAAAATGATCCATTCCATTCTCTTTCATTGGACTCACTTATAATTGATAACACTTCTAAACATGATTACATTTATGAGATTGATGACTCTTTTGTTAGTAAAAATGACTAAAATAGTGATTGGGACATACCTCCACCATCTCCTTGTCACCTTTCTGATGTTGAGGAGTTCAATCTTGATCAACCTACCTCTTGTCCACTTTATACATTACATGGTGCAGGTATACTAATCCAAGACACATCAGACATTGGGTAGTCTCTTCCATTGGTACAGGGTATTATGTAATCTATTTTAGCCTTTACTTCCATTGCACCATCATTGCTTAGATAAATTGGCCCTCTTACTATGCATGAGGAGAAAATTTCCTTGGTTGGAGTTACATCAAGGACTTAATGGACCCACTCACTATTCCAAGGTGATCCACTCATCACTATACCTACTTCTGATAGGTTCACTTTAGAGGAATTACATCCAATTCTTGTTCATGATCTTTCCAAACCTATTTCACACTTCTATGTTTGACCCTAATCAGAGGTATTTATATTGTTTCCTCCTTAATCTTCCACTACAGAATGGGCAGACTTCCATTACACCATTTATGTTATTATTTTGGCAAAGGGAATAAACATTTTTCGATTCAGATGGAGCTTCTTTAGTCTTCAATCAGAGGATATTATCAGTGACATTCATCATCATGAAATCTCTATTATAGGTAGCTTTATCATCTTCTATGGAGACTTCTTAACTCAACTCTCTATGTGATCTATTGCTCTCACTTGTGGATGCATTCTCGATTATCCCCAACATCTTTAGATCATGTACACTTTCTCACCTTGCTCTCTTTTTGGAGAAGATTTTTGTCTTATGGGTTTTTAATTTTTATCCACCTTATGGGAGTTACATTGTAATTTGGTACCTTATCAGGCCTTATTGTCGGGACCCAATTATTTTACCAACCTAAGGTACACTTCAAGGGGGTGTTAGTGTAGGCTTTTTCCTACTTTTGTTTTTACCTACATGGTTTTTAGTCATCTTGATTAGGGTTGTTAAATTCATTAGAGGAAATACACTTAATGTGTTTTCTAATTATGAGCTGAGTTTTTACCTTTATGGTGACCCAATATCTCACTATATAATGTACCTCCTTTATACTTTTTGGCTAATGAATCAACTAATAGAGATTTATGAATCTTACTTTTGATTTGTATCTTGATCTCACCTAATTTAGGGTTTCATGCAATATATGACATTCAGAGATCTTAGAATCATATTATAGGCCTATAACATACTTTATTGAGAAGTTGAATGATATGAATTGTGAATATTCAGTTTATGACCAATAAGTCTATGTGATTGTGAAAAACTTGAAGAAGGCATTACTTGTTGCCAAAATATTTTTTTTTGTACATAGATCACCAAGTGTTATAGTTCATTAACAACTAGGGGAAGTTAAATTAAATACATATGAAGTGGGTAGACTACTTTTAGAGATACACATTCATGTTGAAGCACATAAGTGGAAGGTTAAACAAAGGTTTAAACATGATAACTAGGAAAGCATTGGTAATAAATGAGATGAGGATCAAAATATTAGGATTTTATTTAATGAAGGAGTTATGCCTAAAATATGAGGATTTTTGAGATGCATGGAGAGCCTACACAGAGGTAAAGAACATGGATTAGACACCATGGCTAGATTACATAATTCAAGAAGGGATGATTTTTAAAGGAAAAAAATCATGTATATGTATAGGATTAATGCATAATAATCTTATTAAAGAGAATCATGGTGGAGGATTGGCAAGATGTTTTGGTGTGGACAAGATTTTGGCATTGTTGGCCGAAATATATTACTAGTAGAAGATGGGTGTAGATGTGTGTAAGTATGTGCAAGGATGTTGATTTTTCTAGTTGGAAAAGAGGAGAAACCAAAATATAAGTTTGTATCAACCCTTAACCATTTCAGACAAGCCATCAGAGATATCAGCATGGATTTTGAATTTGGATTGCCAAGAACACAAAGAGATAATGACTCCATTTTTGTTGTGATAGAATTATTCTCCAATATGGCACATTTCATTACCTATAATAAGACTAATAATATGATATGAATCTCCAACTTATTTCATTACCTATAATAAGACTAATAATACCACATAGAATAGTGTTAAATAAATACACTAATTTTATAGGCCATTTTTGGCACATGTTATGGAGGAATTTGGGAACAAAGTTGAACTAAAGTTTTATGTACCATCCATAGACTGATGGGTAAATAAAATTAGTTAATAGGAGCCTTTGGAATATGTTAAGACATTTAGTGAGAGATAAAAATAGGCAACAATGGGAAATGGTGTTGGCACAAGCCTAATTTACATATTATAATTCTATGAATCAAAGCATGGGAAAAACACCTTTCTAGATTATTTTTGGAGTTAGTCCTAGGAGAGTTACCAAGCTAAGAAGGATAGATGAGATGCTTAGAAGAAGCATAAAGGCCAAAGATTATGTGGAATATATGTGAGAAATACATGAAGAAACTCTAAAAAATTAGCCTAAGTTATATGTGGTGCACATATGAAAAGTTTTAGAGGAAATAATTTTAGGTAGGAGATCTAGTGCTGGTGTATTTCTGCAAAGAAATATTTCTATGAGACACCTATCGCAAGTTGAAGTTGGATAAGATAGGACCATGTAAAGTGTTGTGAAAGTTTTTAGATAATGTGTGTGATATTAAGTTGATGAAAGGAATGCACATATCACCCATGGAGTACATTTATATGATTTTCATGTGGTGAAAGATAAGGGTGAAGGAGAAGAGGAAGATGCATAGATTCCTCACTAGAGGGCATAGTTACCAAAAAGGGAAAGAGAAGAGATAGAGTAAATTTTGGGAATTAAGGTAGTCAAAAGGATGTATAGTAAATAACATAATAAATATTTTTTGAAGTGGAATAATCATGCAATAGAAGAGGCATCATGGTTTGACCTCATAAATATTGGCCACTATGGTTATGGTCTCATGAATTTCAACTTGTGATTCGGGGTTCACATATTAGTTACCCGGGGTGTTTGATATAGTATCATCCATGGCATAAAATAATCTTACATCATTTTGGGAGTTCTAGTACTATTTTATGAAAATGAATTGTTCAAATGTGCTTAATAAAAAGAATAATCAGCATGGAATAATAACATGTGAAGTTTGGATAGAATCACATGCATAGACTCAATACACACACACACACACACACACACACACACACACACACACACACACACACACACACACACACACACACACACACACACACACACACACACACACACACACACACACACACACACACACACACACACACACACACACACACACACACACACACACACACACACATCTTTGGCATGTAAAGGATTCTTTTGGAACAAAGTACGTGGATGTACCTAGAAGCTAATATAAATTTAGTAGGTTTGATTTGGATGTCATGTCACTTAGATATACCACCAAATTTTTAAATAATAATACATCAATATCGAATGCAAGAGCCTAAAAAATGTGATCAAATTAGTTAGTTAAGGTTTCCTAGCTTGATTGTATTTGAATCCTCACCTGGTGTCTTGGTCTATTCACACTAGGAAATAATGTATTAGTTGATCATTAACCTAGTATATATTTTATTGGTAGGAAAATAAGTCATCAATAATATTTTAAGGTATATAAATAGGAGCCTCAAGGTCAATTCAACAAACCACTAGATCAAAACAAAAAATATACTAAGATTTATAGCCGAAAGTAGCTGACAGGAGAGGTAGAATGGAGAGAGACAAATACCAAGGATATAGATTTGCATAATAATTATAAGAATTTATCATTATAATTATGAATCTTCCTAAATTAACTTGATTACAATAGATCCATAGCTCCTACTGAGAAGATAAGTTTATGTACTTTTTTTAAACTAAGTAGTAAACTTGCTTGAATTTGATGTAATTATGTGTGTGTTTGAATAAGTGTGTATGTATGTGTGTTTTAAAAGGGTGAGAGGATCACTCACTATGTGTATTAGGTTATATTCATTATGAACTCGACCCGTGACTATATTACAATACCTCAAACAATAATCAACTAACCAAAACACAACAAGGCTTCACTTTTAAAATGGTTAAAGTCTTCCCATCACATGCTAACAACAAGCCAAATAAGCCTCATGATATATTAATATTGTCTTGTTTGTGACCTATATATCCCCAAAAAATAATAATCAAATTAGAGCCTTATATTATTTTTTAAAAAGGAAAGATTGAATAATGGTGTTTTTTATCATCAAGATCAAATTGATATACAACAAAAAAATAGAGGAATCTGAATGGATAGATATATAAGACGAAGAAGAGTATGTACTCCAAGAGTTTAAACACATGGAAGATATTGTGTCTAAATTAGGAATAAATGAAAAAAAGGACACTCATCTCATATTATAAGTAATATTTTCTCAGTTAACATATTTTGATGTCATGCTCCTTCATGTTATCATTACTACTTAGATTTACATATTTTTCATATCATCTCTCACATAAATTTTTTTATTTTAAGTTAAGTTATTTTTAAGGCTCCACAAGTCACCTAAAAATATGAGGCATACACATTGGCTTTTTTTAGAGACTAAGCTCCTATAATACAATACATATATATAATTTTATAAGTTTTACTTAGTTGGTTACAATTCATACCCATAAATTACTTAAAAGATAATTTTGGACAATAGTGCTCCATTTTAACAAGGGAATTGGTAAGTCATGTAAAATAGTATATTTTTGATGTATAAACTATAAAATAGTCATTTTTAGAATCATAGGTAATATATGGTAGTTTACAACAGGTACTCAGTCACTATTTTTTTTTTAAATACATAAGTTTGTCTCCAATTTTCTTAGTTTAGTGGCATCATGTGCGACATGTATTCTAAGTTATTACATAAGTTTTGGCTCAAAAAATCACATGATATTACTCAATTTTAGAATCGATATACACCCAGATATCATATTGGGGGCATGTGCATGGCACATAACTACCTCCTTACTTAGTTTTGCACTAGTTTCATAAAAGGAATGGAAATTCATGTAATTATCTAAGTTGTGTACAATAGACCCAGATTATAATATATTTCACCAATTTTTCACAAAAAATGAATCTTATTCCATCTTCAATAGTTGACTCACGCTTTTGTACTAGTTTTTACACTAGAACAATATATTGGAATTCATACGAAGATTCAAAACTACTTCACCACTTTGTTTATGTAATGATAGAGTCAATCAAACCCTGATCTCTTAATCACACTCACCTATCAATGAGGATTGAGGCATGCACAGTCCAATCCAAATTATTTCATAAAATAAAAAATCTCTAGGGGTCCTACCCTCTATAGTCACCAGTTCATACCCAAATAATACAATGGTTCATGTACCCAATCAAGTGTATTCATTCCTTGTTATTAGATCTATACGTTTTCTTATCTTTACTTCTTAATTTTTATCTTAAGGAAGGAATAATCTTATACTTTTTTCATTTTAGGTTTTGGGTGAATCATAGTTCAACGTTGTGGCCTACATTCAATATTTTTATTCATAGGTAAGTTAGGTACACACTTTTTTATTTTTACTATGGTATTTTTGTTTTGTTGCATTACTAGAATAAAAGGGGGTTAAATGTAAACACATAAATTAAAATTTAAAGTTAGAACTATGTACTTGTGACTAATCCTTATATTCACTTAGCTCATACCTCATTCCATGGTATTTTGACAACCCTTCCTTCACTTTATATGTGGATGATCCATTCCCACAAATAACTAATGATCTCAAAATGTCCCTATTCCTTATTCAAAATAACTCAAACTTGTCTGATGATAGATCCATACTCATATCTAGACTACATTTTATCCTTAGACAATAGCATGTCATTTGGAATATATCCCACTCCCCAATCATGTCCAATTATATCAAACTCATCATCCTACCAAATAATAATTAGTTGCTCAATTTAAAACTCATGTAATGGTTTATCTCACACATTTAGCAAGCCTTATTCAAATGAATTCCTAATTGATCACTATAAAGCCACAATTTCAAGTCATTTTTCACCCAAGAGGCTCATACATTAAAAATAACTAGAATTATAATTTCACATTGAGATTAAATTCCATATTTTTCCCAATTCTGAATACATACAGCCCTAGTAGCCCTGAGTTAAATTTTGAGTACACATCCAAGGTCACATGTCATAGTTTAAGTAATTAGTCACACTAGAATTTCATAAGAATATAATATTACACTAGTATTATACACAAACCACCATATCATGGGATAACTACATGGATTTTGATCCCTTTTTCGAGTATTGGTATGTAGGAAATGCTCAACACAGGGGGTGTTAAGATCTAGAACAACTTCATCTACTAAATTTTTTTTTGATTTATTTCATTTATCATTCATGATCTATTGATCTAGGGTTAAAAGTGAAAAATATGGCACATACTAATTTTGTAATTAGATCAAGAGCTCCCATATAGTCAAATAATGCACATAGTCAAAGTGAACCTATATATCAGTCCTACAACATAAAACCCTACAAGACACTAGTGTGCCCTAAGGACACCATCACACCATTCCCCTACCTAATTATACTGACCTTGTCAAAATAAAAAGTGAGACATTGTTCTTGATTCATAGTTAGCCAACACAGTCACATAGTCAATTTCCTAGTTTCTATCTTAGTCCTACATTGTCAAATTTCCAATGAAGTACTTTATCTTTGTTATTTCCCCTTTTAACATTTTTATATTTATAGTAAGTTATAAATCAATTTGTGTAATTTATGGCATATATATAATATTTTTATTTTATGCAATAGTTTGTCTCATTTAGGTAATTAACTTCTATTTTTATAAAATTTAATCAAATAACAAGATGTAACTGTTAGTGTAGCATCTCTACCTCAAAAGATGTTGGATCTTGATATTTTTATTGTTATGATAAGAGGACATATGTATTGGATGCATTACAATATAATATCATGCATGATAGGTATTAAAGTGATGTAGAACTTAGTGATGATTTAATAATGGAATTTCTAGAGGAAGATATGTTACCAGTAGTCTTCATTATGTATAGTCTAATATTAATGGAAATGATTCATTGGATGAAAACATCCCTCAACATCAACCCCTTAATTTGTGCCTAGATTCTGAAGTGCATAACATAAGATGTAAGAAGTAAAGTGTATTTAAGAAAAGGAGGGTAGCATATTACTTGATTTGATTGATTGGCCTCACAATGGCTTATCTACATTAATTAAATATAATAAAAAAGGTTTATTTAACATGGCATTCTCAACTCTCTTTCTTAATAGTGATATTGAGTGGATGCAACCAAGTATAAAGGATGTCTATATTCATGAGTATGAATTACACTTGATGAGATACCATGATAATATATTTGGGGGCTATCTTAGATTTCACTATTTATTTTTGCATATTATAATGCAAAATCATATTTATTCTACTTCAATAATATTTATACAAAAAAAATTATAATACCAAGTACTAAAAACAATTACAAACTTGCATCAAAATTTTCAAGGGTATCTTGATGATAAACTTCCTCATCAAATAATGTGTTATGGTGCCAACTTGAGAAGAACCATATTGTCATGTATGTAAAAATCAATTGATATATATGATTACGTAAATGGTGTGCACAAAAAAATCATTGCACTTAGTGCATTAGATAAAAGTGTCCTCATTTTCATCGAATTATGTCAATTGAACCTTCAATTAATGCAAGATACAAGTATAAGTGTATAAATAGAAACATTTTATCAAATCCTCACATTTTTAAAATGCACATGGAACATTGATTCTAAATACTTAATTAGGATGTACTTTTAAACATTTTAGAGGAAAGGACATCTGGGCAAGGTATATGGTCTACACTTACATGTGGTTTAGACTACATGTACTAAAAATATATGTCTAATATATATATCTAGAACATCCATATACCTAGATCCATAGATTATGATACTTGTTTATCGAATGCATCTCAAATATTGATCAACAATCCCCTACAATATTATATAGAGCTAGTAATTATGTTGAGCATCATACTATATGTAGTATAGAGACATGTTTGAGAAAAAAATAAGTTTATCATTACAATGCCCTTATCAATTACATCATGGATCTAAATTATACATTGATAACAATGGTCATAATAAATATGTACCAGCATGAAATGATGAAAAGGTAAATGTTCACAACTTGGACATGCTTTTTTATGGTAATCCAACATAAATTATTAGCCTATCCTCTCATAACATGTAGTTTTTAAATAAATATAAAAATATGTCTCCAAGGTAGAGAGAAGCTCAAAGAGTTATGATGACATGTTGACAAGGGTGTCTACCACAAGTAGTTCAAATGATCCTACATTCTATGCATAGAAATGCTTCCTCACTAAAAAAATTGTAGAGTGTGACATGAGAGAACATGAAACATGCCACATGTTATTAAAACTTCAATAATGTAGTTGATTATTTATTTCTTTTAATGTTGGTCAAAAATTATTTTGACAAGTATAGCTGAATACTAATGATGATTTATTAGATATAAACTTTTTGCATGCATATATGAAACAATATCCACATTTAGATCATGAGTATGATAGATGTTGAAATCTCTTGGTCATTTTCTCTATAACTCAAATGGGAGTAGTGAAAATTAATAAGTACACCTACCATAGTATGACTTTAGACAAGATATTATTCAATACCTAAAGTGACTCACAAGTATATGAGGATGTTTGTTGAGGATGTTTGTTGAAGTGAGTTTTTACTGTACAATATTTTTTAAACATTGGTGTTAATATTGAGATGATGAGACAATTCATCATTAAACATTAAGAGAGTATTAGAAACGTATATTGTGCATGGCATGTTAATCATAACCTTGTCATTTCATAAATTGATAAAGATGATTTTGATGGCCTTGAATGTTATGATTCTCAATGTGATGTCAACATCGATGAGTGGAGCTTCTATCTAAACTGGCTTCATGTCATAATTTATATTTGTTTGATATCAAGCCACTTGTTTATTAGGAATTTGACATTGAGCATAATCAGAACCAATATGTGTTTCCCAGTGATTTACATGAAAAAATAAGGTTTAAAGACCCTAGTTATTAGATAATTCCTAAACAAATTTGGCATCTCCATAAAATATATGTTAGTTTAGTATTTTATTATGTTTAATGTTTTTTCTATACACATATTATGTAGCTTGCTTAGGTGTTATTTTAGGTCACTGGTGAAGATAATATCACATGTATGAGGATGTGGGATCATTTCTATCTTCCACCTATATATTTACCTTTCCTAAGACTATTTTTATCTAATATAATAATTAAATATTATTAATGCTAATAATTAAATCTTTTAATTATGAAATACAAGATTCTTTTGGTTCATGTTTGATTCCAATTTTACAATAGACATCTCTTATACATAATTTATTTTATATATTATAGAGATATGTGTTTCATTTCTACTCAAACCTTGATCCTCAATTACATCCTAATTAGATATGATATCAGAGCATGGTTTATGATATTTGAATTTTGAAACTCCTATTGTGAAATCTTAAGTTTTAGCTTGTATGTCACATATTTGCCATTTGTTTACCTAACACATTGAAGATTCACTTATTATTAGATTATGCTCTCCTTCTAAGGTTCTTGGATGATCTAGATTCAAAAAAACAAGGGAAAAGGCATCTTTTTTGGTCATATTTCATCTGGTATATTTTCATAGAAAACAACTTATGTCATTAGATTCATAAGGTGGCAAAACCTTAGGATTAGATATAAACATGACCTAGTTGCATGATAGTTTATTTTAGTTGTTTTTTTAGGGTTTGAAGGCATTTTCTTAGATTTGTTACAAATCCATACCACCGAGGTCTCCTAAAGAAAAAATATTTCTTGGTTTTGCGAGGTTTCTTGAGAAACTTAATTGGTCTTTTTGGGATTTTTTAGTGTGGTAGTGGATTTGAGGGTTTCTTGGTGTTTTAGACTTGTCATACCTAATTGAAATTAGGCAAAAAGTCCCCCTACTCTAACACCTAATAAATCCATGACCTGATTTTACACCTAGAAAACTTGAGACCTACTTGAGTAGTTATCAAACCTGACTCTTACTTTAACAGTCATCAAACTTGAAACATGCTCTAATAGTTTTTGATCTTGACACCTACTTTTAGCTTATCTGACTCTACCCCAATTATGTATACCTTTGTTTTTTCCATCGATACTAATATGATGCTAGTGACTATAACACCCACATTTTATCATTGTGTTTCTATCATCATTGATCTTGATGCACTTGACTTGGATGGGTTTGATCCTGATGATGTTGCCTCTGACAAGTTTGATCTTGATGTTGTGACTCTACCTCTTATGTTTATGATGTGATAGCCACATGAGTGTGAAATTTAATCACATAACTTACAACATGATTCATTTGGAATTGTGGTCCATCACAGCGACATCATAAAACTCCCTTAGGGTGACTTTTGACATCTTCAAGGAGGGGGGCACTCATAATAGATCTTATCCCCTGGTCATATGGGATTTTAGCCCTTAGTCACAACCAATCTAAAGGGGCTTAAATTTTAATTGAAAATTTGGGTCAAAATTTTACACACCCAAAAAAAATATGAAAAGTGGATATTTCTTTTGTGATCAAGAACTTCAAACTCCCATGAATTTCATCTTATTGTTCCTTTTCAGGTGCCATTGTTTTGAAAGTATGAGTTTTTTCAAACTCTACACATTGGTACTATTATTGAGCCTTATCAAAGTGATCCTTTTTAATTTTAAGGTTATTTGTATATTCTTGTATTTATAGCACCATCAGTTCATCACATAACTATTTACTAAAATGGATCTAAATTAAGTTATGTTACACCATTCAAATATATCGAGTAAAAAGTAAAATACAAATATTCTTGAGTAAGGGTTTACACTAAATCACTATAGGTATAGAAACATAAATGAAACTTGATGTATAGAAGGTGAAGTATTTAAATACAAGTGATGAATACTAAGGTTTATTATGCATGTCTATATCTCCTAACTTGTTCTTTCATATTGAATCTAAAACTTCTCTTAATGATGTTTGGACCATTTTGAAAAAACTTTTTGAGAAGTAAGACATAATGAGAGGTCATGAATAATAAAATTAACTCGTCAGTTTAAACCAAGGTAATTTTGACACTATATATAACTTCTTCACAAAATTCAAATCACTTAGGTTGTTGAAATTATGCGGTATAGACAAAAAAAAATCAGTTGATAATTTCCATCCTTGCTAAATTAGGTTTTGGCTATTTTGTCTTTGTTTATAACTTCCACAATAGTAAGAGTGCACTTATATCTACATGGACCATGTCATCTTTGAATGATTTTTTTGTTGACTTGACTCAGGAGCAAGATAAGCTTCTTCAAATGGGTTCATTAAAGTCTTCCAAATCACATGCCTTAATTATGAGTCATGAAAAATATAAGGCCTCCATTAATAAGTATAAGAAACAAAATAAGAAGGACTAAGAGCAAAGAAAGGATCAAAACTTTGATGCTAATTAAAAATCATCAATTAAGTCCTCTTTAGGTGGGAAACCCAAGAAAAAGAGACTCGCATGTGCCTATTATAAGAAAACTAGGCATGATTAAATAAATTGTATGAAGAAATAGATTAATCAATTAAAAAAATATGTTTGAGAAACATAATATTAGTGTCCATAATTTATCCAATTATATTTCATCAATACAAGAGTATTATAAGGCTAAAGATAGTAGTAAGGGCAAAGGTAAGGGAAAGGCACTTATTTTAGTTACATCCCAACATTCTACATGAGTGATTGATTTTAGTGCCTCATACCACATGGCTTCATCACAATACCTTTTATAGTTCTTGGATCCTTTTTCCATGCATTCCATTTTGTTGGGTGATGATACTTATTTAGGTTAGTGGGAGAAGATCTATTGAAGTGAATGATGGGATATTTTAGGATGTTCTATGTGTTCCCTCATTATCCATTAATATCCTATTTGTTTATCAGATCACTCACATTAGTTCAGGTAAGAGAGTTGAGTTCACACTTGATTCTCTAGTTATTGAGGAAGTTCACAATGACTCTATAGTTATATTTTGGAAATCAAATCACCAATCCCAATTGTACACTTTTTATCTTGATTAGCCTTTTGATCTACTCATTTATACATATAGGGTGATTAAAATATGTCTTGAGTGATTTAGACATCTTAATTATTTATACCTAGAGAAAATCAATTATAATGACATGGTTTCAAGGTTTCCATGTGTTCATTTTTTTGATATTGTTTACTAGGGTTGCATACTTGCTAAACATCCTAAATAAAAGTATGAGAATTATAACTATCTTCGTGCTCAATTTTCACTAGTTTCACAAAAGGAATGAAAAATCATGTAATTGTATATATTGTGTACAATAGACCCAAATTATACTATTGTTTCACCAATTTTGCACCAAAAATGAATATTATTCCATCTGCAATAGTTGACTCACCCTTTTGCACTAGTTTTTGCACAATAATAATATATTGGAGTTCATACAAAGATTAAAAACTACTTCACCACTTTTGTTATATAATGATAGAGTCAAGAAAACCTTGATCTCTTAATCACACTCACATATCAATGTGGATTGAGGCATGCACATTATAATCCAAGGTATTTCAACAAAGAAAAAATCTCCAAGGGTCCTACCCTCTATAGTCACTAATTCATACCTAGATAATACAATGGTTCACATAACTAGTCAAATGTATTCATTCCTTATTATTAGATCAATAAGTTTTATTGCCTTTACTTCTTTATTGTTATCTTAATAAATGAATGATATTATACTTGTTTCATTGTAGGATTTGTGTGAAGCATAGTTCAACGTTTTGGCGTAGATTCAATATTGTTATTCATAGGTAAGTTAGGTACACCCATCTTATTTTTACTCTAGTACTTTTGTTTTTTTATATTACTAGAGTAAAATGGGGTTAATTATATACACATAAATTAACATTTAAAGTTAAAAATGTATACTTGTGACCACTCCTTATATTCATTTATCTCATACCTCATTCTATGGTCTTTTGACAACCCTTCCTTCACTTTATATGTGGATGATCCATTCCCAAAAATAATTAATGATCTTAAAATGTCCTTATTCCTTATTAAAAAAAAACTCAAATTTACCCCATGACTAATCCATACTCAAAGCTCAACTACATTTTATCCTTAAACAACAACATGCCATTTGGACTATCCCACTCCCCAGTTGTGTCCAATTCTATCACACTCATCCACCTTCCAAATAATAATTAGTTGCTCAATTAAAAACTCATGTAATGGGTTGTCTCACATGTTTAACTGCCCACTTTGAAGGAATTCATAATTTATTACTATAAATCCATAATTTCAAGTAATTTTTCACCCAAGAGGCTCACACATTGAAAAGCACTAGAATTCTAATTACACATTGAGATTAAATTCCCTATTTCTCCTAATTTTGAATACATATAGCCCTAGTAGCCCTAAGTTAAATTCAGAGTACACATCCAAGGTCATATATCATATTTGAAGCACTTAGTCACACCAAAATTTCATAATCATCTAATATTACAAGAGTATTCCACACACACCACCATAGCATGGGAGAATTAAATGGATTTTGGTCTCTCTTTAGAGTATTGGTATGTAGGTAACACTCAACATAGAGGTTTTTAAGGTCTAGTACAACTTCATCTAATAATTTTTTTTTACTTTAATTTATTTATCATTCATGATCTATTGAGCTAGGGTTACAAGTGAAAAAGATGGCACATACTAATTTTGGAAATAGATCAAGAGTTCCCAAATAGTCAAATAATACACACATGTAAAGTGAACATGTCTATCAATCCTATAGCATAAAACCCTAAAAGACACTAGTGTACCCTAAGGACACCAACACACCATACCCCTACCTAATTCCACTAACCTTATCTAGAGAGAAAGTGAGATGTTGTTCCTAATTCACAGCTAGCCAACATAGTCACATAGTCAATTTCCTAGTTTCTATCTTAGTCATGTATTGTCAAATTTACAATGAAGTACTTTATCTTTGTTATTTCTCCTTTTAACATATTTGTATCTATAGTAATTTCCAAATCAATTTGCATCATTTATGGCATATCTATAACTTTTTTATTTTACGTAACAGTTTGTTTCATTTAAGTAATTAGCTTCTATTTTTATAAATTTTAATCAAACAACAAGATGTAACTAGTAGTGAAACATCTCTACCTCAACATATGTAGGATATTGAGATTTTTTTTGTTATGATAAGATATCATATGTGTTGGATGAATTACAATATAGTATCATGCACGAAAGGTATTAAAGTGATGTAGAACTTAGTGATGATTCAATAATGGAATTTGTAGAGGAAGATATGTTTCTAGTAGTCTTAATTATGTATAGTCTAATATTAATGGCAATGATTCATTCGATGAAAACAGCCCTCAACATCAACCCTCTTAATTTTTTGTTATATTTTGAAGTGCATAACATAAGATGCAAGAAGTCAAGGGTATTTTAGAAAATGAGGGTAACATATTACTTGAGTTGATTGATTGGCCTCACAATGTTTTATCCCCCATTAACTAATATAATAAAGAAGGTTTATTTATGGCATTCCCTAATCTCTTTCCTAATATTGATGTTGAGTGGATGCAACTAGGTATAAAGGATGTTTATATTCATGAGTATGAATTGCACTTCATGAGTACCATGATAATATATTTAGGGGTTATCCTAGATTTCATTATTTATTTTTGAATATTATAATATAGCACCAAATTTAGTTTACTTCAACAATATTTATACAAAAAAAAAATTAGAATACCAAGTACTAAAAATATTACAAACTTACATCAACATTTGCAAGGGTATCTTGATGATAAACTTCCTCAACAAATAATGTGTTATGGTGCCAACTTGATAAGAACTAGGGCATATTTTCATGTATGTAAAAATGAATTGATAGATATGGTTACGCACCTAAGATGCCCAAAAAAAATCATTACACTTAGTGCATTAGATACAAAGTGTCATCATTTTCATCTAATTATGACAATCAAACCTTCAATTAATGTAAGAGACAAGGATAAGTGTAGAAATAGAAACATTTTATCAAATCCTCACGTTTTTAAAATACACATGGAACATTTATTATGAATATTTTATGAGGAGATACTTTAAAACATTTTGGAATAAAGGACATTTAGGCAAGGTATATGGTCTACACTTACATGTTCCACTGGCAACTTGTATGGTTTAGACTATGTGTACTACAAATATATGTCATGTGTGTGTGTGTGTGTGTGTGTGTGTGTGTGTGTGTGTGTGTGTAGAAAGAAAAGGTAATATAGATATTTTTTTATGAGTACTTGATCAATGTGTGTGTGTGTGTGTGTGTGTGTGTGTGTGTGTGTGTGTGTGTGTGTGTGTGGTGTGTGCGTGTGTGTGTGTGTGTGTGTGTGTGTGTGTGTGTGTGTGTGTGTGTGTGTGTGTGTGTGTGTGTGTGTGTGTGTGTGTGTGTGTGTGTGTGTGTGTGTGTGTGTGTGTAGAAAGGAAAGGTAATATAGATATTTTTTTATGAGTACTTGATCATGTGGGTAGAGGTTGTGCCTAATGTGGACAAATTAGATTGGAATAATCCAATTGAAGTAGCTTAAGTATGGAAATTTCATGATAAGTTTATAAATACATGGAATCCACGTAAAAGGAAAATCCATATAACTATATCCATAGATGATGATCCTTATTTTTAAAACACATCTCAAATATTGATCAGCAATCCCCTACAATATTATATAGAGCTAGTAATTATGTTGAGTGTCATATTATATGTAGTATAGAGACATGTTTGAGGAAAAAATGAACTATTAATGTTTATCATTATAATTCCCTTATCAGTTACATCATGGATCTAAATTATTCATTGATAGCAATGGAAATAATAAATATGTACTAGCATGAAATGATGAAAGGGTAAATTTTCACAACTTGGACATGCTTTTTGTATGGTAAGCCAACATAAATTATCAGCCTATCTTCTCATAACATGTAGTTTTGAAATAAATATAAAAATATGTCTTCAAGGTAGAGAGAAACTCAAAGATTTATGATGACATATTGATAAGGGTGTCTGCCACAAGTAGTTCAAATGATCCTACATTTTATGCATATAAATGATTCTTCACTATAAAATTATAGAGTGTGACATGAGAGCATAGGAAACATGCCACAAGCTATAAAAATTCTTCTTGTATAATGTTGTTGGTCATTTGTTTCTTTGAATGTTGGTCAAAAATTATTTTCACAAGTATAATCGAATATTGATTATGATTTATTAGATACAAAATTTTTGCATGCATATATGAAACAATCTCCCCATTTAGATCATGTGTATGATAGATGTTGAAATATCTTGGTCATTTTATCCATGATTCAAATGGGAGTAGTGAAAATTAAGAATTAAACCTACCATAGTACGAGTTTGGCCAAGATATTATTCAATGCCTGATAGTGACTCACAAGAATATGAGAAATTATTAAAGCTAGCTTCTATTGTATAATATTTTTTAACATTGGTTTTGATATTGAGATGATGAGAGAAGTCATAATTAAACATTGGGAGAGTATTAGAAACATATATTATGTATGGCATGTTATTCATACCCTTGTCATTTCATAAATTGATAATGATGATTTTGATGGCCTTGAATGTCGTGATACTCAATGTGATGTTGATATGGATGAGTGAAGCTTCTATCTAAACTGGCTTCATGTCATTATTTATATTTGTTAGATATCAAGCCACTTTTTTGTCAAGAATTTGACATTGAGCATAATCAAAACCAATATGTGTTTCCTAGTGATTTACATGAATAAATAAGGTTTAAAGACCCTAATTATTAAACAATTCCTAAACAAATCGGGCACCTCCATAAAATATCCATTAGTGTAGGATTTTATTATGTTTAATGTTTTTTTCCATACACATATTATGTAGCTTGCTTAGGCGTTATTTTAGGTCATTAGCAAAGATAATCTCAAATGTATGAGGATGTGGGGTCATGTCTATCTTCCACCTATATATGTACCTTTCCTAAAACTATTTTTATCTGATATAATAATTAAATTTGGTTAATACTAATAATTGAATCTTTTAATTATGAAATATAAGATTCTTTTGGCTCATGTTTGATTTTGATTCTATAACAGACACCTCCTCTACATAATTTATTTTGCATATTAAAAATATCTATGTTTCATGTCTACTCAGACCTCAATCCTTGATTGTGGCCTAATCTGACATGGTATCAAAGCATGATTTATGATAGTGAATGCCAAAGCTCTTATTGTGAAATCTTAAGTTTCAGCTTGCATGTCATAGATCTGCCATTTATTGACCTAGCACACTAAAGATTCACTCTTTCTCATATTTGTATCTCCTTATGGGGTCCTTGGTTGATCTATATTCAAAAAAAGAATAAGGGAAAAGTCATATTTTTTTGGGCATATTTCATCCAGTAGATTTTCATAGAAAATAACTTGTGCTATCAAATTCAGAAGGTGCCAAAACCTTATGATTATATATAACCATGACCAAGTTGCATGACAATCAATTTTGGTTATTTTTAGAGGGTTTGAAGGCATTTTCTTAGATTTGGTGTAAATCCGTACCACCAAGCTCTCCTAAGGAAAAATCATTTCTTGATTTTTTAGGTTTCTTGAGAAACTTAGTGGGTCTATTTTGGATTTTTCAATGAAGTAGTGGATCTAAGGGTTTATTGGTGTTTTATACTTGTTATCCCTAATTGCAATTAGGCAAAAATGCCCCCTGCTCTAACACCTATCACATCTACGACCTAATTCTACACCTAGTAGACTCGAGACCCACTTGAGTAGTCATCGAATTTGATACTTATTCTAATAATCATCAAACTTGAGACATGATCTAACAGTTTTTGATCCTAACACCTACTTTTAGCTCACCTGACTTTTGACATC
The DNA here is from genome assembly GCA_037957365.1 of Torreya grandis. NCBI lineage: Eukaryota > Viridiplantae > Streptophyta > Pinopsida > Cupressales > Taxaceae > Torreya > Torreya grandis. The sequence continues at coordinate 1,897,227 of JARHVA010000807.1, read as the reverse complement.
ATCAAGGAGGGGATCACTCATAATAGGTCTTATCCCCTGGTCATATGGAATTTTAGCCCTTAGTCACAACCAATCTAAGGGGGCTTAAATTTTTATTGAAAATTTGGGTCAAACTTTTACATACCCAAAAAAAATATGAAAAGTGGATATTTATTTTGCGATCAAGAACATAAAATTCTTATAACTTTCATCCTATTTCTCCTTTTTAGGTGCCATTTTTTTGAAAGTATGAGTTTTTTCAAACTCTACACATTGGTACTATTCTTGAGCCTTCTAAAAGTGGTCATTTTTAATTTTAAGGTTAGTTTCATATCCTTATCTTTATAGCACCATCATTTCATCACATAATTACTTACTAAAATGGATCAGAATTCAGTTATGTTTCTTACACCATTCAACTATATCAAGTAGAAATTAAAATAAAAATCTTCTTGAGGAGTAAGGGTTTACACCAAATCACTATGGGTATAGAAACATAACTAACACTTGATGTAGAGAAGGTGAATTACTTTAACAGAAGTGATGAAGACTACAGTCTATTATGCATGTCTATGTCTCCCAACTTGCTCTTTCATATTAAATCTAAAACTTCTCTTAATGATGTTTGAACCATTTTGAAAAAAACATTTGGGAAGTAGGACATAATGAGATTTCATGAACTAGAAAATAAACTCATTAGTTTGAACCCTAGTAATTTTGACACTATATAGGACTTCTTCACAAAATTCAAATCACTTACGTTATTGAAACTATGCAGTATAAACCAAAAAAAATGATCAATTGATAATTTTTATATACACATAATATTTTCAAAGTTTTATCGATTACTGACACTTTATATCTTGTAGGAAACCATCGAGTCTCAATATCTCTAAGTACATGCCTTAAGCAATGCACTAGGAAAGGGGTGGGCAAACCATTGGTTCTTTATAAGATTATTGTCCTAATTTTCACTTGTTATCTACACACTTGTCTCCTAAAACCATTAAGCCTAAGCTTGTTCTTCTCTATTATACCCATTCTAGGCATTTGCTACATTTTATCCCTTTTTTCCTCAGCTAAATCCCTTTTTGTCTGTTGGCTATACTAGGTTGACTAGATCGACCCTATACAGTATCAAGATATTTTCATGTAGGAATTAGGTTAGCCTTTGGCTGACCTATCTTGAGACCTAGTGAACTATTCTCCAAAATTGTGTTAGGTCAACTAGGTCAACCCTATTGGCTAGGATATTTGGAAGGGTCAAATCCACCTATATATACAAGTTCATTTCCATCATTTATTAAGTAAAAGTGAAAGAAGTAAGAATGAATGAACATATACTTATTAACCATTCTACTTGAGAAATAAAGCTTAAGGTTTCATACTTTCTTTGGAGATACAGATATTATCTTATGGATAAGTCTTTTAGATGCATTGATAGGTTATGTAGCTAGATCTGATTTGTCTTTGTCATTCTTACATACCACAACCTCTTGTGAATCACCTTGGACAAGGGAGATATTGAGGTTTGATGGGTTCATCTTCAAAGGTAAGTATTCCTAACTTTATTTCTCCTTTATAAGAGTAGATACATATGCGGTTATACTTTTTTTCCATGCATTATGATTTTGAATACATTGACATGAGTATATGTCTTCTATTCATGTTTATTTTTATTGTTTCTAACCCCCACTTTGTGCCACAAGATTTGGTGAGCACTAGATTAGATTTACTTTACTTATTATTAGTGTATGTGAAATATCAAAACATAGGACCCCCTTAGTATTATTGTGTGATTGTGTTAGATTGGGGGCTTTAAAACCCTCCCTATCATGGTGTATTATGGTAAGAGATACCCTAATTAGGTATAGTGGATCCCCATATTGGTCATGTTCCTTCTTAACAAATGTGTCCCCAATCGTAAGTGTATGGTATGATCTATCTTCTCTGAGTTAGGATTGATTTATAGACATGATGCATTTCTGATTACATACATTCTGATGAATTCAACATGAATCTAACCCTTGTAGGATTTGTTTCATTTATTTATTTATTTATTAATTTTAATTACCATATATTCATAATACTAGGTCGACTGTATTGACACAGTTCTAACTTCTATGCATAGGTTTAACATAGAATCACATCGAAATGACTCTATTCTTTTTGTGCAGGGTTTTTTCTAGGTATAGGATACTAGATCGACTCAATCAACATAGTATGGTTTTTTAAAATTTTATACATCTAGTCTAGACTAATAGATCGACCCAATCAACTCTATACACTTTTAGGCATCAGATTTAGACTACTAGGTCAACCCTGTCAACTGTATACATTTTAGGTGCTCAACAATAGGTTTTTGCAAAGCTTGGTCAGCCTAGTTGACCCTATTAGTAGAATTTTAAATAATTTAGTAAGGTTCTTCAACATCAATCTCACTTATTTGTATCTTCCGACCCACCAAGGTTCCTTTCTATCATTTATCTCTTTCTTTATAGTCTTTCTTTTCATAGTTTGTAGTCTTTAAAACTAGCCTTGTACAGTAAACTAGCTCAACTCGATCAACCTAGTTCTATATTTTGTATATAATCTAGAAAGCTAGGTCAACTCTATTGATGTAGTTCACTTTCAAACTTTTTTCTTCCATAGTAAAGGGTTGATTGTGTTGACCCTATTCTATATTTTGTGCATACATTATCGACTGAATCAACACTGTATTATGTTTCAAAGTTAGAATTAACCCTTATATGTTAAAAATTAGCTCACACTTTCATTTCTTGTTGCTTACATGCTTAAAATAGTTCACATAATCTAATTAGGTGGTTTTCAATATATCATTTAGTTTTAATATTTTCTATTTTATGCACACATGACCAAATCACAAAATATTAAACAAGCATTTTAACAATTGTCTACCCAGAGCCAACCTACTTAGATTTCATCACCAAGGGAGAAGCTAACTTGGTTTTCTATCCATGTATTAACACATGGTTAATGGTATATTTTGGATAAGCATCTAACACCCTTATCATTGTGGTGTGTGAATTAAATGGGTAGGCCCCAAAACCAAGCCTATACCATTACCAATACATATCTCTTTCAGTCCAAACATCCTGAAACTATCCTTAGATTATTTTCTAGTTCCTTGCTTACAGCGAACTTCCTATCACATTTAAAATTATATTCTAATAATCTAACAACATTCAAGTTAACCACTTAGTTAGCTTATACTTTTCAAGTTGATTACTTGCTCTTTTCTTAAATTATGTGTTGTATTGAAATAACTTGCATTAGCCAGCATTGGTGCAAGGTTTTATGTTGTGTGCCTCAATTAAATCACCTTTATTGATCTAATTGATTTTTTATTTCCCTTTAGTTCTTGTTTCAGTACACATTCATTTCAGTCAACATAATCTATTATAGGTTGTCTAATTTTTCCTATTTCCTATGTTTGGTTGAACTAGTTGACCTTGTACACTCTTTCAACCTCTATCTATTATGCTAGATTAACCCAATCAACTTTGTGTAGTCTATAGACCCTATTTTTTATATTAGATCAACCCAGTCGACTCTATACTATTCCTATCACTTATTATTTCCTTGCTTTCTCATCTCTCTTACTTGTTTTAGTCTTTCTCCTTCATCATGAATTTTCTATTTGAAAATAACACTAAGTTGAATTCAACATACATGATGAGTTTTATCAATCCTCATAGGGTCTCGCATATGCAAAGTAGGGATCCTCTCTTGTATGAAATTAATTTTCATATAGCCACTCACACAATGAACTATAGGACCCCTCCTCATTCATATTCATAGCATAATCCTCTCTTCTCTCTTAAAGATCAATTTGAATTAGAGTATACCCTTGAAATTCTCTTATTTATCTCTTAATTTCCTCAACATCGAGGAAAGGGTCCTTCTACCATTTACCATCTCATGATTAGTGATCAATATAAAGAGCCTCATTCACCTACTCCCACATTCTCAAATGGAATTAGAATAACCACTTTATTTGATTCTCAACCTCTTCCCTTGATTATGACCCCTTATCATACCATGACCTTTTCTTCTTTAACCTCTTCTACCTCCATGCCTAGTATCTCCACTAACATGGTAGGTTCTAAATCTAGTGGGTCTCTTATAATATCCACTATCCTTAATCCTTATACTAGTGCATTGTTTTCTACCCAAGGTAAGCATGCTTCTAGTGCTTCCTCTTCTCATCCCTTCACTAGTCCATCTTTTGCTTCACAATCAAATTTTTCCACTAGTGCTTCACATACTCAAAGTTCCTCTCAAGCTCTTACCAACACTAATAGTGGTACCCAAGCCACTAATACCAACTCTAATACTTCAAATATTTCTAAAAATGTCAATCAAACCCACCAAATCTTGTTACAAATACTCAATTAAATGAATACCTTTCAATGAGAATGCAAATCACCTTCTCCATCTTCAAACTCGTCCTCAACCAATGAATTGGGTCACACATAATCAAAATGTTCTCCCTCCTCCTCTTTGATATTCCTAAGGTGATCTCATTCCTCAACCTCCTTTGGTCAACAAAACCATTAAGCATCTTCAAAATGAACCTCTTACCACTCAAATTGCTAATATTGATATAGGAGGTATCACCCCTACCATTTATTATAATGGATCAACTGATCCTACCCTTCATCTTAAAAAATTAAGAAATATTTATAAGGATTGGGTCAAATTGAACACATTTGTCGCCATTAAGATCTTAGCCAAAACTCTTATGAGTGATGCCTTAGATTGGTACAACTAACTTAGAACCCATTCTATTGCTAGTTTGGAAGATTTAGTGAATTATTTAGTTCAAGAGTTCCAAACTAGTGATCTTCCTGAAAACACTTTGGCCCATTTCATAAATTGTAAACAAATTGAAAATGAAACTACCCAAGCTTTTGTTAAAATTTGGAAAACTTTGTCAAACAAGTGTGCACATAACGTGGCTAATGATAACCTTTTTCATCTCTTCACTAATGCCCTTTTTTCCAAGTTACAATATCAGGTCCACACTCTTTCTCCATGCACATTGGAGGAGGCTATTGACCAAGCTAAAAGTCAAGATTTCCTTATGCATAAATTCAAGCCACCCAACCTTCTACAGGTCATCATCTCTTATTCAAGAACAAAAATCATAATGCTACCAATGATGGTATCATGAATTCTTATGATACCATTCAAGCTATTATTCCTAACCAATCTTTAGAACCAGCTCTCCCTTCTTAATAATATACCATTCCTCATTTATATACACCTAATAACATCAACATTCACAAACCCTTATCCTCAGTGAATTACTTAAACATCTGCCTAGGCCTCTACCATGAGAACTTGATCCCTCTTATCCTATGAAATCCTGGTATGATCATAACAAGTTTTATTGGTTTCACACTAGTTGGGGTCATTCTCATGAGACATGTAGGCAGCTTCATAATTTAGCTATGGATTTTCTTCTTAGTCGTAATTTTTATCATGATTAAATCATTTAAAAGCATCAACAAGCCTATGACATTACTTTTAAGGCTTGTGAATCACATACTAAATGTCAAGCCTTAAATCAAGCTAATGCTCATTTGGCTATCTATAAAGACCCTCTTCCTAATCACCAACTTAATCAAGATAACCAAGACAAGCCTACCCCTTCCACCAACAATGTTGAAAGTCTTGTTGACCCCAATTCTGAAGATAATGTGGTTAACATGACTAATATGTGAAGGGTGGTTACTTTTATTAATCCATAACCTATCAACACTCCTCCATTGTCCTAAACATTGCATGTTATCTAGGATTCTTTTCTAACTTATTTAAATGAGTTAGGTCAAGATGACCTTATAAAATTTGAATAGCACTTCCCATTCTATTTCCAAAACCTCTTTTGGATAATGCTTCCCATTCTATTTCTACCATCTCTCCATTTTATATTTCTAACACTAATGATACTCAAGCTTCTACTAACACTTCTACCAATCCTCAAAACCAACATGAACCAACTACTTCACCTTCTCCCCTTAATTTACAAACTTGTTCTAAAACTTCTCCTTCTTATCAATAAAAATTCCAATGCACTTTGGCTCCTCCTTTTGAGGACCTCATTAATCATTATGCACCTATTTATACCAACCTTTTTATGGGTTATGATGAGTGGGATCCCATTATGGAACTCACTAATCTCCCATCCCAAATTTCATTACTTGAGATTATAAGGACCTCTCCATGTCATATAAATCATCTTATGCAACTATTGTTCAAAATGAACATCCCTCATCTTCCCCTAGCAGGACGTGAAACAACCTTATCCAGATTTGAGGATAACATATTATAACAATGTGAAAAGATGTCCATCCATGTTGATGAAACAATGAACACTTATCTTTCCTTAAAATTTCCTATCACTTCCATGATTCCCAATGAGATTATTCTTCATGCAGATGATCTTCCTCTATTCAATAGTGTCTAAATAGGAAATATCCAAGTCAAAAATGCATTGATTGACGAGGGTTCCAGCGCTTGCATTACCTCTCTCAATTTTATCAAAACCCTTAGATATTCTAAATGCAATCTTAATTCCACATGAAACACATGCCAAGAATATGATCGAAGTAAAATGCCTCCTTTATATTGTGTGTGGTTTCCCATTACCATCCCACATGTCATTGTTCATGTGAAGGTGATGATATTTAACTTTCCTCTCTCTTATAATGCCTTGCTTGGTAGGTCATGGACTCACTGTATGAGATTTGTTACTTATTTCACCTACCAATGTGTTAAATTACCTCTCAATAGATCCATTTATAGGATTTAAGGTGACACTAACCATTAGAATTTTAAATAACTCTAAGATCTTGGTGTCTTCAAGATTCCTACTCTTGAGCCTTTTCCCAATGTTCCATTCTATGAGTCTCAACGATTCAAATTTCTCATCAATTCCACTCAAGGTTATAATGGTCATCCCAAACTCATTAATAACATTCCTCCTAACCTCTTAGATTATGATGATGATGAACCTAATGAAATCAACTTAAATATTAAAACTTCTAATATCTCACCTCATCTCATATCTCATCTTCCTACTTCTTTGCAGCCTCATTCTTGTAAACTTCCTTGTGATGATATTCCCATCATTTTGATTAAGACTCAGCATTATATTCACCAAACTTCAATAGATGGAAAGGTTATCCCTACATGTGTCATTGATCTTCACACACCTAACTATGATGATGGTTACACCTTAGATGATCCATTATTAGGCGGTCTTGTTCAAGCCCATGATGCTAAGATTATTCATTATCATTCTTATTTGCTTTAGTATTTTAACGATTCTTCCCATGTTCCATCATTTATAGTTATTAATATTAGTATTTTCCCTCTTTATCATAGGGTAGATATGGTACTAACACTTCTAGTTTTTAAGGAACCTTGTAGGTGTATGTTCATAGATCATGTTATGATTGGGCCTTACCACTTTGCTAGGTACCTGTAGCTTGCTTATCCTTAAGATACATGTGACCCTTATTTAGCCTTTCGTAGACCCTACCCCTCCCTCAACAGAGTCTGTATCAAAGCCCATTCCTACTCCTACTATAGTTGAGCCCATTCTTATTCCCAGTTGAGCCCATTTTTGTTCCTATTGTCACTAAGCCTATCCCTGCCTTCGATCCCATTGTTCCTTCCATTGAGCCTAGTCTCGTTCCTTCCCCACCATCACCTTTTCTTAGTGATGATTTTCTTATTTTACCTCATACGGCTTTGTTGATGACCAAATGAGCCAATGAGCCTTCCCAAGCTCCTTCCATACCTATTACACCTCCTCTTGTGAGTACTTCTACTAAGCCTACTCACACGTGTATTTATTGATTCCAAAAAATAGATAATCATTCCTCCATGAATTATCACAAGATGTAGTAATATATTGATACTTTTCATCTTTCTTCCCCTCAGTCCTCAAACAAGGCCATACCTGCCCTAAAATTATTTCCTGAGTATATTCCCAAGTATGGAGAGGTGTATTATCTTTGGCACCAATGTGGCACCCATCACACTGATCTTTACCACATCCTTCAATGATACCTTAAGGATTACCTTATATCTATTATTGGGCCTTCTACCATTACCATTCCTCCCATAGGTTTTTCTTGTAAGAAGGTTCCTCCTTCTCCCATGGTTCCATCTCCTGTGGTTCCCTCCCCTCATGTGATCCATCCATCACCTTCTATGCCTCCACCTTTGACTCCTTCACATGTGGATCCTTCTCCACCCATGGACCTTCCCTCACCTATGGATCCTTCTCCACCTATGAGTCTTTCACCCATAGATCTTTCCCCATTAGAGATTCATGCATCTCCCATAGAGCCCACTCACATACATTGTGAGTATCCCTTACTTGATATCCCTCCTCAGCATGATCCATCAAGAATTCCTACCTTTTATGTTGAGTAGATTAGATGAGAAGTATTTTCCCAATTTTCATTGAAGATAGATGAGACATTAGCATCAATTTACATCCAGCTTCATAAAGATCTATCCAATGTTCTAGATAATATGTGTGGGTAGATTTATCAGTATTTATGAGCACATGCATGGTAATTTTCAATTTTCATTTGACTTGGACATGTGCTCCAATATTATCTTTATCTATCTATTATATCATTTTACATTGTGTCAAATTCTTATTTATCTTACATAGTGACTTTACTTTTGCACTCTGTATTGCTTATACGATCATTTATGTTTGCTTATGGATATTTTTCTTTCTCATTGCTTTATCTTTCTTTCTTGAGTTTTTTTATTAAAAACTCCCTTTCTTTATCTTCCTTATTATTTGTTTTCTTATCCTTATTTTTCACAGATAATTGTCATTGTGACTCAGTTATACAAACCTCGTTCCCTTTAGTCATTCCCTATTACCATGTGATCAGTTAGCAAATAATTGATTTCATTATAATCTCCTTTCACTAGTCCACTTTGGATATCTTTTTTCCCTTTATTTCTTTCTCATAAACTAAGAGTATACATGGTTGAGACTTGAGATAACATGGTGGTTCATTGTTAAGCCTAAGTTTTCTAGTCAATCTTGTCTTTGGTCAATTAGCTTCTTTTAGCCTAAGCCTACAGCTCATTCATGTGTATCACTCTATCTCTCATGATTGATCATTCCAAGTCTGTATGGAGGAGGAATCTTAAAAAGACTTTAAAACATTTAAAATCCAAATCATTTAACAAAAGGCAATGATCCAAAAGGCAAAACCATTTAAAATTCTTAAAAGTCAAATCACACTAAAAGACATGATTCAAAGCTAATCTGCTTCTAGTCGAAGCTCAAACTCCATAATTGGCCTCATGATAGAGTCTAGGTCCATCAGGGTGTGGTAGGTCAGTAGATTAGAAAAAGAGAATTAAAAAAAAATTAGTGCTACCTACTTTTTCATACAAGTACCCAATCTTCGCAGTAGATCAACGACTCTGTAAGGGGTCCTGAGGAATGGGGAATACATCATGAGAAGGTAGGTCCATTTTACTTTTATTTTACCAATATCCCTTCATGATTTGATCTTAATAGTATGTTTATTTTCCTATGAATATGTATGCCTCTAGCAAACAGGTTTCTTTTGTATATTGATGGTCACTAGTCACTTAGTGTCTTCTCATGTCCTTAGTATGCCTCTTGTCTCCTAAGGTTTTCTCATAAGATGTCTAAGTTATGTTTTTTACATTCTCTTTTTCACTCCCTACATTCCTTATATTTTTACTTGAAAAATATTTTTTTTTTCACTGATCACTCCCCTTGGAATTCTATTTGTGAGTTGCATTGTAAGACCATAGATAAGGCTTGGTTATCCCACAGATTATCACAGTTTTATCTTCCTATTAACCACACCCCTTATTACCAGATTTTCACATTTATTCCACCTTATTGGTATTCTCTTTGTGAGTTGTAGTGTAAGACCATGGATAGGACCTAGCCCTCTTCACAAAAAAATTCAATAATTCAAGTCACAATTAAAATTGCATATGTCAAATATGAGATAAGATGTGATCGATTATGAATTTACATGTCATTGACACTCTTCCCATCATGACTTAGTATATTTTATGTTTACTTCATTTTTGTTTCACTTTTATCCTCATATTTTCTAAGTGCATGTGAGAATCTAACCATTTCTTGAATTTCTCATACTTCCTAGCTTGAATTCATGTGATAAATTTAAGACCTAATTTCACCAATTTTAATTTTCTTTTATACTTCCCAACATGATTTACTGTGATTGAATAACTTTATTTGTTTTTATACCATTTATCCTTTTATGTGTTTTCCACTTTATTACATTATTTTCATACTTCTCAATGCAATTTAGTATGATCTTGTTTTAATTTGGTTGCTTATCTTTCATTTGATTTAAAAACAAATTCTTTTTTACCATCTTGGTTTACCACCCTTTGGTTCTTTATACTTATTCATTTTCTTGTTATTACATATTTCCCAACTTGAAATAGTGTGTAGTACACTTTTGATTGATTATATTTTACCAACTCATTTTTACCTGTTTCTTTTTAACCATGCATGTGTCTTGCATAATGCTAAAAAATAAACCACAACTCATATATTTCCCATAGCATATACAACAATAGATAAATACATGTGCTAGAAAGAAATATATCTAAGAATCAACAACCACAACCATAATGATAACATATATATATATATATATATATATATATATATATATATATATATATATATATACACACACACACACACACACACACACACACACACACACACACACACACACATATATATATATACATGCATATATATATATACATATATACATACATATATATACATGTGTGTGTGTGTGTGTATTATATATGTATGTATGTATGTGTGTGTGTGTGTACACACACACACACACACACACACACATATAATGAAGTTTTTATACAATAAATACAACCATATAATGCCCTAGCACTATGCTCGACCTAGTTTTTTCCATGTTGACCCCTTACATTTTGCGAAATAAATGCCTTCTGATAGTTATTTCCCCAAACCCTTCAAACCTATTTCCCTAATTGATTTTTCCTACCCTTAGAACCTAATTTGGTTTCATTTCGACATCTATAAATGATTAAAATTACAAATTTCTTAAAATACACTTAAATCACTAGGATATTCAAAAATTGGCTTAAGATTTTTAGTTGCCTACTTGTAGTGCACCTGTTGTTGCCTCTGGGGGTCCCTATCGCCTCCTCACCATCCTAGCTTGTTTGGTCTCTCAGAGATATTTTTTTCCCTCCTTCGCAAATCAAAAATAACAAATGACTTTCATTTCACCCTATTTAAAATCACTTTTCAAAATCTAAATCTTTCAATTATTATTTCGGCAGATTCATTATTTTGCCTATATCTTTGTTTTTACTCATCTATTTTTTAAATCATAAAATGTTCTATAATAATGATGATGTAGAGAATATTTTTAACTACTATATGCCTATCTTCCAAAAAAATTTATTTTTGGCTATTTTTTTACTAACTTCTACAGGTTCGCTTAGTGTTCCTTACATTAGAAGCCTTCACTTATCTTGCAGTCTAATTATTTATCTACAAAACTAAGGTAAGTAAAGGTATGTGTTTTTCAATTTTGTCCTTTCATTTATATTATTTAATACTTACTATACTTTACTTAGTATCAGCATTGTGTGTTATCATGTTTTATTTTCTAAAGCACCATCCCGTGTTTCACTCACATGACACGTGATGAGCTTCGAGTGGGGCATATGTATACACGTAATATTTTAAAAAAATTATCGATTATTGACACTTTGTATCTTTAAAAAACTTATCGAGTCTCAATCTCTTTGAGTGCATGTCTTAAGGGGTGTACCAGGAAAAGGGTGGGAAGACCATTGGTGCTTTGTAGGATTGTTATCCCTTTTGCCACTTGTTATCTACACACTTGTCTTCTAAACCTATTAAACTTAAGATTGTTATTCTCTATTATACCCATTCCAAGCATTTGCTACATTTTATCCTCCTTTTCTTCACCTAAATCCTTTTTTATTAGTTGACTATGCTAGGTCAACCCTGTACAGTATCAAGATATTTTCACGTAGGAATTAGGCTAGCCTTTAGTCGACCTAACTTGGGACCTAGTGAATTATTCTCTAAAATTATGTTAGGTTAACTGGGTTGACCCTATCGATCAAAAATTTTGGAAGGGTCAAGGGTCAAATATATATATATATATATATATAGTTCATTTTCATCATTTATTAAGGAGAAACGAGAGAATAAATAAGAGAAAATAAACATTTTCTTATTGACCATTCTACTTGAGGAATAAAGCTTAGGGTTTTATACTTTATTTGGAGATACGGATCTTGTCTTGTGGATAAGTCCTTTGGATGCATTGATAGATTATGTAGCTTAGATTTGATTTGTCTTTGCCATCCTTACATACCAAAATAACCTCTTTCAAAGCACCTTAGTCAAGAGAAAGATTGATACTTGGTGGGTTCATCTTTAAAAAAAGTATTCCTAACTTTATTTCTCTTTTGTAAAAATAGATAGATATGTAGTTGTGCTTCTCTTCCATGCATTAGGATTTTGTATACATTGATGTGAGTATATGTCTTCTATGCATATTTAGTTTTATTGTTTCTAACCCTCACTTTATGTCACAATATTTGGTGAGCACTAGATTAGATTTACTTTACTTGTTATTAGTTTAGGTGAAATATCAAAACCTAAGACCCCCTTAGAGTTATTGCATGATTGTGTTAGATGGAAGGATTTTTAACCCTCCTTAGCATGGTATATTGTGGTAAGAGACGTCCTAATCAATTCTAATGGATCCTCATATTGGTTATGTTCCTGCTTGATAAATATGTCCCCAATCAGAAGTGTATGGTATGATCTATCTTCTTTGAGTTAAGATTGATTTATAGACATGATGCATTTTTTATTGCATATATTTTATGTCCTTACTAAATTAGGTTTTGACTATTTTGTCTTTGTTTCTACCTTCCATGCTACCAAGAGTGCACTTAAAACTACATAGACCATGTCGTCTTTGAATGATTTTATTATTGACTTGACTTGGTAGTAAGACAATTTTAATTTAAATAGGTACATTAAAATCTTCTAAATCACATGCCTTAATTATGAGTCATGAAAAATAGAAGGCCTCCATTAATAAGGAGAAGAAACAAAACAAGAAGGACCAAGAGAAAAAAAAGGGTCAAAACTTCTATGCTAATTCCAAAGCATCAATTGGGTCCTCTTCATGTGGAAAACCTAAGAAAAAGAGACTCGCATGTGCCTACTATAAGAAAACTAGGCATAATAAAATAAAATGTATGAATAAATAGATTGATCAACTAGAAAAGCTGTTTGAGAAACATAATATTAGTGTCCTTGATTCAACTAATTAGAGTTTATCAATGCAAGAATATTCTAAGGCTAAAGATAGTAGTAAGGGAAAAGGTAAGGGCAAGGCACTTTTTTAAGTTGCATCCTAGCCTTCCACATGAGTGATTTATTTTAGTGACTCATACCACATGGCTTTATCACAATACATTTTCTCATCCTTGGAGCCTTATTCCATGCCTTTTATTTTGTTGGGTGACGATACTTCTATAGAAGTTAGTGGGATAGGATCTATTGAAGTGAATGATAAGATATTTTAGGATGTTTTATGTGTTCCCTCATTGTCCATTAATATATTATTTATTTATCAGATCACTCACATCAGTTTAGGCAAGAGAGTTGAATTCACACTTGATTTTGTAGTTATTGAGGAAGTGCACAATGAATCTATAATTGTATTTTGGAAAGTAGATCACCAATCCAAATTATACATTTTCTTGCTTTTTCTCCTGATCAACCTTCTGCTCTACTCACTCATACATATAGGGTGAGTAAATTATGGCTTGATAAATTTGGTCATCTTAATTATTACTACCTAGAGCAATTAAATCATAATGACATGGTTTCAATGTTGTCATGTGTTCATTTGTTTAATGGTGTTTACCAGGGTTGCATACTTGGTAAACATCATAAATAGAAGTATGACAAGGAAAAATCATGGAGAGCTACATAGTTATTAAAACCAATTCACAGTGAGATTGTTGATCCATTTTCAACTCCTTCATTCAACAAGACTAAATACATGCTTACCTTCGTTGATGACTTTTTGAGGTATACTTGGGTGTACTTTCTTAAGTAGAAGTTTGAGGTGTTTGATCATTTTTAGGGCTTCAAGGTGCTTGTATAAAAATAGTTAGGCAAATTTATCAAGATTTTATGCACAAAAAATGATGGTGAGTATGTCAGTAATCATTTCAAGCAATTTTGCACTTTAGAGGGGATTGAAATATAATATACAATTCCATATAGTCCTCATCAGAATGGTATGGTAGCATGAAATAATAGGTCCTTGAAATAAATAGCCAAATGTATACTACACTACAAGTCTCTTGTATGTTGATATTAGGCCTAGGCCATCACCTTTGATTATTATATCCAAAACTAGATTCTTCATAAAGCATTAAAGGGAGTCACTCCTTTTGAAGCATGGAGTAGTTAAAAACCCATAGTTAAGCACTTTCAAGTGTTTGGATATTTTGTTATGGACCACATTCCTAAGAAGAAAAGTAAGGAAACAGAACCTCAGAGTCAGCCTTGCATCTTCATTAGATATTTTAAGGGTGTTAATGGATACAGGGTTCTTCATCCCACCACTCATAAGTTTTTCAATGAGAGAAGTGTTTGTTTTCAAGAGGGTCCTTCACACTCCACACTTAGCACTTTTCCATCTTCCTTGGATGCACTAGGATTTGATGATAGTTTTACTAATTCAAATCTACCTAAGCAGCATCATGATGATCCATATTATTCATCTAGTTCTACTAAGGATAGTAGCGATGGGGACTCACCTCCTCCTCTCAGAATATCTTCAAGGGATGAGGAATCTCCTCATGAATCTCTGACATCTGGTCCTCTGTTGGCTAGATAGACACTAAAAAATATTGTCCATTGGGTTGAATATCCATCAAACACTAGGCAGACATGTGTTTAGTTCTAGAATGTCCCACATGCATTCATTGCATCTACTTCTGATCCACAATAATTATGCAAGGCATTAGGTACTCATGAGTGGGATACTATTATGGAAGAGAAGTATGGTTCCTTAATTAGGAACAACACTTAGTTTTTTATCCCTCTTCCTAATGGAATAAAACTTGTTCGATGTAGATGGATTTTCAAACAAAATTTATTTCAAATGGGTTCGTAGACAAGTTCAAAACATGTTTGGTAGCAAAGGTTTTTTATCAGGTGCCTAGTATTGACTATACTAATACTTTTTCCATGATTTCCAAAATGAAATTGATCCAAAACTCAAAAGTTTTGGTTGAAAGATAATTCAAGAAATAAGAACAAAACAATTCAAATAATGCTATCTCTAAGAAGAGATGTTTTATTGATCAAATTTGTAGACCAAACATATGCCTATCTCTGAGAAGAGATGTCTGATTTCCATTTTAGGTTACATATTCATTTATACATGTTTTGAAGGTGTGAGGAGGATTTTTAAGGTCACCAATCTCAAGGGAGATTAAGTGGTTTGACTTCCATGATTTACAATAATACAGAATTCGAGGAATTGCTATTTTTAAAAACTTACTATTTTTAGACTGCACTACTAAAATTGAAATTTAGGGAACTTCTATTGGGTTTTCAATGGTCAAAATTCATCTATCAAATATCAATGCCATCTCATGATGTTCCCCTCATTATTATCTTTCCAACGGTTCAAACAGTTAGTCAATTAGAGCTACGGTGCAAAAGTTATGACTCCCAGAAGTTCCATCATCAATTGGGGTGGACCCATCACCCAAATTGCCACCTAAATTGTTGGCCAGATCATTCCTCCCTCCTTGAGAAGCAATGGTCCCCATTTCATCAAGATTTGTCATCAAGTGTGGTAGTTTTACTTTGATTTGATTCCTGATGCATACTTAGAAGGGACTATGATTTATGGAACTGTGCAGGGCCCGATTGTTCACCATTTTTGTCTTACCATTAGTCTGTAGATGGAAGGATATGATCTTCTTTATCTCATTATCTATTTTCTTCTGTTTTTGCGTTGTTTGTGTAGTCAAGGCTGTAACATCAACCCTTTTGGATTCTTGTGGCTTAACCACCATGAGAACAAATTTCTTGGCACTAATCAAAGAGATAGATGTAGAAGGTGGTACCTCTGGTACCCTATAGCACCATGTTTCAAGACTGAGAGTGATTCTTCAAGTTCTTGATTCATAGATGCCATGTCGATCATACATGAATGGCTAACCAAAGAGTACATCACAAACATCTAGATTGACCACATCACATAAGACCTCATCTTGGAAAGGTTTTATTGCATATGAGAGAAGACATTGGTGGGTGACACGGAGGTTTCTCCTTGGACTCAACCATCTAATGCTGTATGGCTTTGGGTGAGGCTTCATGGATAGATTTAGGCTTTTCACAACATTAGCAAAGATTAAATTCTTTTGAGTTCCACTATCAAGAATGAAATGTAGAGGCTTATCTTTCACCCATAACTTAGAGTGAAACAACCTTTCCTTGTCATCTAGCCTCTCCTCATGGGTCTATGATGAAGCAATAATGGCTTTAGGATCAGCATCTATAATTTCTTCTTCAACCTCTTTGACTACAGGGTCTGTATGAGGTAGAGTAGTAGATGTTGAGGATTGTGACTCAGAAAGTAGGGACTTGATGGCTCGACATTCTTTTTTGGAGTGAATTCCAGATTTTTGATAATCAAACCACTTCCCAGTCTTTTTTTCCTTTTGCTTCCAATTTTGGCCTCGTGTTTCACCTTCTTTGTCACTTTTCTATTTTGAAGGTTGATTCTTTATATTCATTCTTCCATGCTTCTACTCAATCTTCACTACGAACTTGTATGCCTCACCGATGGTTTCTAAAATGAAGAGTTCCATTTCTCCCCGTATGTACCATTATAGTCCACCACGATATTTGATAACCTTGTGTTTATCACTTTCTTGGATGCCCAATCTCGCAGATAGAGAAAGAAATATGTCAGTGTAATCTTGAATAGATTATTCCTTACCTTGGTGAAGTTGTTGCCACTCTATATACAGATCGTCATATGCTCCAATGGGGTAGTATTCTTCCTTCACAGCTTCTATGAAATCATCCCAGGTAGGTTCTATCTCAAGGCCATTATAATCTGCACTAAATCTCTTTTTGTACACTTCCCACCAATTTTTGATAGGCAATGATTCTTTCAAAAGAGCAAAAGTGATATTCTCTTTATCGATGAATTTATTTATAGAAAAATAAGAAGATAATTGATCCAACCAATTTTTTACTGCATCAGCATTGATTTTACCTTTAAATGTAGGGATATCAAAATTCACCTAAACCTTGAAGGGTGTTGGGGCACTGAAAGGATGTGGGGGTGCAAATGAGGAGCCAAAATTTTCCATCGAGATTTGTTGGAGAATTTGAGTGAATTATTGGAGAATTTGAGTGAATTATTGTAGCATTTGTGTTTGCTATTATTGGAGGGTTTTATTCACCATTTCCTTGAAATGATCAGATGTATCAGTGTTGTCTACCATTTGAAGTCATTTAGAGCAAATAGGTGGATAGTCAGTTGGTTCTATTTTCCACCCAAGTTTCCTATAATCTGACCTCATCCTTGGGATCATACACTCTAAATACAAACCTCTCTGATACCACTGATCTAAAACTCAAAAGCTTTGGTTGAAAGATAATTCAATAAATAAGATCAAAACAATTCAAATAATGCTATCTCTGAGAAGAGATGTTTTATTGATCAAATTTGCAAACCAAACATATGCCTATCTCTGATAAGAGATGTTTGATTTCCATTTCAGGTTACATCTTCATTTATACATATTTTTAAGGTGTGAGGATGATGTGTAAGGTCACAAATATCAAGGGAGATTAAGTGGTTTGACTTCCACGATTTACAACAATACAGAATTTGAGGAATTACTATTTTTAGAAACTTACTATTTTTAGACTGCATTACTAAAATTGAAATTTAGGGCACTTCCATTGGGTTTTTATGGGTCAAACTTCATCAATAAAAGATAAATTCTATCTCACAATGTTCCCCTCATTATTATCTTTCCAACGGTTCAAACGGTGAGTCAATTAGAGCTACAATGCAAAAGTTATGGCTCCTAGAAGTTTTGTCATCAATTGGGGTGGACCCATCACCCGAATTGTCACCTGAATTGTTGCTCAGATCATAACTCAATCTGAATCACTCTCACCATTGCTATAACACATCATTGGGATGTTCATCATATGGATGTGAAGAGTGATTTTCTTCATGGTGACCTCAAAGAAGAAATATACATGGAGCAACCATAAGGATTTATGAAAGATTCTTTCTTAGTTTACAGAATTTATAAATTTATTTATGGCCTCAAATAATATCTTTAGGATTGGTATACCAAGATGGACTCTTTTCTTAGTTGACACCAGGATCACTATTGCATAATTCAAGTATGTTCTTTATTTGCTAACACAATTTAACGTGGTTGATTGTAATCTAGTTTCAACTCTCTTTCACACTAGTGTGAAGCTTGATGTTGATTATCCTTCTCCTTTGGTTGATGCTACCTCATTTCGACAACTAATTGGCAGTCTCATCTATCTTACAAACACTAGACCTAACATTTAATATGCAGTTAACATAGTTTCTAGATTTATGCTGAAACTACATGAGTTGCACTAAAAAACAACTAAGCAAATTCTCCACTACATTCAAGGTACTCAATTTTAGGATTCACTATAGATCAATCATTAACATTGACTTGATTGGGTATATAAATTTAGACTAGGCTAGTGATATTTAGAATCATAAGTTTACTTTAGGCTACAGTTTTTCTTTTGGTTTAGGACTAGTTAGTTGGTCAAGCAAGAAGTAGAATGTTGTGATTTTATCTTTTATAAAATTAGAATACAAAGGAGCTAATAATGTTTCCACTTAGGCTATTTGGCTTCAAGAAATTATCACTAAGTTTAGTATCTAATTTCGATGACCAACAATCATATTTTTGAAAACCAAAGCACAATCTAAGTTTACAAGAATTTGGTCCTCCATCAACAAACCAAGCATATCAAGATTCACATTTATTTCATGTAGGAGCTTATTCATGAACACGGTGATGATCTTCGCTATTTCCAAATTATGGAAATCTTTCACAAAGAGTATCTTCATTTATGAACTATTTTTATGGTTCAGGCAGCTCCAACATCATCCTTTAGGGGGGGCGTTAGTTATTTCCTTCTCTCTCTCTCTCTACTTTTGGGGGGCTTTTTTTTATACTTTTGAGAAGATTTTATATGTACTTGGTTAACTCATCAATGCTTGTTATTGGGACCCAACTACCCACCTAAGCTACATTTAAGAGGGGGTATTAATGAAAAAATTTATCCCATTTAATGGATTTTCCCTACACATGTTATTTAGTTTGCTTAGGTGTTATTTTAGGTCATTAGAGAAGATAATCTCACATGCACGAGGATGCGAGGTCATATATCTTCAACATATATATGTACCTTTCTTAAAGTTATTTTTAGCTAATACAATCATTGGATGTTATTAATGCTAATAATTAAATCTTTTGATTATTGAAGACAAGCTTCTTCTAACTCATGTTTGATTTTGATTCTACAACAAGCATCTCTTCTATATTATTTTTTTGCATATTATATAAATTCATGCTTCGTGTCTACTCAAACTTCAATCCTTGATTGTAGCCTAATCTAACAATATCTTCTCCAAACAGATTTTATCATAATCAACACGCTGCATTGGATACAATTTTAGAATATTGTAAAATTCATGGGAATATGAAACAATCAAAATGAACACTTAAAGAATAGCTAGAAGAAGTAAATCTTGCATTATTAATTGTATCAAGCATGTGATGGGCTAAGTTTTTTAATGGTAAAAGGCTCTTATTGCTTCTTACCCCTACTGAAGTTGTTTCTTTAAACATTTTTGTAAGAACCATTCACATAGGTCTTTGAATCCCTATAAGAAATATGACACCTTTGAAATATCATCGATCATCCTCCAGGAAGAGATGAATCATGTTCTTTAAATTTTCATTAATAAAATGAGTTTCATAGGGCCAAAATTGTTTTCAAATATAGATATACATTCGAAGTAGGGATATCGATCTGAAAATGAAAATGATTTTGTTAGGAGATTAATTATTCTTATTAGTGATCTTGGCCTATTTCCAACTGTAAAAGACATACATTTGTATGCATGTACCCTCTATTTATTTATCTTATTTATCTTACATTTGTGTGCCAAATTTATGATAAAACCGTGTTTAATTGTATATGTTTAAGAATTGTTAATGATATATACAAATAAAACTTATTGAAAAATATTATGCAATATATTTTATATTGTTGTCACTCCACAATTTTTTCCAACACATAGATGCTAACAAATATTATAAATGAAAAATTTTGCATACAAAGACTAGGAAATCCTTATAAAACGAATAGACAACTCATTACTTCCTAATGAACATGAAATGTCCAATGAATCCATACATCTATATGAAAAAAATTCTTTAGTCAACATGCACAATAAGAAAATGTTAAAATCAATGTCTATGCCAATTGCTCGCAATGTGTCCATGTATACTAGGGTAGAGTTTTAAAGTCTTATATGATGGTGATTATAATCATTTGGATGGTGAGGTGTTGCTCTCTGTCATGGATGTTAAAGTTTAATTTGTGGGTTGAAGTTGGATTGGTTAATGGATTTCTTAGTTGTGTAAATAACATAATGTATATCTATGGTTCTAGACCCCACTTGAAATATTTTGTGTTTGTTCATTAAGTTTGATAACTATGTAAGATTATCATGTGATATAAGGTATATAAAATTTGTGTCAATAGTTTTTGTTATAAGTAGAAATTAAACACAAGCTTTACCTAAAATAACATGGCCTCTAACGATACGATACATAATTCTCAGAGTTTAACTTTAAAAAGGACAACAATATATATTGGTGACATAGAGTGGGATTGACATTCACTTTAATCTCAAGAGTTAAGTTTATTAATTTGTTGAGAATATTTTTGCAATTTTATTTTATCACTACTCACAGATAAAGAATACAACGTATGTGATAGATGGGAAAAACAAAGCACTGTGTTTGAAATCCCTCTTTTTACCTTGAACATGTTAGATTCATCATTTATCCGTGTATTTTATAACTAAAAATTCAATATATATTTGATGCAAATATTACAAATTTTTTTGTGTTTATTGTAGATCTTTATTTTCAATAATTTAAAGGTTGTCACCGATTGAACCATGTGTATCATGCCCTCAATATATAATTTTGTGATGTGTGATGATAACTTCAACAACACCATATTATTCATGAGTGCAATTTTAATAAATTTTTGTTTACATATTTTATCATTCAAATAATGTACATCATTTGTAAGAGATGATTTACATTTTTACAACACATTCCTAGAATCCATATCACTTATGCAAGCTTGAAATCAAATGAATATGCTAAGTAAATTTACAATCACACTAAGAAATTATGGCAAGATAATTCAAGCATAGAGAAAACACATCACACAAGGGTTTGATATCAAGCAAAAAATAATTAGGGCTAAGGAGATCTAAATACGAAACAATGCAATCCTTATGCAAAAGTAAGATCTAGCTTTAAGGGAGGAATGACACAACACCTTAAGGGCTTATGAAATCTTAAGGAATATGCCCAAGGATTAACCCTAAGAAAAAATTAGACCCATTACAATGGAAGAAAAAACTAACCCTACATTAGGTGTAAGGGAGCACATGTTCATAAAAATATTTTAAAAATAAATGGATGTAAGTCATATTACATAATATCTATTCATAAACATTGAAAATAAATTTAGTTAGAACTAAAATAGTAAAATCATATTTACTTGCATAAAATATGTGATGTAATAAATGATAAGAGAGGATTCTAGAAGAATAAGATAATATAGTGCAGGGCCAACGAATAAGGTGAGGCGAACCTAGAAAACTTGTGGTGAACATAAACTGTGACCAAATTGATCTAAGTGTTTTTGGAAGAGTAGGGTTATTCTTGAAAAGGTGAGAGTAATCTTGGTGCATAGATAATATGTAGGAAAAAATTTGATGGCCCTGTTCGTAAGCTTTAGGGCTTCGAAAATGTTACCTATTTTCTCAAAAGTTCGTACGAATCTCTGTGAAATTGATCTTTTTTAAAATTATAATATAGCATCCACATCAAGGAAACTTGAGAAAATAGTGGATTTGCTCTATAAATTGATCTTCTTTGCTCGAATCTTATCAGGGCCCTAGATTGCTTGACAATTTTGAAAAGAACATACCAAGTATAATGCATGTTCAACTAGGCAATCCAATGATGGAGTGTCTACTCTATGTAAATTTTCATGAGTAATAAATGCTTCAAATTTGCTTATATTTTTCTCTAAATACTTGAGTTATTTGTTTTGGCACATTCAAAATATATCTCTTGCATGCGCGACATTGAGTATCTTGATGTATGAATCTATCATAAATGCACTAATGCACTTGTGTATATATAATATTCTTAAATTCAAAGTAGAATCTTATTGTATTTTGATGTAGATATATTCATAGTGCCTCGAAGATGCTTAGATTCTTATAAGGAGAGCACAACCTTCGTAATTAAGTTACCTGATATTAATATATATTTTTATTTTATAAAATGGTGGGCCCAAGCGAAAGGAAATTGGAAGGTACGAGATTTGTTTTTTTTTGGAGTCGTAGGCATCGATGCCGTAATTGTGGAACGGGGAAAGCAGTTAGGGCTCCTTTTTGGTCATTTCACGGGTTTCTTTAAGAAGTTGTCAGCTGTATGGTACGTACTTAGGTTCCATTGTGTGGTAAATCAAAATCATTCGGCCGTAGCATCAAAAGTTAGTGTGTCCAGATTAATTACAGACAGACAGACAGACCTTCCTTCCTTCCTTCCTTCGCTCGCTGTGGTTTCTTAAAACCCAAGTTTTAGGTACAGCATTTGCAAGGAAGCGATTGGGTGAATTTACCCAAAAACATTTTGTAATTGTACCGAATCTAAGTTAGAAGCGCCCAAGGGCAAATGCTTTTGGTCTCTTTTGTTCGTCTTAACTAAGTGAGACTCTCTCTACATATCCCTTCTTTTCAACTTTTTTACTTCTAACAATTATATGTTGGTTGGTTTGCGTATCAATAATATTCGTATTTTGATTTAATTTTCTATATTACGAGTGTTGTAGTTTATTTGCTTAAAAAAAACACAATCTAACCTTTTATTTTATTTATCTAGATTATATAATGTATAGTGATGAAACAAAAATCTAAATGTAAAACACATAATACGATTTGAACAATTGCATTTATTATAAATATTTGAAGGATTTAAAAGATTTAGATACTTAGCATATTATTATTATGTGCAAGACTAAGACTAAATGCAAGTAGCAGAAAGGTTGAAAATCGACTATGAGTCACTCACAATAGGAACTGGTTGTCTAGAATAGATAGGATGAATACACCAATCTTTGGATGCATGTGCCAAACAATATCATTTGTCTTCTACCAAATTTGTCTGTGTGTACAATGCCTCTCCGTTTAAGTACATGTTGTTGCGCTTATTTGTAGTTTGTCATATTTAATCATGCACTAACCTTATTCTATCCCACTTCATCATTAATTCATCCTCAATCCTCATTATCCCATCCTAATACTACATACCTATTATTTGAGAATTTTAAATTCCCAATGGCCCACCTACTAGCCTATGCCTAGGCTCTTCTACACCCCTAGTCCCTAATCATCCACCTAATCCCAATCTAATCCCCCATCTAATCATCAATTAGCCCTAAGAAGGATTCTAGAACCTTCCAAATCTAGAACCTTCTCTATCTATCTTCAAATCTCCACCATTATGCCTAGGCTTTCAAAGAGTTTTAAATTCCTTGTAATTTTCATCCATTGATCTCCCTCATCTATCTTCAAATCTCCAACATTGATCTCTCCCTCCAAAATCTACTTAAACAACTTACTTCCTCCATGAAAATTAACTTGTATTCTCATGCCATCTCCATGCCAAACCAATCTCAAGCATCCTTCATCCAACATCCATAATCATGCCATCCTAATGTCAAATTTGAGTCTAAGGTAATCTTAATCTTCTTATTTTGATTCTGTTTGATCATGGTTTGGAGCACTTAGCTTTAAGATCAAGATGCTATTTTGATTTGTTCATTCATCCATTCCATTAGGTCTTAATGGATCTAGACTTTACTTAGTGGTTTGAACTTTGAGTGATTAAACTATGTAGTTTAATCTAATAGCTCAAATTTTAAGCTACATTTTGGTAACTACAACAGGGCATTGTTTCCAATTTAATCTCTAAGTTTGTTGGAAGTGTTTTTGTTAGCCTATAGGGTCAATTGGATCAATAAAAATCCTAGAATTTTGAAATTTTATGTGTACAAGTGGAATCTACAGTATTGCACTGGTATTCGTGACTTTGACCTATGTAGTCGCTATCTTGTCCTCAAGAAATTTGATTTTATCTTAACCGTTTACATTGACCGCTAACCGACTCCTCTAACCGTCCAAGGTTATTACCTTTTTGACAAAACCGTAACTTGCAAATCATGACTTTGCATAAGAGAGTTATGATTTTGCATATGTAGTAGTGACTTTGTCTAACCACTAATGGTTTTCGGGTTTTACAGGTTTCAATCTTTAGGCAAAATCTTGACTTCAAAAGTCACGACTTTATCCTATAAATTACAATATTATGGTCAAAAGTTGTGATTTTGTAAATTTCACAAAATCACTAACATATTAATCCTTGTATTCTAACCTACAGGTCTTTAACATTCTCTATTTTGGTAGGGGACCCATCATCACTCAATCAGGTATAATAATCCCCTTTTGGCTTTGCATTTTCATCCAAACAGTTTTATTTGTAACTAACCCCCTTTTTATAACAGGGTTTTATCTTTGTGAATATCTATTGTGTGATCTACAAGGTCACCAAAAGAGGAAAGGCATGAAGGTCCAAGTCAAAGACACATCCCCTTAGCCTTTTCCCATTCATTGACAAAACCACAGATCATGAAATTATCAGAGTCACGACTTTGCCCTGTTGAATAGTGATATTGTAATCTGAATCATGACTTTGCAATTTTGATCATTTTGATTTTTATTTTGTCTATTATCCATCTTTAGATATGTGAGGCAGGCTTAGGACTTGATCTCAAATGAAAGTGTTATCTTTATAGTCCTAAATTCTATCTATTTTTTTATAAACATTTCCATTCATAAATTTTGGAATATATCGTAATTAGTTTCTAATCTAACATTAATCATCTGTAATAGACATGTTTAGTATCTGAACTATCTACTTTAAACTATATAGTCATTTATTTCTGATCAAATATCCAAATCTAGAGATTTTGTTGTTTATAACAAAACCACAACTCTCATTTTATAGCTAATAGTAGTTTTGTCATTTACATTCGTGTTTTTGTCTAACTATCATGGTTTTGCAAGGTAACCATCACGATCAACTAACCATTGCAAAACTATAACTCACAATTTGCCGTTTTGTCCCCCCAGTTCGACTTTGCATTTTTTGGTTATGATTTTAGATTATGTAGTTGTGATTTTATATTTGATTTTATCCTTTTTGAGTGCATTTTTAGAGTCATTTTTGGTGAATTTTGAGTTATTTCAAGCCACTTGCAAGGCCCAAATTACCTTTGACATCAGGGTTTCTCCCCTTGACCCTGCCCTGTACCTAGGACACTGCCCCTAAAACCCATAAGGGGCACTGCCCCTTGACCTCATTGGGGGATACCACCCCCATACCCGTGTGTCATGGCCCACTCACCTCAAAGGAATTATAGAGCCAAATTGTATATTTTTAGGGTGTTTTTCTTAAGGCCTATTGGACTAACATCTTGTTTCTTGTAGGGGTGAACCTAGAAGCTATTTTATTTTATCTAACATCTTATCTTGTATGTCATATTTGTAGAGAGGATTACAAAGCAAGTTAGTCAAATATTAGTCCATAAATCATGAAAAATGCATAAAGAACTAACTAACTAAGCCTATCTATTCCTATGGGAATTACAAAGGATAACAAGAAACAAATGAAAGAAAGCAAACATCAAATTACCTTCCCAAATGGATTCACCATACCCATGTGGCTCAAAAGCATGTTTTCCCTTGATCAAGCATCCTTGTCTTTGTCAAAAAAGGTGGCAAACTCCTCCATTGTCTCAAGAACACTCCACAAAACCTAGGCTCATGATTCCAAATCACTAAACTAGCCTATCAATGAAGCTTGCACAAAAAATCAATGATCAAATTGAAATGATTGTGGAAACGATTTAACATTATAACTTTGCAATATTCAAGCTTAAAATTTATGTCTATGGCTTCTCTATTTATAAATTTTTAAGATTGGTTAGGATCAACCATGACCATCCATCTCAAGATTGAGATGTGTGGCCATGGATAATCCTAATATTTGGAATTAAATCCATAATTATATTCATCATGACCTTGGAAGAAGGGGCATTGAAGAGGCATGAGAGGCATTAACTAGGCATAGGTGACCCATAATCTTGATATTTATAGCATTTATGGCCTAGGGATGTCTTCCCAAGAAATGATGTCACCTGATGATGAAGTTAATAAGAATCAATTTTCAAAAATACATATTCAACAAATCTCATGAAAAATCCACTTAAGCTCTTGATTTGGATTAATTAGACTTAAACAAGGTTAATCAACATTTGTGCAATTATTTGAAAATTGGCCCTCAATTAATCAAAATGGTCAGAAAGTCATATTACTGGGTCATGATTTGATTAGAGAGGAATTAAAAGGCAATGTTAGATGCATTGGAGCTGTATTCCCATTTAGGATGTTACCAACATCAAGTAACAAAGGGACATGATGTGTACCAATGAATTAGAAGAAAAGAGTGATCCAAAGCATGAAATGGTGAAATTGTCATTTTGACACAAAATGATCTGATCAAAGTTAGCTGGCCCATAAATTGTATTGCTCTATTTAGGGATACTTTAACTTAAAATGGCACTTGTAAGTGACAATTTTGAACCATTTAGGGAATTTTATGTATTTTGACCTAAAATGTGCATTTGAGTGCAATTCGAATAAGATTGACAATTTCAACATAAATAGTGTTAGGAATTAGATGTCTACATATTGCCCCTATTTGAGAAGGCATAGTGAGACATTTAGGTGAAGCAACATCTTTTCAAAGAAAAGAGTTGTCAAGAAGAAATTGAAACAAACCCATGATGCCCCCTCGAGAGGACATACAAGGATGGAAGAAAAGGATGGACTCTCGAAAAGAGAGAGAAAGTGAGAGATTAACCCATGGAATAGATCACATCCAGATGAGTTAATGCTTGCACACATGATTACCATCAATGATCAAAATATAATGACAGGTATAATAGGCCCCAAATATGGGGGGAATGGGAAAGATATAATCCATAAATCTAAGGGACACACTATAAACGTACCCAATTTAAGAGTACAAGCTGTGTGCTTATGACATTGATCAATCCTGAGATAAGTTGCACACTAAAATATTACCATCATGGGAATTAGTGTGGAGAGATTGGAATTAGAGGAAAAGAGAGAATGTTTTAGTTCAGAAAGGGAAGCACCACTAGAACAGGGTCTCCAAAGCGGCACAAGGAGTTATTCCAGACATTGAAATAGTCTCTGCCAAGTGGTCATCAAAGAGTGCAAATAGTGAAGGACGTGGCTTATTTTTCCTCATTTTGCATCAATAAGCAGACAATTGCATAAGTCTTAAATAAGGGTGGCCTTGTCATTAAAACAATCAGGTGACCCATGCTTCTGTAGTAGCATTTAATACATTTTAAGCGCTAAAGTCAAGACTGGCGACTACACAACATGGTTATATCAAGCCATTTCTAGAAGGATGATATCAGCATCATGGACTTCCTCTTCCCAAGGCATTCAATGTAGCATGGGTCATTTATTTTCCATAAAGTGCCAAAGTCTTTTCCAAAAAGGCTATATATATTGTAATCTCTCATTTGAGAAGGGATCTCTCATTTTTGTAAGGTGAAACCCTGCCAAAATTTCACCTTGAATCAATAGAATACATTTTTTACCTCTATTTGGCTGGATATATCTTTGAGTGTGCCTGAGTATTAACCTTGTGTTCAGTCATTTTCCATAAATACCAACATACCTGGTATAGACAAAGTACCATTCTTTTAGGTAACAAGAAGTGATGTATCTAGAGCATAGAGGTAGAAGAGGGTTACCAGACAATGTGTTTTCCTCAGCACTTGTGGTAAGTTCATTTTCTGTGTGTCTTCATTAAGCCTCCCTGTTGAGCTCCCTACATTCTGGTCTTTCCAATAGATAAAGTGTATGTATGTCCTCTTCTGATATAAAGTGTGAGCAAATGAGTAGATCAAACTTGTTTGGTGTATCATTGCTTTAGTTTATGTTTTATTTTCAAGTAATCCTTCTCTCTTTTCACCCCCTATTGTTAGCAGTAGAAAATCTTGGAATAACTCAGAGATACATCAAAGGGAGCTAGCCTTTATCTAGAGATTCTCCCATCAGTTTTTCCAGACCCACAAGTAAGAGAAGAGTCTCCATTGTGCTGCGTGGAAGATAGAAGCTCAACCTCCTGTCAAGGGTGCAATCCACAGTGTCAATAGTTTTTGGCATGCCTAGTGGGACCTGGTTTTAATGCTCAAAAAAGTTTCAAGATTGGTGTTGGTCCTGTTACAATAACAATGAACCACTAATCTAGCATCTGAATTTTTATCAGGTGATTGTGGGATCAGTTTTATCCAAAGAGTTGAAGAATTTTGGTGTGTTCTTCAACCAACCAGCCTTTAGAGGCTTTGTATCAACACTAATGGTGACTCTAAATTGAATCAGTTGGTTAAGCAGTCCTAGTGCCATCAAGAAATCACATTTTTGGTATGTATAATTTCATCAATCATAAGTATGGGCCTTATGTTCCTTCATATAGTTTTGATCAAGCTCAGATTGTCTATCGAATCACCTCAAGTAACAAGGATGCATACGATTATGAGTTTTGCCCTTTGTAGGTTGGTAAAACATTGCAGTCTTTGCCTCTTCCTCCTCAGTTTGAGCAAGTCCTTGGCCAGCCTGGCTATGATCCTTATCAGCCTTGTGTTGATCCTTATCGAGTCCAATATGACCAGTCTCATCCCTGTCATGAGCTATATTAGTCTTGTGCTCAATCTTCTCAATGTGTTACTTCTCCTACTCAACCTAATATTTTTGCCAATCAGCCCATTTCCACCTTTAAACGAGCACTGTTGGGATATAAAAAGTATGTAGTAGAGCTTGACACTAGAAGGGGATGTGGCCAAGAAATTCCTGATCATTTCATCCACCAAGTGAGAAGTGCATTAGATTTGGTTAAGAGTGAATGGAATCCTATTGAGAGAACTAATTGGCAAAGGATTACAGATGAGATGTTGGATGTGAGTGGTTTGATTGCATTTTTGGAAGAGAGGCTGAATATTCATGAGAGGCAGCCTTACCAAGTCTATCAACTTGCATACCCACTGCCCCAAGTTTCATATCATCCATATGCAGTCCCTACTCCTGAGCCAAGTCAAACCTATCAAAGTCCTTTCCTCAATCATGTTGAGGGGAGTTCTGAAATAGTAAATCTTGTGTTTGAAGCCAATCTTGATAAGCAAATTAAATTGGCAAATCTTCACATGTAATAGTCTATGTTGGCAGTAAGGGAAGTGGAATCCAAACCCTCACTACCCTCTCACATTGCAGCCCCATCACCCCAAAAGGAGACTTCCAGTCCTAAGATCATGAGTTGGAGTAAAGTAGTTGAGTCATGGAGCAACAAGGAAGAGAATGGCATTGTTCAAGAGTGTGAGGTACAAAATAAGGCTAGTCCTTCTCAAGTCCCTCCCACCCTTCCTCAAGAAGCTTCTTGTACTCCATGGCAGCCTTCATGTACTCCCTATTTCCATGGTGATTCCTATGACCTCCAAGAAAGGCTCTTCCAAGAGAATATAGCTAGGCAAATTGTAGAGTTGGAGTCCAGAATGAGGTTCCTCAGCCAAGGTGTGATGGACAGTTTAGACCAAGTAGCAGATTCCATGTCTGAACACACCCCATCTACACTCCTTCTATACAGCTATCAGGTCACCTATGATATAGATGAAGTGCTGGCCAAATGGAAGGAAGAGAATCATTTGATTCTAGCTCAAGGATTGCATCCTCTTCCACATAAGTTTGTCCACCAAACCTCTACTCCATTCTTTCTCAAGGAAGACCCTATTTTAAAAGAGGCAATTGAAGAAGAGAGGATCCAATTTGCAGCTGCCCAAGAGGCTATCATGAGCGACAATGAAGATGAAATCATCATGGATGCTCCTTTTGAAGACATCATCAACAATGGAGAAGACACAATTCATGCATACATGCAGATGTTCTAGCAATATGAAGAGGAAGGTAAGCATGGTGAGCTCTCTTCCCCATTGTTTGATGAACTTCCTTGTTGCTTTGATGAGGAATATGACCATGCCATAGAACCCAAGTTGGAGGAGAATTAGGAGGATGTCTTTGAACAACTAGAGACTCTAATTTTTGAGCAAGAAAATGAGGGTCCTATCCATCTTGATGAAAGCTTTGAAGAAGAGGGCCCTGAGCAAGAAGGTGATGTTATGTGGGATGAACAATCAGTCTGTGATCTCATCTTAGACATCACAACAATCACCCCTCTTCAAGAAAGCCATGATGAAGTAGAGGATCAGTTTGACAGGGTTTTCAATGAGGCAGAAGGGGACAAGCCAATCCATGATGCATATCAAAGGACTTATGGTGATGAGCCAACAACCATTGATTTCTTGATGAAACACACCAGCATGAAGGACCAGCACTGGATAAGCTTCCAATAGAAAGATGAATACATATATGTTGGAAGCATGTTTGACCCTGATTCATTTGGATACAAGCCAATCAAGGTGGTAGACAAGAAGAGCAAGTCACCAAGTCTCATTTCCATCCAACCATTTGTCTGGCACCATAAGTTTTTTTGCCATGAAGGAGACTTAAGAATAGCTAGTTAACTGTGCATAGTAGTTTGCTTTCAGTTTTTCTTTCCCTATTTTCCCTAAGTGTTGTTTGCATAGGTGTAGTGTTTTTTAGCCTTTGTTGTGTGTGTTTTCCTTTGTGTTTGAGATAAAGCTTTATTGGTACATAGGTCTTTAGAAAGTTGTTGCTAACTTTTTTCAAACTGCGTTCTAACTCCGTGCCCAATAGACCTTGAGGCCACTAGTTTCTTAAGCATAGAAGGCATGTTTCCCCTGGGAATCACCAATTTGTTGACCATTTTGGTCCCGTAGGCCAAAAGTTAGTCTCCTTCTTTCCCTACTATTCTGAACTGTCAGTCTGGTCATGTACCCATCTTCTGCAAAATTTCCTTTTTTTTGCAATAAGTCATGTTCTTATAAAACATTGAAAGATCTAAGGACCTGCAGGTTTTGGTTTTGTATAAGACTTTTTCTCTTTGGGCAGTCAATCGCATAAGCCTTTTCGACAAAGGAAATTACTCATTTTTAAAGGAGTGCAAGTCTCTTACAAAGCTCAAAGGTTAAGTATCCCTTACGGGGGGTAGGTGATGAGCAAAGTAGACCATTGCAAAAAGTCTGAAGGGTAACTTTGTACTTGATTTACCCTTGTAGAGGATAGCAGGTCAAGGAGCCCAAAAGGGACTTGCCCTTCGAAAAAAAGACAAGGCAAAGATAGAAGAAAAATAAAGGTTGAATTTCTTTGGACAAAAAGTCTGAAGGAATTCCTTCAGACATTTTGTCTGAACAAATTCATAAGGTAAGTCACCAAACAAGGCAAATTATTTCAGAAGGAATTCTGTGGTAAAAAATAACAAGGCAAATCCTTCAGACAAAAAGTCTGAAGGAATTCCTTCAGACTTTTGTTCATAGGAATTTTCCCTAAGAGAAATCCGACCAAAAACAAATGTTAAAACATGAAGGAACATTTATTTTAGATAAAATGTCTAAAGGAATTCCTTTAGACATTTTGTCTAAATAATGTGAGAACCAAAAGGAGCCTAAAGGACTCTGAAGGGCAGGTGCCCTTGCGGGGGACTCTCAACGGCCAAAAGGGACCTTTTTCCAAGCCCAAAGGGACACCTTCCCTACGGGAGGGTTCAACGATAGAGGCCCAAATAAATAAGAGACCCAAACAAAGAAAAGGCCAAAGGAAAAAAAGTCGAAGGAATTACTAAAGGGGTGACGGGCCCACAGACGTTAAATTCAGGACAAAGGAATAGTCATTGGCTTTCAAATTATGATAGGCATGTGAATGTCAACTTTGAGGTAGTCAAGAAACCATTGATCTTTAAATGATTGAGCATGAATCCGAAGGAATTTAAAGGGCTTAAGGCCAAAAGGAAGAGACCGCTGAGAAAGGAGCCTGAAGAACCAAGGATTGATAGAAGATAGCCCCAAGGGCCAAGAGAGCCAGGAAAAGACAAAAGCTAGGAAGGGACAAAAAGTCAAGCACAGAAGTAGACAAAATAGTCTAGGTGGCAAAAGAAGGTGTTAACACAAGGATTTATTCCAGCGGTTGAAACAGTCTCTACCAAGTGGTCATCAAGGAGTGAAAATAGTGAATGACGTGGCCTATTTTTCCTCATTTTGCATTAATGAGTAGATAATCGCATAAGTCTTAAATAAGGGCAGCCTTGTCATTAAAACAATTAGGTGACCCATGCTTCTCAATAGTGTTTAATACATTTTAAGTGTTAAAGTCAAGATTGGTGACTATACATCATGGTTATGTCAGGCCATTTTTAGAAGGATGACATCAGCATCAGCGACTTCCTCTTCCCAAGGCATTCAATGCAACATGGGTCATTTATTTTCTAGAAAGTGCCAAAGTCTCTTCCTAAAGGATATATATATTGTAATCTCTCATTTTGTAAAAGGATCCCTCATTTTTGTAAGATGAAGTCCTGCCAATTTTCACCTTGAATCAATAGAATGCATTTTTTACTTCTATCTGGCTATATATATCTCTGAGTGTGTCTGAGTATTAACCTTGTGTTCAGTCATTTTGCATGATGCTTTCACAAGTTTGACACCAACATACCTGGTATAGAAAAATCACCATTTCTACAGGTAACAAGAAGTGTTGTATTTGGAGTGCAGAGATAGAAGAGGGTTACCAGATAGAGTGTTTCCCTACAACACATGTGGTAAGTTCATTTTCTATGTGTCTTCATTAAGCCTCCTTGTTTAAGCTTCCTATAGTTTGATCTTTTCATTAGATAAAGTGTATGTATGTCCTCTTCTTGTCTGAAGTGTGAGTAAATGAGTAGATCAAAATTTTTGGTGCATCACCGTATTAGTCTAGGTCCTATTTTTAGTAATCCTTCTCTCTTTTCAACCCCCCCTTTTATATATATATTAGTAATAGTACTGAAATAACTCAGAGATGCATCAAAGGGAGCTATCCCTTATCTAGAGATTCTCCCCTTAGTTTTTCTAGACCCACAGGCAAGAGAGGTGTCTCCATTGTGCCGCATGGAAGACAAGAGCTCAGCCTCCTATCAAGGGTACAATCCACATCATCAACATTTCCAATTTAATCTCTAAGTTTGTTGGAAGTGTTTTTTTTAGCCTACAGGGTCAATTGGATCAATAAAAATCCTAGAATTTTGAAATTTTATGTGTACAGGTGGAATATACAGTATTGCACTGGTATTCATGACTTTGTCCTGTGTATTCGCTATCTTATCCTCAGGAAATTTGATTTTATCTTAACCGTTTACATTGACCACTAACCGACTCCTCTAACCATGCAGGGTTTTTACCTTTTTGACAAAACTACAACATGTAAATCGTGACTTTATATAAGAGAGTTATGATTTTTCATATGTAGTAGTGACTTTGTCTAACCACTAATGGTTTTTGGATTTTACATGTTTCAATCTTTAGGCAAAATCATAACTTCAAAAGTCACGACTTTATCCTATAAATTACAATATTATGGTCAAAAGTTGTGATTTGTAAATTTCAAAAAATCACTAACATAATGATCCTTGTATTCTAACCTATAGGTATTTAACATTCTCTATTTTGGTAGGGGACCCATCATCACTTAGTCAGGCATAATAATCCCCTTTTCTCTTTGCATTTTCGTCTAAACGGTTTTATTTGTAACTACCCCCT
Organism: Torreya grandis; assembly: GCA_037957365.1. Lineage (NCBI taxonomy): Eukaryota > Viridiplantae > Streptophyta > Pinopsida > Cupressales > Taxaceae > Torreya > Torreya grandis. The sequence continues at coordinate 1,862,807 of JARHVA010000807.1, read as the reverse complement.
TTTTGTATCAGGGTTTTATCTTTGTGAATATCTATTGTGTGATCTACAGGGTCACCAAAAGAGGAAAGACATGAAGGTCCAAGTCAAAGACACACCCAGACACATCCCCTTAGCCTTTTTCCATTCATTGACAAAACCACAGATCATGAAATTATCAGAGTCGTGACTTTGCCCTGTCGAATAGTAATATTGTATTCTGAATCATGACTTTGCAATTTTGGTCATTTTGATTTTTATTTTGTCTATTATCCATCTTTAGATCTGTGAGGTAGGCTTAGGAATTGATCTCAAATGAAAGTGTTATCTTTATAGTCCTAAATTCTATCTATTTTTTATAAACATTTCCATTCATAAATTTTGGAATATATCATAATTAGTTTCTAATTTAACATTAATCATCTATAATAGACATGTTTAGTATTTGAACTATCTAATTTAAACTATATAGTCATTTATTTCTAATCAAATATCTAAATCTAGAGGTTTTGTTGTTTATAACAAAACCACAACTCTCATTTTACAGCTAATAGCAGTTTTGTCATTTACAGTCGCATTTTCATCTAACTATCATGGTTTTACATGGTAACCATCATGGTCAACTAACCATTGCAAAACCGCAACTCACAATCTATGATTTTGTCCCCCCAGTTGTGAATTTTCACTTTTTTGTTATGATTATGCATTATGTAGTTGTGATTTTGTCCTTTTTGAGTGCATTTTTAGAGTCATTTTTGGTGAATTTTGAGTCATTTCGGGCCACTTTCAAGGCCTAAATTGCTTTTGGCATTAGGGGTTTCACCCCTTGACCCTACCCTATACCTAGGATGTTGCTCCCAAACCCCATAAGGGGCAATGCCCCTTAACCCCACTGGGAGCTACTGCCCCCAGACCCCCGTGTCATGGCCCGCTCACCCCAAAGGAATCATAGAGCCAAATTGCATTTTTTAAGGGTGTTTTTCTTTAGACATATTAGACTAATGTCTTGTTTCTTGCAGGGGGTGAACCTAGAAGCTCTTTTGTTTTATCTAACATCTTATCTTGTAGGTCATATTTGTAGAGAGGATTACAAAACAAGCTAGTCAAACATTAGTCCATAAATCATGAAAAATGCATAAATAACTAACTAACTAAGCCTATCTATTCCTATGTAAAATACAAAGGATAGAAAGAAACAAATGAAAGAAAGAAAACATCATATTACCTTCCAAAATGGATTCAACATACCCATGTGGCTCAAAATCATGTTTTATCTTGATCAAACATCCTTGTCTTTGTTAACAAAGGTGGCAAACTCTTCCAATGTTATCTTAACCGTTTACATTGATCGCTAACCGAATCCTCTAACCGTGCAAAATTTTTACCTTTTTGACAAAACCACAACTTGAAAATCATGACTTTGCATAAGAGAGTTATGATTTTGCATATGTAGTAGTGAATTTGTCTAACCACTAATGGTTTTTGGGTTTTATAGGTTTCAATCTTTAGGCAAAATTGTGACTTTGAAAGTCACGACTTTATCTTATAAATTATGATATTATGGTCAAAAGTTGTGATTTTGTAAATTTCAAAAAATCACTAACATATTAATCCTTGTATTCTAACCTACAGGTCTTTAACATTCTCTATTTTGGTAGGGGACCCATCATCACTCAGTCAGGCATAATAATCCCCTTTTGTCTTTGCATTTTCATCCAAATGGTTTTATTTGTAACTAACCCACTTTTTATAATAGGGTTTTATCATTGTGAATATCTGTTGTGTGATCTACAGGGTCACCAAAAGAGGAAAGGCATGAAGGTCCAAGTCAAAGACACATCCCCTTAGCCTTTTCCCATTCATTTCCAAAACCATAGATCATGAAATTATCAGAGTCGTGACTTTGCCCTATTGAATAGTGATATTGTAATCTGAATCATGACTTTGCAATTTTGGTCATTTTGATTTTTATTTTGTCTATTATCCATCTTTAGATCTGTGAGGTAGGCTTAGGACTTGATCTCAAATGAAAGTGTTATCTTTATAGTCCTAAATTCTATCTATTTTTTATAAACATTTCCATTCAAATTTTTTGGAATATATCATAATTAGTTTCTAATTTAACATTAATCATCTATAATAGACATGTTTAATATCTAAACTATCTAATTTAAACTATATAGTCATTTATTTTTGATCAAATATCTAAATCTAGAGGTTTTGTTGTTTATAACAAAACCACAACTCTCATTTTATAGCTAATAGCAATTTTGTCATTTACAGTCATGTTTTTGTCTAACTATCATGGTTTTTCAAGGTAACCATCACGGTCAACTAACCATTGCAAAACTACAACTCACAATCTATGGTTTTTTCCCCCCAGTTATGACTTTGCATTTTTTGGTTATGATTTTACATTGTGTAGTTGTGATTTTATATTTGATTTTGTCCTTTTTTAGTGCATTTTTAGAGTCATTTTTGATGAATTTTGAGTCATTTCAGGACACCTGCAGGGCCCAAATTGCCTTTGGCATTGGGGGTTTCACCCCTTGACCCTACCCTATACCTAGGATGTTGCTCCCGAACCCCATAAGGGGCACTACCCCTTGACCCCATTGGGGGCTACTGCCCCCAGACCCCCGTGTCATGGCCCACTCACCCCAAAGGAATCATAGAGCCAAATTGTCTTGTTTCTTGTAGGGGGTGAACCTAGAAGCTATTTTGTTTTATCTAACATCTTATCTTGTAGGTCATATTTGTAGAGAGGATTACAAAGCAAGCTAGTCAAACATTAGTCCATAAATCATGAAAAATGCATAAAGAACTAACTAACTAAGCCTATTTATTCCTATGGAAATTACAAAGGATAGAAAGAAACAAATGAAAGACTGAAAACATCATATTACCTTCCCAAATGGATTCACCATACCTATGTGGCTCAAAATCATGTTTTCTCTTGATCAAGCATCCTTGCCTTTGTTAACAAAGGTGGCAAACTCCTCCAATGTCTCAAGAACACTCCATAAAACCTAGGCTCATGATTCCAAATCACTAAACTAGCCTATCAATGAAGCTTGCAAATAAAATCAATGATCAAATGCAAAGGATTGTGGAAACAATTTAACATTATAACTTTGCAATATTCAAGCTTGAAATTCATGTCCATGACCTCTCTATTTATAGATTTTTGAGATTGTTCATGATCAACCATGACCATCCATATCAAGATTGAGATGTGTGGCCAAGGATATTCCTAATATTTGGAATTAAATCCATAATTATCTTCATCATAACCTTGGAAGAAGGGGCATTGAAGAGGCATGGGAGGCATTAACTAGGCATGAGTGACCCATGGTCATGATATTTGTGACATTTATGTCCTAGAGATGTCTTCCCAAGAAATGATGTCACCTAATGATGCAGTTAATATGAATCAATTTTTGAAAAGAAATATTCAACAACTCTCATGGAAAATCTACTTAAGCTCTTGATTTGGATTAATTAGCCTTAAATAAGGTTAATCAATATTTGTGTAATTATTTGAAAATTGGCCCTCAATTAATCAAAATGGTCAAAAAGTCAAATTACTGCATCATAATTTGATTGGAGAGGAATTGGAAGGTGATGTTAGATGAATTGGAGCTGTATTCCCATTTAGGATGTTGCCAACACCAAATAATAAAGGTACGTGACATGTACTAACGAATTAGAAGAGAAGAGTGATCTAAAGCGTGAAATGGTGAAAATGTCATTTTAACTCGAAATAATTTGATCAAAGTTAGCTAGCTCCTAAATTGCATTGCCATATTTAAAGATACTTTGACCTAAATTGGCACTTGTAAGTGACAAGTTTAAACTATTTAGGGTATTTTATGGATTTTGACCTAAAATTTGCATTTGAGTGCAATTCGAGTAAGATTGACAAATTCAACATAAATGGTGTTAGGAATTAGATGTTTACATTTTACCCCTATTTGAGAAGGCATAGAGAGACATTCAAGTGAAGCAATGTCTTTTCAAAGAAAATATTTGTCAAGAAGAAATTGGAACAAACCCATGATGCCCCCTCGAGAGGACATACGAGGATGGAAGAAAAGGATGGACTCTCGAAAAGAGAGAGAAAGTGAGAGATTAACCCATGGAATAGATCACATCCAGATGAGTTAATGCTTTCACACTTGATTACCGTCAATGATAAAAATATAATGAGAGGTATAATAGGCCCCAGAGATGGAGGGAATGGGAAAGATACAATCCATAAATGTAAGGGACACACTAGAAACATATCTAGTTTGAGAGTACAAGCTGCGTGTTTATGACATTGATCAATCTTGAGACAAGTTGCACACTAAAATATTGCAATTATGGGAATTAGTGTGGAGAGCTTAGCATTAGAGGAAAAGAGAGAATGTTCTGCATCAGGAAGGGAAGCACCACTAAAATGGGGTCTCCAAAGAGAATATAATAAGTACTCCAGTAGAGCAGATTTGATCATGATAAAATAGTTTTGCCCTAGTAGGGCAAATCTTGATCATTGATAAAGAATAAATCATGATTTGCCCCTATAGAGATGATTTGATTCAAACATTATTTAGATGTTGTGCCCTAGCATAGGTAATTGACAAGCAGAATAACTCAAGGATATAATAGAAAAGATAGGTTAAAATGAGTGGGCACAAATGTACATGTGATGGTGTAATGGCTTAGAGAGCCATATAAAACCAAGCATATGAGAATGCATAAAGTGATGAGAGAGATGAAAATAAGAATAGAGATAGCTGAGTTGACCTCAATAGAAATTGAGCATTGCCTACATAGTTCCATGGACTCATGTTCCAACATGAACTTTAGACCAATGTAGTTCACCTAAGTTTGGGAGAGAATGGAATGAGGAATGATGAAAAATGACCATGAATTGATTAGACTTATAATGTATGCAAAGAGATGCACATCTAAGCATAGATAAAGAAGCCTAAAATGCATGTTACCTAGAAGCCTAATTCCATATAATGAGCCTAGGTTTTACAAAGTGTTCTTAAGAATCAATCATCAGAGCTGATGTTGGCGTTAAGACGTTGAGACCTAAGCATAAAGTTCTTGCTATAGAAAAATAAATTAGGCATCATAAGTATGAATAACTTATAATGACATAAGATTCCAATTGCGTTGAGCCAGTTTAAATGTGAATATCTATAACTAAGGATAATGGTGAAACAATGACCAAAACCAGAGTTATAGCGATTTACATTTAAACAAAAAAGCAAAGACAAAGAAAAAGATAAACATAAATGAACCTAATTTGAAATCAAGATATGATTAATCAAGACTTAAGTAGGAATAAAAATGTTTAAAAACAAAAGTCAAGAATGTCTTAATGACATGAGACCAAGATATGAATAATCAAGATCCATGTGCACCATCAAGGTATTCTTAAACACAAAAGAGAAAAACAAAATTAAACAGAAAAACTAGACACCAACAACAATCAAATACACAAAATGGTCTAAGAACAACATAATAACATAGGATCAAGATATAAAAAATTGAGATCCATGTGAATCATCAAGATGTTCTGAAACACAAAAGAGATAAGCAAAAAATAATCAAGAAAACACAAGACCAAGATGAGACACGAAGTAATAAAAAGAGAAAAAGAGAAGAAATAAAATGAGAGGTGTGAAAACACAACAAAACACCAAGAAAACACAACAAAACATCAAGAGAACTCAAATAAACACACACAAACAAAAACCAGGTTAGTGTGGTTTAAAGATAAATGTTCATGTATGTGCGGTAGAGGCGTTACTTTCCACCATATCATAACAAAGAATAATGAAACGATAATTGTTCCCTAATTAAAGAGGAACAATGATAGAAGAAATGGGGGAAGAGAAGAAAAGGAAGGGGTTGGTCAAGCTGACTCCAGATGTATAAGACAAGTGGACACTGCCTACATAGTTCCATGGATGCATGTTCCAACATGAACTTCAGGCCAAATGTAGTTCTCCCAAGAAATGGGATAGAAGAAAAATGATGATCAGACCAACATGATTAATGTTATTAAAAAAATGGAAGATACGAAAAATAAACAAGAATGGTCTAGCAAATAAGAAGTTGATAAGACAAGAAAGAATGATCTTGAAAAATGGCAAGTGCCTGGGACAAGATGAAATGAACTAGTGTATTTGTGATTACAAAATTGTAAGAGCCTAGCATGGTGGAATGGGAATGTATAGAAGTGTGAGACAATGTTTTTGTTCTTTTGTGGATCATGTTATGATGTTTTTGGTATTTTTAAAGTATTTCTTGTGTTTTTGGTATTTTTGAGATAAAATATACACAAAGTGGGACCATCTAGTCGAGGAGATGCACGTCATGAGAGTAGAGGTTCTAATAAGATAGTTAAGTTGGTTGTAACAGCCCATGCTTGTAATTGGTGAGACCAAGGAATATTTTATGAAATAATAAAGAACAACAAATGTGATATAGAATAATGTGCAACTTGGAGTAAAAAGAAGTATCTATATTTACCTATTTGTAATAGTGTAGCTATGGTTTAAAACTGAGAAGATGTTTTTATTCACTTGTCTAAAGCTGCATAGTACTCTCTTAGCTAAATTACTTTGTAGAACTACGTTGAAGATGTTCATAATGTTCATGAGACATAATTGAGATCATAATTAGTTAAGGGATAAAAAGTGTTCAAGCTTATAACATGCCTTAGACATAACAAAGAAGATGCTTCTCAAAGAGAGCAATCCAGAATGGGATGAAGAATATGTTTAGAGTGCCAAGGATTCAAAGCCTTTTTTATTTGGAATCATGAAAAGGGGACCAAGGTAGTATAAAATGTGTTCAAGATAAGATAAAAGGGTGGGATAAAATTACATCAGCATAAGTTGCCCTCAAGTCAAGGGTCTTGTAGATAATGGTTTAAAGTTGTTCATGCGTAGAATATCTTAAGGTGTATGATGTTCAAGAGCTTTGAAAGTTCTTCACCATTAGGTTTAGCTAGTCGATATGCTCCTGATCTATAGTTTGCTATGACAATATATGGTCCTGACCAATTAGGCTAAAACTTGCCTTTCTTTTTGGGTTCAACATTCATATTCTTCTGGTTCTCTTTCAAAACTAAGTCACCAATCTCAAATTCTTGAGGGAGAATGCATTTGTTGTAGCTTCTCTGTAATCTATTCTGATAGGCCTACAAGTTTTCTAGGCTAGCTAAACACTTACCATTAAGAAGCTCTAGTTCGTGCAATCATGAGGCTCTATAGTCTTCATTATCTTCAATGTGCTCCAGTGATATTCTTAATGATAAGATCTCAATATCGATCAGGATGATAGCTTCAGTGCTAAAAACAAGAGAGTATGAAGTAGCTCCAGTTAGGGTGCGATGATTGGTTTTATAAGCCCAAAGGGCAGAAAAGAGTTGCAAGTGCTAATTATGGCTAGCATCATTGACAATCTTCTTTAAGATGCCTATAATGGTTTTATTTGATGCCTCAACTTGTTCGTTACCTTATGGGTTATATGAAGTGGATTTCTTGTGCTTGATCTTGAATTGTGCACAAAGAGATTTCACTTCTTGATTCACAAAAGATCCACCATTATTGGATATAATACGGGCTAGGATGTCATATTGACAGATGATATGGTAATGAATGAATTTGGCTATTTGTTTCCCAATAACATAAGTGAGAGGAATGACCTCAATCTACTTGGTAAAGTATTCGGTTGCAGTCAAAATGTGCTTATGGCCATATGAATATGTTGGGTTAATTTTTCCAATGAGATCGAGACCCCATGTTGAGAATGTCCATGGTGTTGTAATCGGCTGCAATGGTAAGGAAGGTGCATGTAACAAGTTGCCCTGCTACTGAAAAAGAACACACTTCTTTACATAATTACAAGCACATGTCTCTATTTTGGGCCAATAATAGCCTATTTTAAGTAGTTTCTTTCCTAAGACTACACCATTGTATGGGCCCCACACATGCCTTCATGAACCTCCTTTAGTGTTAGCTTGGATTCTCCCAAAGATAAACAACAAAGAAGCATTCCATCATAGATTTTATGATAAATCATGTTTCCAAGGAGGATATAATGTGTTAAGTGATGAAAGAATAGTTTTTGTTGGTTGTTGGAAAGGTTGGCAGGAAATACATGACTATGGAAATACTTATAAAAATCTTGGTATCATGGTAGCTCAGGGGAGGGATTAAGATCAGTAACGACGCATATCCTCTCTGAATCTAATAGAATATGTGTTGACTGAAGAAGATTTTAAATTATGAACTGATACTCTTTAGCACTGTCATGCATTTGAATCATGGAACCAATTGTTGCCATGGCATCGATAGATATATTGTTGACTCATGGAACTTATTCAAACTACAAAGTTTTAAAATGTGTTTTGAGGTTATCGATAATTTTCTTGTAAGGAACAAGCTTATCATCCCTTATTTGATACTAGTTAGTTGTCTAGTTTATGATTAGCTATGATCTTCATATACATTTAAGCTTTGAATATCTCACTGTATAGCAAGATGGAGCCCTATAACCAATGCCTCATATTCAGCCATATTGTTTGTATAATGAAATTGTATATGGAATGCTTTGGGGATCAAATCCCCCTATGGCATGATCAACAATATGCCAGCTTTAGACCCTCAAGATGTGAAGGATCCATCAAAATAGAGCATCCACTATTCAAGTTCTTGTGATGTTTGTTCTATCGTCATGATAGAATCATCTGGAAGGTCAAAATTGAGAGGTTGAGTGGCTGTAATAGGAGTTTTTACAAGTTGGTCAATAAGAACTTGTCCTTTGATTACCTTTTGATTCTAGTACTCAATATAAAACTCATTGAGAAGCATAATCTATTTAGCCATGCGTCCTTGAAAAGCTGCTTTAGATAAGATGAACTTGAGAGGATCTACCTTGGTGATAATAATATTTTTATTATTTAACATATAATGTCACAATTTTTGAGTGGCCAACACCATATCTAAACATGCCTTATCAATAGGCATATAATTATGTTCATAGGCTACCAATGTGCAGCTTAAATAATAAACAATGTGTTCCTTACCATGATCATCATGATGGGCCAAAAGTGCCCCCAGAAGTAGTGGATTTCCTTGTGTTGGAGGTCGTAGGACTGGTGGATTGGCCAAGTATGTTTTAAGCTTTACAAATGCTATCTGAAAATCTTCATTCCACTAAAATGTTACCCCTTTCTTTAAGAGATGGGTAAATGGGTGTCACTTATCTGCCAATTGAGAAATGAACCTACATATAGACTGGATCTTTCCTTGTAGAGCTCACAACTATTTAATATTATTTGGTGGAGGCATTTTCAGAATAACATTGACCTTTGTAGGGTCGACTTCGATCCCTCGTTGTGATATAATGAACCCTAGCAATTTTCCTGATGTGACTCCAAAGACACATTTCTTAAGATTCAAGCAAATTTTATATGCATGAAGCCTCTCAAATATTCTTCATAGAATGCCAGGATGTCTAACTCTTGTTCTTGATTTTGATAGTATATCATCAACATAGTCCTTAACAATGCCATGCATCATGTCATAGAAAATGACAGTCATTGCACATTGATATGTGGCTCCAACATTCTTCAAAGCAAATGGCATGACTTGGTAATAGAATGTCCCCCATAGAGTGGTGAATGTGGTCTTATCCTGATCTTCAGGGGCTATCTTGATCTGATTATAACTAGAAAATCCATCCATTAAGGATAAAATTTTATACCTGGTAGTTGAGTCAATGATCATGTCGATGTTGGGTAGAATCATCTTTGGGGCATGCTTTCTTGATATCATAAAAATTAGTACAAATACGTATGCTTGGGGTCTTTTTACACACTAGTACTATGTTATAAACCCATTTAGAGTAGTTTAGTGGTCTAATAAAATTGGCTCTTAACAACTTTTCCAACTCAGCCTTAACTAAAAGGGCGATGCGTGGATGCATCTTTCTTAATTTTTGCTTGATTGATTTAGCACCAGGGTGAACAACAAGATGATGCACAACTAAATATGGGTCCAAGCCTGGCATGTCAGAGTATGCCCATGCAAAGATGTCTATATAATCCTTAAGAATGGATATATTATGTTCATGTTTTGCTTCAGTAAGGAAAGCTCTAAGATAAATAATTTTAGGATCCTCATGGGTTCCCAAATTCACTTTTGTTATGCTCTCCATAAGGAGTGTAGATCCATCTTCTAGAATTTTAGGCAATGTATGGTCATGATCATTTTCCTCTGTTATATCTTCTTGTTGTTCCTCCCAAAGATCTGGATAATATGAAGAATTAGAATATGCCTTCTTAGGTAAAGGCCAATTGGTAAAAACCTCTGGAAAGTCAAGAGCAAGACACTTAAATATTTGATGTTGTTCTAAAGAGATGCTTTTACTAGATATGGAACTTGGGCTAGATGGACTTTCTACGTCCTGAGGGGATGAGCAAACTTTCCCACCTAGGAGTGCCTGAAATAGGTTTTCACTCAAAGGCTTGTCTTTTTCTTTACTTTTTCTCTAATCGATAAGTGCCTCAAAGAGGTTTTCACCTGAAGATCTCGATGTTTGTTCTTTATTATGACCAAGAAAGTTTGCTTGCTCTCTAAAGTAGGCAAAAGGATCCAATGAAAAATCAAAACCCTACTTATGATCACCAATGGGGAATGCACCTCATAGGCCCATGTATTCTACAATTGATTCTTCATTTTGGAACTCGTCGAGGCATATGACCAAATTTTGTTGATCCTAGTCTATGAGTTCAAGATGGAAAAGGCATAGGTTATAGTGAGGGTTTGCTTTAGGATGGGAAGCACCAATGGTAAAGATATAATGTCCTGCTTCAAGAAGGGAAGCACCACTAGGATGAGTTTTTGCTTCAAGATGGGAAGCTCCAATAGGCATCATGGTCAATATGGATTTTGAATGAAACAAATTTGAGTCATCAAGTTCATTAAAAAGGCTATAATGGGACATTATGTCACTAATAGGAGTCTCATTACTAGTCACTTTAGAAGATTTACTATCAAATGTCATGAGGTCATCCTCTTGTGGTTTAAATTTGAGACCATGATTCCAATTGATAAATCCAGTTGATAAGGGTTCTAAAATTCCTTGCACCTGTGGACCAAGGCCTTTCCCTATATAGTCAAGATGATCCATTATCATGTTAGGGATAGGATACTTTGAATTCTAAATATAATTAGTGAGGCCTTCAGAACATAACCATCTCCCTCGGTAAAAGCCTCTTGATCTTTCTTTGGTGTAATTACAGGTACAAAAACCATAGGAGGTTTTGGTTATTTCTTCTTTGGTCACCAAATCTGATCAGGTTTTTTAGGAGTCTGGGAAGTTTTAGGCCTACCAAATGTTTTAGGGGATTTTGGTAATTTTACAATATGGAGGATGTCCTTCAGATGGTACATGAAAATACCTACATCTTTAATAATAACCTGCTTGGCCAGAGCTGTAGGAAATGGATCGACTGAAGTGGAGGCTAGATCACCAGGATCTATATAATTAGATGGAGATGGATGAGAAATGATGGATTTGTTCTTCTTTACAATGAATTAAGAATTTGGGAAATAGTTATAATTACAAAACTCTACTTTAAGTTGTTTGTAATATTGATATGGCTATTGATCAATGAGAATAGTAACCTCGATCCCATCATGGGGAAACTTAAAGCATTGGTGAAGAGTAGATGGAACTACCTGTACTTCATGGATCTAAGGACGACCAAGAAGTATGTTATAAGGAAACTTAATATCCATAATATGGAATAATGTGTGATGAGATATAGAGCCAACCATGACTGACAACTAAATTATACCAAATGACTCCCTCTTAGTGTTGTCATAAGCCTTGATTGTAATAGTTTCTGTTTGAATGTCTTTATCCATGTAGCCTAATCATCATACCAATTTAAGAGATATGATGTTCAGCCCTGAACCATTATTTATAAGAACCCATTTGATCTTATGATTTGTAATGATTATCTCAATGTATAGTGGGTTATTATGGTTTGGGCCGAGGGTGGACATGTCTTTTTAATCAAATGTGATTTGCCAAAATGAAGACAAGTGTCCAACTAGGTTCAAGAACTGATCAAGGTTTATATCATTAGACATAATAGACTCTTCCAAAAGTTTGTTAAAGATGGTTCTATGGACATCAGATGTCTACAAGAGTTCTAATATGGAAATTTGTGCAGGGTTTTTATCTAATTGATCCGTTAGACTATAAGGCCTTTGAATTGTGTATTAAACTATTTTAGTCTTTGTTGGGACAATATTCAGCTTTGGAACCATTATCACAATGTTCTCATTGGGTTTTATGGAAGAAGTGGGTGAAGGGCCCTGGACGGTAACTCACGGGCATCTAGTTGCAACTGCACAACCTAGAGGTGGCAAAGAGTTATTATAATTAGAAGAGGAAGGAAAAGGGCCTTGGATGGTGACTCATGGGTGACTAACTGTATTGCTACAATTTTGGGTTAATGAGGAGCTTTTATAATTAGAAGAAAGGTGTTATTATTCAAGATTAGTAACTCATGTAAATGAAGTAGCAACATGATACCCAACACAATATTAATAGGGGGAGAGGGTGCTGACCCTATAATGATGGGTCCCATGTTGTGAGGAACATGAGATTGGCCACATGGTTTTATAGTAATAGTGGAAATGTGGGTTGCAAAAATTCATCCCACAGTATTATTATAGTTGTAAGGTACATTGTTATAATCCACCTTATTAGTATGGGCATTATGATCTCGATTATGCTCATTACGATTTTGACTTTGTTGTTGGTTCTGATTCTATCTCTATCCTTGATTGTGACCATTTTGATTGTTTCTTGGAGGTGGTGGATCATGTTGAGGAAAGGGGTCTTTGTAGATTCCCATATCCTAATTTGTGTACTAATTAGGGGCCAACTTAATTTCTAGTTCACCAACTTTCAATAAAGTCCTCAATAATATGTCATAATTGAATGCAATGATATGCACCGTGACTAGCAACATGATGAAAGTTACACCATTCATTCTCTTTTTACCAATCTAGTTTTGGTTGATCTTGAGGAAATGGCCTTGATACTGGGCATACAATTAAATTAGCTATAATGAGATTTTGTAACACTGTTTCAATTGATTCTCCCAACTTGTTAAAGACTCTAAAATTATTATGAAATGTCCTTCATGGAGGTTGTCTTTGTAAAGTAGGTAGTGGATTTGGGGGAGTTAATTGTATATTTGGAGGAGGCATAACCTGTATCATTTGTACATGTCTTGTTTCAATCACCCCATTTCCAACCATGTTTTTATTTTTGCTAAAGCATTTAGGCTTATCCTGCATAACTATTTAAATTGGTGATTTAGTCTGAATAGATGCTTGACCTTGCACAAAAATCTTAACAAGACCCTTAGCAATAAGAGCCTTCTCAATCTGCACTCCTTTGTCAATAATTTCTTTGAATGAGTTAACACAAGCTGATCATAGATTATACACAACTTTAAGATGCAAATTCTATGCAAAGATATCAACCAACTATTTGTCTGGCAAATTATGTTGAAATTGGCCTGCCAATGCTCTCCACCTTTGCAGATATGTGACAAAACTTTCACCATCATGCTGTTTGGATTTGCATAAGTCAACAATGGTTAATTCATGTCCTATGTTATATGAGAAATGGTTAACAAATTTTTTTAAGTCATTCCAATCTGCAACTGATCCCTTGGGTAGTTTAAGTAGCCAATCAAGAACGTGTCCTGCTAAACTTCATGGAAATAGTCATAATAAGTACTCGCTACTATAAGTAACCTCTTGACATAAGATGAAGAATTCCTGTATGTGTTCATCCGGATCTCCTTTTACTTTGTATTTGTCAAATTTGGGTGCCTCAAAATGAGGTGGAAAGGGGTTTTGGAGAATAGATATATTAAATGGATATGGGCATATCTCATCGGTTTTTTTGACTTTTTGACTCTATTATTCATCTCCAATCTTTGAACAATTTCCTTCATAGAATTCCATTCTTGCATGTTGGGTGCATTTGTGGAGTGAATGTGCTCTTAGTTTTGTTATTGTTGGGGTGGAATGTGCCCCTGGTTTGTTTGTTGTTGGGGTGGAATGTGTCCCTAGTTTTGTGTGGATATATAAGGAGTGTACACCTTTTGATCCATGACTTGGTTCTAATTTTCTCCTTGAGTTGAGAATATAGGCCGTTGATTCTTAGATTTTAAAACATTCCTTGAATTTGGTTGTTTTGTACTTTGTTGATTTTGGAAATTTCTATGTTTATTTACCAATTTTTGAGTTGGTTGAAAAGAACTAGCCAAATTGTCTTGAGGAATTTCCTCAATCCAAACTGAATGTTTGGGTTTTTGAGTTTGTAAAGTAACAAAAGGTTCTTGATGATTGAAGAATGTATGTTCCATATCAAATGGAACACTTTGTAAGGTCTCTTGTGACTTTAACTATTCATTTAGATTACCTTGATCCACTATGGTAATATCCTCATCTGATATTTTTTGCATACTTTCAACCACATTTCCTTATTCTTTCGAAGCATCATTATGAATTGAAGTGGAAATTAGGGAGTCAGTTAATTCTACGACAATTTTATTTTAATATCATTGACTTATTATCTTGATCTTAGCTAGAAGATTCAGATTTGTGGGTTTCGACTCTGTTTGTATTTCTTTTCCTTTGTTAGAGGAAGAAGGCATGTCTATTCATGCAAAAGCTTGCTCTTGCTGTCATTGTCCTCCTTCTCTAACTAAGGTATGTAATTGTTCTCTAGGAAAGTCAAAAGGTAGTCTAGCACTTGATTCTAGCAATCTAAGAAGGGCTTCATCTTGATCTTCTTGGGGTTGATATTCATTGTAATCATCTTTGGATCCTACTATTATGGGGATATCATAAAAAAAAATGAGGTTATCTTGACCATCATAAAATTTCTCATCTTCATAACTAAGGCCATAAAAGGACCCACTACAAGTGAACCTTTGAGTCATCTCTAAAAGAGTTGTTCTGTGTGTTTGACTAACTTTGGACTGATGCTTGGCAGCCAAATAAAGTACGATTTGGCTCTTTTTTAAACAAATAACCAAGGTACCAATGAGACTATAAGGGAGGGTGGTTTGAAACCACACACAATTTAGAAGATTTGGTTTACGAGTTTACTCAACCTTTGGTAAGGTTAAAATTATATAGATTGGAAGAGGGTAAGGTAACTCAAAGACCCAAGGTGAAAACTAGTACACCAAGACCTAGATATTTATGATACACCCGTACTGTAAAAGCTAGTTTCAAATTTGACAAGTTGACCCTAAAATTTTAGAGGAAAGCTCTTCGGATTACGAAGAAGACAAAATTGACTAAGCAACTCAAGATGTAAAAACATATACAAATCACTAAGTATAAAGCTAGGATCAAATAGGCAACACAACGTCACCACATGATTCCAGTAGGATAAAATATGTTCTAGGACTCAAATCATGAGAGATACACAAGATGAATTGAGTCCACCAAGGTGATAATGTGAGTTTGAGTCTTAATAAATGACCTTCAATCCAAATGGAAAATTGAACCCAAGTTAGAACAAGCTTAGTGCACAAATGGTGAATCCACTTTGACACACTAACCCTTAGAACTCAGAAAGGTTCAATTTTGAATGTGGATTATAAATGAAGGATTTAAACAAATTGGGTGAAAGATCTAGACTCAATTGGACAACATGACTGTACCAAAGTGGATGACAAGACACAAAGTTCTTGATAATAAATCGAATAAAGAAAAGATGAATTTTCCAATTGGACAACGTAATGCCTCCCTTGCTCAAGAAAATTGAGGACAATGTGTTTTAATTAAGTTCAATGAGTTAACAAGCAATTTTAGATACAAATCAAGACCAATTAAGCTAATGACAAAAAACAAACGTCTTAAGTCTAAACTAACAAGGTATGGCAAAGTGGGGTCTACTAAACTAGCAAGTTTTTGACCGTTCTAGGGGAATGAATTGCATAATGACTTTCATGTCAAATGATGCAAAAAACAATCATGAAAATTGGGTGACCATGGCATTGGCTAGTTGTAAAAAAGTATAGTCTTTTTTACAACCACTACATCTTGTTGTTTGCTCAGTGTAGTGCAATGTCCAAATGCAGATACATCCTATGTGTAACTCAGGAGTAAGTGAAGTCAATGTCGGGAGATGAACCCTTGGGTCAAAGCTTCCCTAAAGAGCTCATGCGAGGTAATGGCATCCCCCTCGCAAGCCAAGATGCAATGAAATGAAAGACAAAAAGAAAGACTTTAGGGTCATTTTCAAGGTCACCCAAACTTTGATGAGTTTTTGGGGAGTGCTTTAGATGACTTTTTTTCTAAGCCTTGGACTAGGCTACTTGTAATAGGAATGGTGATTTTGATTCCAAGGGTTCCCTAAAGGGGATAAATGGAAGAGCATACATGTGACATCCCTCTTTTTGCCAAACAAAATCTAACTTAAATAACTAAGTAAATACAAAAAACTTAGAAAGGTGAGTTCATTTTTAAGCCCAAATGGAAAATGAGGTGGTGTTCATTTGACCCCTTGGTCTTAGTTGCAAACTTTGAAAACATTCACCATAAACATCTAAACTTTTTGTTAAACACAAAAATAAGGTTCCTAATTGATTTTCAAGCATGTAAAAGGTGATCTAAACATTTTTTTAGCAAATGTCAAGCTTGGTCCTATAATAAAAATGTTAGCATGTCCTTTAGCCTTGAATCTCTTTTAGGTTTGAAACAATGAACTTTAAAAAAAGAGCTTTTGGGTCTGTGTTTTAAGAAAAACACAGTGATCAACATCGATTATATAACCGATGATGGTTACATTTTCTAACTGATGACAGTTATCTAACCAACATCAGTTATACTAATGTGACCGATGATAAGTATTCAATTGATGTCAATTTTACTAACTGATGTCAGTTAAGCTATCCAACTGATGTCGATCTTACTAGCTGATGTTGGTTACTGTTTAAACCTGTGGTAAACAAAAATGGCAAAATAAAGTTAGAAAATCAATTTTCAAGAGTTTTAATGGTCTAAATGAATATTTTAAAGCTGTAAAATGATGTTCTTCATGTATGGAATGCATCTTGTCCCACCGGGCGTGCCAAGATGTAGAGAGGATTACAAAGCAAGTTAGTCAAATATTAGTCCATAAATCATGAAAAATGCACAAAGAACTAACTAACTAAGCCTATCTATTCCTATGAGAATTACAAAGGATAGCAAGAAATAAATGAAAGAAATCAAGCATCATATTACCTACCCAAATGGATTCACCATACCCATGTGGCTCAAAAGCATGTTTTCCCTTGATCAATCATCCTTGTCTTTGTCAAGAAAGGTGGAAAACTCCTCCAATGTCTCAAGAACACTCCATAAAACCTAAGCTCATGATTCCAAATCACTAAAATTGCCTATCAATGAAGCTTGCAAAAAAAATCAATGATCAAATGCAAAGGATTGTGGAAATAATTTAACATTATTAATTTACAATATTCAAGCTTAAAATTCATGTCCATGGCCTCTGTATTTATAGATTTTTGAGATTGGTTAGGATCAACCATGACCATCCATCTCAAGATTGAGATGTGTGGCCATGGATAATCCTAATATTTGGAATTAAATCCATAATTATCTTCATCATGACCTTGGAAGAAGGGGCATTGAAGAGGCATAAGAGGCATTAACTAGGCATGGGTGACCCATAATCTTGATATTTGTGGCATTTATGGCCTACGAATGTCTTCCCACGAAATGATGTCACCTGATAATGTAATTAATAAGAATCAATTTTTAAAAATAAATATTCAACAACTCTCATGGAAAATCCACTTAAGCTCTTGATTTGGATTAATTAGCCTTAAACAAGGTTAATCAACATTTGTGCAATTATTTAAAAATTGGCCCTTAATTAATCAAAATGGTAAAAAAGTCATATTACTAGGTCATAATTTCATTGAAGAATTGGAAGGTGATGTTAGATGCATTGGATTTGTATTCCCATTTAGGATGTTTCCAACACCAAATAACAAAGGTATGTGACGTGTACCAATGAATTAGAAGAAAAAAGTGATCTAGAGCACTAAATGGCAAAATTATCATTTTAACTTGAAATGATCTGATCAAAGTTAGCTAGCCCATAAATTTCATTTCCCTATTCAGAGATACTTTGACCTAAACTGACACTTGTAAGTGACAATTTTGAACTATTTAGGGCAATTTATGGATTTTGACCTAAAATATACATTTGCGTGTAATTCGAGTAAGATTTACAATTTCAACATAAATGGTGTTAGGAATTGGATGTCTACAATATTTTAGTCTAACATCATTTGTTTTTTAGGTTTTTCCTCAAGATCATAAATCAAAACTACTAATCCTTGTCTTGCAGGTTATCTCTTTACGAATGCCACTAAAACTACTAATCATGTGCTTGCAGACCACCTATCAAAGACTCCTTGTGGCACTTTGAAAATCAAATTTAAATCATTTTGATAATTTTGTCTTGTCTTGTATATATATCTTTGTCATGTATATTCTTATATTTCATCTTCTAAATATAATCACACATCCTAATCGTAATCGATTAATTAATCTTTTGTTGGATTATTTGTATCTCGAGTGCTATGGTTGGTGTATGCTCTACCCCTTGTGTCCTTGCAGTGATTCTTGGGGGATCAAAAACCACCTATAAACCCTCCATCATTTTTATTTTCTAGGGGTTGGTGACGTGGAATTCATCACCATGCACTAACCAAACCCCATTTTTTGATGGATTCTAAAAATTAGGGGAGTTGTCGTTAGGCACCTAAGCAAAATTTCTCATAAAGGGTTTTATGGAGTGAGGAGAAGTTAAGATCTAATATATAGGGTGGTTATACAACATCATATATGGACTTGGGTTCCACTATACCTTCACATTTATAGGAGACATACCTAGAATCCTTATGCAAACCTAACATAAGATCCTTCAGCCATAACAGGCACCTTGCTGTCAGATTCAGTATCAACTCCTAAGTAACCATCATGTGAAAATGGGGTAGAGATATTTAGATTGATTTCATAATAGGTCATTGACCTAAAACCTCACAAATCCATTTGATGGTACGAGCATTGGGTTACACACCCTTGAGTTTACTAATAATAGGTTATGTGGTTTGCTTGCTTGGGTATCTATTATGCTAAAATCATGTTGTTTATGAACTGAGTCAACCTTTACCCAAACATATACATACCTATCTATGTATTTTTCACAACCCATCTTATACATCTTTATCATCATCCCCTTGTACATATTGTCTTTTGTCCATTCTTGTAATCATCCTATTGTACATATTACATCCTTTTACACATCTCATAATATCTCCCATCACCACCTTGTCTTAATCTCCATCTTATCTAACCATATCCACCCATCATTGGTCATCACCCCATCACTCACATATCCTAATCATCATCTTACCCTCTTATACATATCTTTATTCTCTTGTAAATCCTTCTAGTCATATCCTATCATTCGACCTACCTATCAGTTGTATATCCTAAGCATCATCTTGTATATCCTTTCATCTTGTACATCCTTGTCATCATCCCCTTGTACATATTATGTTTTGTACATTCTTTTCATCATCCTATTGTACATATTACATCCTTTAACACATCTCATACTATCTCCCATCACCACCTTGTCTTAATCTCCATCTTATCTAACCATATCCACCCATCATTGGTCATCACCCCATCACTCACATATCCTAATCATCATCTTGTATATCCTTATCTTAACCTCTTATACATATCTTTATTCTCTTGTAAATCCTTCTAGTCATATCCTATTATTAGACCTACCTGTCATTTGTATATCCTAAACATCATCTTGTATATCCTTTCATCTTGAACATCCTTATCGTCATCCCCCTTGTAAATAATTTATTCTCTTATACATTAATCATATCCCATCACCTATCTTAATCATATCTCATTATCCACATCTTGTCCCAAGTTCATACCCAATCATTTGTCTTGACCTTGCCTTCATCATCCATCTAGTCTATCCTTGTCCTAGATGGCTTTCTAGATCACATACGAGTCTAAACCATCCCCATCCGGCATTATCCTAAATCATTTCATCATCACCTATCATCATACTTGTCCTTATCTCATTATCTTAATCACCTTCATCATAATAATCCCACCCCATCGCATCTTGAGCAAATCAGTCTAAGGCTTCAAGTTAGTCCTCTTGTTGCCCATCCATATCATCTTATCATCCTAGTCAAACTATCATTCATAACTCGATCAGGTATCATACCTAGTCAATATACTGTTAGCATCTTATCACCTTGTCAGTCTCAATCTAGCAAACCCATCATTATCAATCTAGTCTCTATCATCCTTGACTATTCATAACTAGCACCCACCATATTGTCATTTTGCTAGTTTGAATCTAGGCACCCATCACAATCCTCAATCCTTTTGCTAGCTTGACTACTAGGCATTATTGATAGGTCATTATCACCTATTGTACTATTGATCTGACATATGATCATAGTCATACATCACCTCAATCATATTTTAATCCATTTATCTATTTCATCCTCATACTAGATCCTTTAGACCTCCTTTGATTTAAGAAGCCATCTACCATCATCCATCTTTTATCAACTATCCTCATGGATTTGGACCCAATTTGTGTAGACCAATACATCCTAGCCAATAAGGATGACATCCTTTTGTGAGCTCTAGAAATGGGTGCTCACCTACCTTCTAACCTTGATACCATTCATCCCAAATCAAAATCTCATATCCTTCCCCATTAGAAACCCTCTAGCCCATCAAAATCAATACTAACATTCTTTGATGTGGTCACCCTAATCAATCAATACATCGTAGAGAATAAAGATGAATTATTCTTATGGCTATGGAATATGGGTGCCCAACTTCTAAATGATGTTGAGCCCAAAAACCTAAGACCCTCCCCCAAGCAAGCTTCTCATCAATCCTCATCTCCATCCTATTCCATTCCAGCATTCACTAGTCCTTGTCTTAGCCATGGCCTTTCCAATTCACAAATTTTTCCATTCTATAAATACCTTGATGACAACCCATAAGCAATTTTCTTACGGATCTTGGAGATGGGTGTCCGATTTCCCAAAGGCCTCAATCTCATCTAATTCACCTTACCATTAAACCATCCCCATCCACAATCAAACCCTTCATCCATTCATCATATCCAATCATCCATCCCTTCCTCTACTAGCAAAGGGAATCCTATCCTAGCCACCTCATCTACTACCAAACCATCCATCTAGTCACATCAAAAACCATTTGATCAAAAGTCCAATGCTTCCACATACATATCAAAAAATGAAATGTATCCTTATGCTCCCCTTTCTATATCCTTGGAAGCCCTTTTCCAACAACTAGTCACTGCCAACATGTTGGTCTATCCACCCATACAACATCTTGATCCCACCAAGCCTAAGCCCTCCTGGCATAAAGCAAACTGATATTTTGAATATCATCAAACTTGGGGGCATTCCATTAAACAATGTCAAAATTTCCATGACTATGTCCAAGACCTCATTAACCATGGTGATATGGTAATTGAAGATGAATCATATGAGTCTTTTTCCCTAGGCAAACAAGAAGAGGAATGCCACGATTCCATTCCAAATCATGATCAAGCCCTTCCCCTTCCAAGCCAAGGTCAAGAAATCTTGTCCCTCTTCCATGATCCCCCCATATTTGACCACCCATCCATTCAACACAAGTTCAAGTCCCATAAGCCTAGCTTGGAAGATTTAGTGAATGATTTAGTTCAAGAGTTCCAAACTAGTGATCTTCTTGAAAACACTTTGGCCCATTTCATAAATTGTAAAAAAATTGAAAATGAAACTACCCAAGCTTTTGTTAAAATGTGAAAAACTTTGTCAAACAAGTGTGCACATAACATGGCTGATGATAACCTTTTTCATCTCTTCACTAATGCTCTTTTTTCAAGGTTACAATATCGGGTCCGCACTCTTTCTCCATGTACATTGGAGGAGGCTATTGACCAAGCTAAAAGTTAAGA
The DNA here is from genome assembly GCA_037957365.1 of Torreya grandis. Taxonomy (NCBI): domain Eukaryota; kingdom Viridiplantae; phylum Streptophyta; class Pinopsida; order Cupressales; family Taxaceae; genus Torreya; species Torreya grandis. Next base: position 1,840,664 of record JARHVA010000807.1, on the reverse strand, counting down.
TTTCCTTATGCATCAATTTGAGCCACCCAACCTTCTATAGGTCCTCATCTCTTACTCGAGAACAAAAATCATAATGCTACTAATGATGGTATCATGAATTCTTATGATACCATTCAAGCTATTGTTCCTAACCAATATTTAGAACTATTTCCCCCTTCTCAACAATATACCAATCCTCATTTATATTCAACTAATAACATCAACATTCACAATCCCTTAGCCTCAGCTAAATTACTTAAACATCTACCTAGGCCTCTACCATGAGAACTTGATCCCACTCGTCTTATGAAATCCTAGTATGATTCTAACAAGTTCTGTTGGTTTCATGCTAGTTGGGGTCATTCTCATGAGACATGTAGGCAGATTCATAATTTAGATATGGATTTTCTTCTTGGTCCTAATTTTGATCATGATTCTATCATTTGAAAGCATCAACAAGCCTATGAAATTGCTTTTAAGGCTCCCGAATCACATACTAAATCTCAAGCCTTAAATCAAGCTAATGCTCATTTGGCTATCTATAAAGACCCTCTTCCTAATCACCAACTTAATCAAGACAACCAAGACAAACCTACCCCTTCCACCAACAATGTTGAAAGTCTTGTTGACCCCACTTCTGAAGAGAATGTGGTTAACATGACTAATATGTGAAGGGTGGTTGTTTTTATTAATCCATAACCTATCTACACTCCTCCATTATCTTGAACATTTCATGTTATCTAGGATTCTTCTCTAGCTTATTTAATTGAGTTAGGTCAAGATAACCTTATAAACTTTGATGAACCAATTCCAAAACCTCCTTTGGATAATGCTTCCCATTCTATTTCTACCATCTCTCTATTTTCTATTTCTAACACTAATGATACTCAAGCTTCTACTAACACTTCTTCTACCAATCCTCAAAACCAACCTGAACTAACTACTTCACCTTCTCCCCTTAATTTACAAACTTGTTCTAAAACTTCTCCTTCTTATCAATAAATATTCCAATGCACTTTGGCTCCTCCTTCTGAGGACCTCATTAATCATTATGCACCTATTTATGCCAACCTTTTTATGGGTTATGATGAGTGGGATCCCATTATGGAATTCACTAATCTCCCATCCCAAATTTCATTACTTGAGATTATAAGGACCTCTCCATGTCATAGAAATCATCTTATGCAACTATTGTTTGAAATGAACATCCCTCATCTTCCCCTAGAAAGATGTGAAATAACCTTATCTAGATTTGAGGATAATTGAAACAATGTGAAGAGATGTCCATCCATGTTGACAAAATAATGAACACTTATCTTTCGTTAAAATTTCCTATCTATTCCATGATTCCTGATGAGATTATGCTTCATGCGGATGATCTTCCTCTATTCATTAGTGTCCAAATAGGCAATATCCAAGTCAAGCATGCATTGATTGACAAGGGTTCCAGCATTTGCATTACCTCTCTCAATTTAATCAAAACCCTTAGATATTCTAAATGAAATCTCAAGTCCACGTGAAACACATGCCAAGAATATGATCGAAGAAAAATGCCTCCTTTAGATTGTGTGTGGTTTCTCATTACCATCTCACATGTCACTGTTCATGTGAAGGTGATGATATTGAACTGTCCTCTCTCTTATAACGCTTTGCTTGCTAGGTCATGGACTCACTATATAAGAGTTGTTACTTTTTTCACCTACCAATGTGTTAAATTCCCTCTCAATGGAGCCATTTATATGATTTAAGGTGACACTAACCCTTGGAATTTAAAATAATTCTAAGATCGTGGTGTCTTCAAGATTCCTACTCTTGAACCTTTGCTCAGTGTTCCATTTTATGAGTCTCAATGATTCAATTTTTTTGTCAATTCCACTCAAGGTTACAACGGTCATCCCAAACTCATTAGGAACATTCCTCCCAACCTCTTAGATTCTGATGATGATGAACCTAATGAAATCAACTTAAAGATTAAAACTTTTGATATTTCACCTCATCTCATATCTCATCTTCCTACTTCTTTGCAACCTCATTCTTGTAAACTTCCTTGTGATGATATTCCCATCATTTTGACTAAGACTCAACATTCTATTCACCACACATCATCAAATGAGAAGGTTATACCTACATGTGTCATTGATCTTCAAACACATAACTATGATGATGGTTACACCTTAGATGATCCATTCTTAGGTGGTCTTGTTCAAGCCTGTGATGTTAAGATTATTCATTATTGTTATTCTTTGTTTCAGTATTTTAATGATTCTTCCCATGTTCCATCATTTATAGTTACTAATTTTAGTATTTTTCCTCTTTATTGTAAGGTATATATGGTACCGACACCTCTATTTTTTGATGAACCTTGTAGGAGTATGTTCATAGATAGTTCTATGATTGGGCCTTACCACTTTGTTAGGTACCTATAACTTGCTTATCCCTAAGATACATGTGACCCTTCTTCGGCCTTTTGTAGACCCAACCCCTCCTTTAATAGAGTCTGTATCGAATTCCATTCCTACTCCTACTATAGTTGAGCCCATTCTTGTTCCCATTATAGTTGAGCCCATTTCTATTCCTATTATCATTGAGCCTATCCCTACTTCTGATCCCATTGCTCCTTCCATTGAGCCTAGTCTCGTTCCTTCCCCAACATCACCTTCTCTTGGTGATGGTTTGCTTCTTTTAACTCATACAGCTTTGTTGACCACCACATGAGCCGATGAGACTTCCTAAGCTCCTTCCATACCTATTACACCTCCTCTTATGAGTACTTCTACTAAGCTTACTCACATGTGTATCTATTGCTTTCATAAAATAGATAATCATTCCTCCATGAATTATCACAAGATGTAACAATATATTGATAATTTTCATCCTTCTTCCCCTTAGTCCTTAGACAAGGCCATACCTCCCCTAAAATTACTACTTGAGTATATTTCCAAGTATGAAGAGGTGTATTATATTTGGCACTAATGTGGTACCCATCACACTGATCTTTACCACATCCTTCAGTAACACCTTAAGGATCACCTTATAGCTATTTTTGGACCTTCTACCATTCCTCCCATAGGTCGTTATTGTAAGAAGACTCCTCCTTCTCCCATGGTTCCATCTCTTATGGTTCCCTCCCTTTTGGTGGTCCCTTCATCACCTTTTATGCCTTCACCTGTGACTCCTTCACATGTGGATCCTTCTCCACCTATGATTCCTTCACCCATGGACCTTCCCTTACCTATGGATCCTTCTCCACCTATGAGTCCATTTATAGATCCTTCCCCATTGGTGATTCCTGCATCTCCCATAAAGCCCACTCACATACATTGTGAGTATTCCTTACTTGATATCCCTCCTGAACATGATCCATCAAGCATTCCTACATTTTATGTTAAGTAGATTAGATGAGAAGTATTTTCCCAATTTTCATTGAAGACAGACGAGACATTAGCATCAATTTGCATCCAGCTTCATAAAGATATATCCAATGTTCTAGATAATATGTGTGGGTAGATTTATCAGTATTTATGAGCACATGCATGGTGATTTTACATTTTCATTTGATTTGGATGTGTGCTTCAATATTATCTTTATCTATCTATTATATCATTTGACATTATGTCAAATTCTTATTTATCTTACATGGTGACTTTACTTTCGCATTCTATATTGCTTATACTATCATTTATGTTTGCTTATGGATATTTTTCTCTCATTGCTTTCTCTTTATTTCTTGAGTTTTTTAAATTAAAAATTTCCTTTCTTTGTCTTCCTTATTATTTTCTTTCTTATCTCTATTTTTCATGGATAATTATCATTGTAACTCAGTTATACAAACCTGGTTCCCTTTAGTCATTCCCTATTACCATGTGATTAGTTAGCAAATAATTAATTTCATTATAATCTCTTTTCATTAGTCCACTTTTTATCTCTTTTTTCCCTTTATTCCTTTCTCATAAACTAAGCATATACATGGTTGAGACTTGAGATAACATGCTAGTTCATTGTTAAGCCTAAGTGTTCTAGTCAATCTTATCTTTGGTCACTTAGCTTTTTTTAGCCTAAGCATACAACTCATTCATGTGTATCACTCTATCTCTCATGATTGATCATTTGAAGTCTGTATGGAGAAGGAATATTAAAAAGACTTAAAAACATTTAAAATCCAAATCATTTAACAAAAGGCAATGATCCAAAAGGCAAAACCATTTAAAATTCTTAAAAGTCAAATCACACTAAAAGATGTGATTCAAAGCACATCTCCTTCTTCTAATCAAATCTCAAACTCCACAATTGGCCTCACGATAGAGTCGAGGTCCATTAGGGTGTGGTAGGCCAATAGATTAGAAAAGGAGAATAAGAAATATTTTAGTGCTACCTACTTTTTCATGCAAGTACCCAATCTTCACAGTAGATCGATGGCTTTGTAAGGGGTCCTGAGGAATGGGAAACACATCATGAGAAGGTAAGTACATTTTAATTTTCTTGTACCAATCTCCCTTCATGAGTTGATCTTAATAGCACATTTATTTTCCTACAAATCTTTATGCCTATAGCGAACATGTTTCTTTTGTATATTGATGGTCACTAGTCACTTAGTGTCTTCTCATGTCCTTAGTATGCCTCTTGTCTTCTAAAGTTTTCTCATAAGATGTCTAAGTTATGATTTTTACATTATTTTTTTCACTCCCTACATTCCTTATATTTATACTTGAAAAATATTGTTTTGTTCACTGATCACTCCCCTTGGAATTCTATTTGTGAGTTTGCATTGTAAGACCATGGATAATGTTAGGTTGTGGAGCTAAAAGCTTCAACTATTTGCAGACATGGAGGAGTTTCTGAGTGTCACAGTCACCGGTGTCGGTTAGGCCGACCGACGTCAATCAGGGGTGAACAAAAGGGCAACTAACATTGGCAGGAGTTGGCCGACGTCGGTCATCTCCAGGCAGACAGGGACTGACATCGGTCACCTGTGCGGTTCCAAAACTATTTGTTGCATGAACAGTTAGTTCGTTGAACCGAGTGTTTGTATGTAAAAGGCTATTTTTGGTCTTGAGTTGCGATTCTAATTATTGTAAATTAGAAGTATAAGTTATTGTTTAAGTGTGGGATCTATTTATAGACCCATTGGCATGTATTGTACAGTGTGCTAGATAGCCAGAGTGCTAGTAAGAGTTGAGCAAGTGTAGCTCCTTCTAGTTCCACAAATGAGAAAATAGAGGAAGGCAAGGAAGATCCTTCCAAGTGTAAGATCATTTGAATTTCAGGTTGTTGCAAGTTCATGGAGAAGATCTACATGGTAAGTAAGATCATTTGAGTTGCAGGTTGTTGCAAGCTTATGGGAGATCTACTTGAAGTACTTTGAGTACTTGTGTACTTGCAGGGTTATTACTGACTGGTTGGAGGTGAACACCAATTCTGTGTGTGAGTTGTGTGTTGGGACCATTTTTGGTAGGAGAGTGAACTCTTGATTGAGAATTACTGGGAGCCCTTGAGGTGTGGGAAGCCTCACAGAGGTGGAAGAAGAAGTGGCATCTTCTTTATTGTATTTTCTTTCTGGATGAGTATTAATATAGTTTGTGTTGTCTCTCATATTTTGTGCTATTTGTGAATTCTAGTTACTTATTGCTTTTAGTTAATTCCACATGTTTAGTCGCTAATACAAGGTAATCATATTGTGCTCTTTCTAAGGAGCAAGATCCTAACAAGTGGGATCAGAGCTGTTTATTGTTCTTGATTCCCCATCAACTTGTATCAGAGCTTTTGGTTGGGTTTACTAATAGGTGTTTCAGATCTGGTTAGTGTGTGTTGATTATAGGTTACTCACAGGGGTTTCTATTTGAGTGGGAGTATAGCAATGGCAGAAGAAAGTAAGCTATGAATGGAGAAGTTTAATGGCAAGAACTATCAATTATGGAGGATGCAGATTGAAGATTATTCTAGTATTAAAAAGATTTGTACTTACCATTGGGTGGGGTTGCATGCAAGCCCCTGGATATGAAGGATGAAGAATGGGAGGTTCTTGATCGAAAGGCTCTGGGATCTGTAAGGTTAAGCCTTGCATCGTCTGTGATTTCCAACTTATCTCAGGCTAAGACAACGGTAGAGTTGATGGAATATTTGGAAAATTTATATGAAAAACCCTCAGCTTCGAATATGGTGTTTCTTATGAAGCAATTATTTAATTTGCAAATGTTGGAAGGTGGATCTGTTCATAGTCATCTTCGTGATTTCCATGGTTTGGTAAACCAGTTAAATTCAGTCAATATTGTTTTTGATGATGAAATTAAGGCTCTCTTAATCTTATGTTCATTACCTGAAAGTTGGGAGAGTTTGGTAATGGCAGTTAGTAATACTGCGTCTGCTTCAAAAGTCTTAAAAGTGGATGATGTTTTAAGTGTAATCTTGAATGAAGAAATTCACAGGAAAAGCACAGGTGAATCATTAGGAAATGCTTTGAGTGTGGAAATCAGGGGAAGGCAAAGAGAGAAGATCGAGCATGGGAGATCAAGGTCCAAGATAGGTAGGAGATCCAAGTCCAGGTATGGTAGAATAACCTGCTGGAAATGTGGAAAGCAAGGGCACTTAAAGAGAGATTGTTGGTTGAATGAAGATTAGCATGAAGGACATGAAGAAGCAAGGGATGCAGGTATTGTTGCACAGGATGCTCTGGTATATTCCTTAGATAAAGTAGAATCTTGGGTTTTAGATTCTGGTGCCTCTTTTCATGCATCCCCAAATAGGAAATTTTTTCATGAGTATGTCCAGGGAGACTTTGGAGAAATTTATTTAGGGGATGGTAAGCCTTGTTAGATGGTTGGCAAAGGGAAAGTGAAGCTGAAATTGTAGACAGGGAACACATGGGTGCTGAAGGAGGTCATGCATATCCCAATCCTGAAGTGGAATTTGATTTATGTTGGAAAGTTGGGTGATGAGGGTTGCACAGTAACTCTCACAGCGAACTCTTGGAAGGTTACCAAGGGTGCACTTGTTGTAGCAAGAGGTAAGAAAGTAGGTACGCTTTATCTATCTACTTGTATTACTGATTTTCTTTTTGGTTTATCTACTTTTGCTGTAGATTTGAATATGTGGCTTAATAGGCTTGGTCACATGAATAAGAAAGGGATACATGTTCTTGAGTCAAAGGGTATGCTTTCAGATTTGAAAAGCATGGATCAAGATTTCTGTATGCAGAATAAGAAAGTGATGTTTCTTGAGAAATCTTATGTTAGTGACAAGAACAGAAAAGCCTTGGTTTTCAAGGAGAAGGTGACGAATAGAGATTAGCGCAAGGGGCTGAGGAATTCTGAGCAGAGCAAGGTTGATATGGATAAGGGTTTGATCCAAAAGGATCTCACGGGTAAAGGTCATCGCTCACAAGTAAAACACAGAGACCGATGTCGGTTAGAAAACTGGCATCGGCATCCAGACAGGGATCGACGTCAGCTATGTGCAGCCCAATGTCGGTGACTTAGGATAGATAAACACTAGCATCGGTCAGGGGGAACCGACGTCGGTGATGAGTTAGTCGCATGGAATCGACATCGGTCAGATGCAGACTGAGATGTGATCGGCATCGGTCACTGAGATGGATTTTGGGCAGATAGCAAGCTGTCAAGGAGTCTCAAGTGCCTATATGGACTTAAAGGGTAAGTAAGCCTCAAATTCGTCATTTCCCTTCTTTACACTACTTGTTGCTCACTGATGGTCAAGAACTAGGAAGTTATTAAAGAAGCAGAGCATGTAGATCCAGGAAACAGTGGGAGCTTGGCATGGATGAAGGATGTGATTCCTTGGAGAAGAACCAAATGGGAGTTTTTGGGTGGAGTTGCCAGCTGGAAGAAAGCACTGAGAGACGAATGGATGTTCAGGATAAAGAAGAGCGAGAATGGACATGTGAGACAGAAGGCCAGGGTATATGGTCTTGTGTAAGCTGCAGGACAATGGAGGTTTGACCATTATGTTTCTCTTTACTAGGTTGGATAATATTAGCTACATTATCATGTTACTGTATTGTGTGCTTGTTGCAGGGTTACACATACAGGGAGTTGTTGAACTAAAGGTAAAGCTAGTTCAGAGGTGTGTCATGAGGAATCTGGGAACAACAAGATTCTTTGGCATGAGTGTGTTCTAGGGACATGGAAGGTCACAGGTTGACTTTGTCTTCAGATGATTGTGTGAAACTGGT